>JAFIDM010000004.1:37668193-37700665 GCA_023159025.1 Thereuonema tuberculata | reverse complement strand
ATACGAATTCAGGAGTCTTTCGATTTCCTTAACGGAAACCATTTTCAACTGATTAACAGAGATTAGCATTTGCTTAATGAAAAATTGTGCACGTTAAACTATCTTATTTTCAGAATACATTGAACCTACATAATTGTTGTTATGCTTATGTAACCATAAGTCAAGGTAAATTTTCATAAAGGCTTATTTATAAATAGAAAATTCTATAATTAATATGCAAATAGATCGTTGTTTTTTTTTTCTTTAGAATAAAAATAGCAAAAAAGTAAAAGAATTTTGATTGCATCTATAGGTAGGCTTATTTTTTATTTAATTATTTTTTTTTTCTAATAATGATAAAAATATATCGGAAAATATTTCTTGTTGAATTCCAGAGAATTGATCTCACAGTATAATTGATACATTGCGAGATCAATTCTCTAGGGTTCAGCAATCATAAACATAATTAAAAAAAATTATATACATAAGCTTATTATTTATAGGAAATTGTTAATTATTACGATTATAAGCTGTTAATTTATTTCAGTCAATTTAATGGATCTAAACTTTGTTTAGATCTGGAATAGCTCAAGCATCAGATGTGGGATTATTAAACAAGTCCTTCGACCTACTGTATACCTATTTTTTTTACACTGGCTCATATGGACGAACTGTATAATACATATATAATGACTATATGATGTGCAAATTTTGAAAAATTTCCTCAATAAAAATCAGCTTTTACTCTGCAATTTACATAATATCTAAGAATAATATTTTGCAAGAGTATTAGCCTATTAAAAGATAATAAAAGATCTATAGAGGGCTGCCATTCTGCCAAATCCTGGTAAAGAGTTTGTTTCCTGTAAGTTTTGACGTATTCTCGTATTCTTTGCTACTAAACCCGGAAAACATGCTGATTCATGTGGAAGAACAGAGAAGGAAAAAAAACCGTTGTAGGTGAGATGTAGTGTGGATAGTTATTGCCGCATTCCTTATCACTGTTTCCGCCACAGATGTTCCAGTCAGGATTTGTGTTATGGTCTAAATTTAGGGAAACAGATCCATTTCTCTGTCATTCACAGTTGGATCTCGTTTTTCACGTCACCCCTACAAGAAAGTGACAAGAAAATTTCAAGAAATCTAGATTTAGACGAAAGGATAACAGAACAGATGTTACCAATGCTCTGATAACCATAAAGCTGTGAAAACATAACGAAGGCTTTGTATCAACAGTTCGTTTTATATTGTTTTTTATTTAGGCCTTTTTTCCTTTTATTTGGAGGCAATTTGGTTAGCGTAGCCCACTATCCAAACAAAGTGAGGCTCTGATTAAATCAATGTGTCTGTGTGTGGGTACTTATCTAATACTTTTGAATCGCTAGAACGCTAGTATGTGTATTTTAAGAACTAAAGATCCTGTTTTGAAATTTATTTTCGTGCTTCAAATATTCATGATTTTTAAAAATAATAATAAAATGGGAGAATGACATTTTAAGGAACATAGACTTAAGTTCTTTCAGGAACTTAATTACAATATTGTAATGGTGTTTGTGGGAGAGTCTTTGGGAGCTAAAGACAACGAGTCAAGTTCTGGAACTGAACTGAATTAATTTATTAAACGAAAAACACTGGTTTTTATAGATTACACATTGAAGAATTTGATTGGAAGATTAATTAAAAATATACATCATGATTGGCTAAAAACATACAGCATATATCCTCAACTATAATGCTACAATTTCATATCCAAAATTTTAACCTAGTCTTCATCTTTTGCAGATATTACGCTATAATCCTTGCTCTTTTTTTCTCTATGACCAAAATATCCCTTTTTATAAATAAATCGGTGGATTTGTTTATTTATGAATCATCATTACTGTAGTTAAAAAATTATCAGTCGTTCAGTGTCAGAGTGTCTACTTAATCATGTTTCTCTGTGATAATGCAGCTCGAATTTCTATATGTTGATAGTTTTAAGGCATCTTTAATGTCACAGCTCTGAAATTCAACAATATTTGCTGTTGTGGGAGTTGAGGGTTATACAATAAAGTTGTAGATGAGTAATGACCTATGGGTGGATTAAGTAGTATTTAGGTAACACAAACCCAATTAAAATCATAATAATAAATAAAATAAATATAGAATAATGAAGTGCAATTAAAGGAACTGTATCTTAATATAAGATGCAACAAGAGAATTAAATCAACTATTAATAAAATTAGATTCGGTAACTGACAGGTAATTTGTATTTAATACTATTACAAATTCTACATTTCATTCCATTTCTTATTATTAAATTTTGTTAAAATTAGACTTTAATGTTGGTTTTTTTGTTTTGTTTTGTTTTTAAGAAATACTAATTGATTTTAAATTTCAGTGAAAGACATAATCACCTTAATTAGAAAGACGAGAAATCACATGAAAACACCGAGATATTAAGAGTTGCCGATTTTATAGATTGTAGATTTTGCAAATGGCCGTGGATACATCCCACCAACAACTGTGGCCTTCTTTAGGCCCATTGTACAGACTTTTAATAATTTTAAAGGAGGAGAAATATACAAGCCCACGTCAGGATTCAAACCAGATTCAGACGTATCATCGAATTATACTACCTTGCTAAAAATATTCGAATAACCATTCGTTATTTAGTTAATTTGTTAATCTATACATAAAATTTGCTTTGTAGGTAAAGCATGATAATATTTATAAAATATATTGCATAGTTAAATCAAGATAATTTTAGTTATTTGCTTAAGTATTTCCAGAAGAGTACTACCATTTCTAATAGATACTCAACTAAAGTAATGTTATCATTTTAACATAGTGTAAGATTAAAGATAAAAATGCGAATTTTATGAATGAACAAAACTTTGTGTTTCCATAGCAACGGTACACATTGGTCGCACGTGCTCCGTGACCAGATGGAACGTAGAGGAAGTCCTTTTCAGGGGTGATCTCTGTTAATTGCACCCATTTCCACGGTCTTTTCTGCAAGTTTTCCCCTCTCCTACTATCTCTGTGGATCCTGGCATCGGAATACGAACCCAGGACCGATAAAGTCAAAGACGCCTATAGGACATTCGACCATAAAGATACAAAGTCAAGACCTACAGCAGAATCTCAAATTATGCTTTAATTAACAAAAACACAGAAAAAATCCCAATTAATTAGTCAGCGTTTCTTGGTCTTCCGGTATAAGTCTTATACTTTATATATATATATATATATATAACTTTTCCTTTTATTATTATTATTATTATTTTAAAAAAATATTCTAAAATTTAGTGTGTACATAAGTGTTTTTTTTTGTGTGTGTGTGTATGTTGTGTGTGTGTTTTAGGGATATTTGCTTGGGAATTTCTTTTTAATCTTCGTCTGAATCATCATAAAATCATCATTTCCTATGCATTATATTTTGACGAAATTTGATATTGATATTTAACACGGCATCATTAACAACATTCACAAGATTTCTAGAAGTCAATCAATTATTTCGCCTGTTTCTCTTTGCTAGTTTTTTTTTCCTTCAGAATTGAACAAAGATTCACTGAAGACTTACAGTAAACTCAATGGCGATGTTAGGAAAGTAATTTAAAGTTCGCGAAATTTCGTTTAGTTATACAGAGCAATGCTGCTGTTGTTTCAGAAAAACAAAATCAATGTGCACCTGCAAAATGCTTAGTTTCTGTCCAGTTCTTCTGGAACAACCTCGGCGAGTACATTTTACGTCCTTCTCTTATTTTATTTATAAGATTTATTTTGATTTTTTTTTTAATAATTATAAGTTATTACTTCTGCCTTAAATGTGTGCTTTTTCCTTTCTAAAAATTTCCTTTTCAAATTTTGTTTTATCTGTCGTGAATAAAATAAATGGTTAAATTCAAGGAAAGGTAGTTTGGGGTTCTAGAAAAATCTCAATTTTGATGTAATTCCAACCGCAAAAACCTCAAAATTTGATAGTTGTAGCTTGATTTCAAAGGTGTCCTTAAAAATGGCTTATTTTATGGACACCATAACTCAATACTGTGCTAAATAATTTAAAAGTTTATGAGTTTAATAGAGATTTAATTATGTTTAATTTAATTTTTCAGGATTATTTACCTTCTAATCTATCAAATATAACTCAAGCATCGTCTTTTATGCATATGTAAATCTGAAATAACCGCTTTTGATATTGATGTTTATTTACATGGTATAGTAGTTTTCAAAAAAGAAGGGTTTGCCAGATATGGTCATTACGTAGCGATCGATTTTGTCTGGAACAAACGTCACCAGTCATGACGTCATCAACTTGAACTCCGAGAAGTCAGTTCAAGATGGCGTCGTTTTGTGATCGCATAAGCGTGACCAAGAAAGGACAAACTTTGCATAGCTAAGCAAGGGGAATAGTGTGGAACGTTTGTAATTCTTTCACTTTTAATTATTATTATGTATTCGTAACTATAGAAAATAAAAAAACCAGAATGTTTTCGTAATATTTATAAGATTCAGTTACGGATTTTAGCAATAGATGGCGCTGTTACGTCCTGGAAACATCAATCTATAAGGAAATTACGTTATCAAAAGCTCTTCTTTCATGAACTGAACTGTAGTTACAATGTGATTTACTGCACAAAATGTGGTACATTATCAATTCAAGTTTATTTGACATCTGACGTCACAATACCGTTACTACTGTAACAAACAAAATTTACTGCTAAGACTGCACTAAATGTATTTTAGCAACGCATTTGGGAGCTATTGTGATAGCGGACCATAATCGGTAGCTATTGCATTTGTCCCGTTCGTCCATCCGTGTCTGTCCACCCCTAACAACTCCCGAATGGAAGATCGGATCGAAAAATGGATTTTACCATTGTGTTCAGAGGCATCAACAACATAGGAATGGGGTATTTTCGGGGGCCAACGCCTCCCCTCCCCCTTATGTTCGACATATTTGGCATTGTTTTTATTGGATTTCCGCTATTAGCTTAAATGTCAGAAATGCAACCATCTCATTTCAGTTGTCAGTTTTAACTTGAATGGTAAGTTCTCGGATTCATATGCTAAAGGTTGTCGGTTCGAATCCGTATATTTACTGTTGGTGTGTTTTTTGTTTTTTCTTTTCTTAATCTTTTTTTTCTCAATGTCCGCGTGGGGTTTTTTTTTTTTCCCTTATTTTCTTAACTTTTTTTCTTATTTTTTTTTATTTTTTTACCTTTTTTTATTATTATGAGTCGCACTTAAATTTATGCTTTAGCACAAAATTATATTCACTTTTTTTTTGGTCAATTTTCGGGCCTTCATTATAACTTTCATCACTTTATTATGAATCATTTTTCTTTTGCTTTTTTTTTTCTAAACTACTTATGATTACAAAAATTTATTAGTTATTTTAAATGCAAAATTGTATTGAAAATTAAAAATGTATTCCTGTTGTACAAAAAATTGTTTTCCTGTTTTATCGTAGTCCTCCAGTTCCTTTTCTGCAACCCTCGGCAAAAAAAAAAAAAAGAAATGTTTATTTTTTTTAATGATTTGTTTATTTATAAAAAATATATTCATATTGTAATTAATTAATTTATGACTTAAATAAATACAAAAAGCCTTTACTTTCCGTTTATGCTTATTAAATATTTAAAATCAAAAGTCTGACGCAGTTGTGAGTTACGTATCTTATTCCTGACTGTTTGAATGACGCGATCGTAATTTTTTTTATTCGTTTCTGAATAGTTCAGCGAAGCGCGTCGTTGCTACTAGATTTTCATTCAGCACCGAGAGTATGAATGAAAAAGTCTCTTTAGTACAGTGGCGACCTCTGCATTCGTTTTATATAAATAATCGAAGGATAACATAAACATTCGGTAGCCTTTCTTTTTATTTAAATTTTATCGTCGAATTAGTATTGAATTACAAGTAGTTTTTAATTTTATTTAAAATACAAATTTGTTAGAAAAGGACTAATATGTTATTAGCCTTCGTTTATTATTATATTTTTTTTAATTCTAAGAAGAGTTAATAATTGTGAAATATCAGCAGTGTTTATTAATATGTGTTACATATTAATAACCAAAGTTATAATGGCATATCTTTCTATTTGATTTTCTTTATTCATTAATTTTTATTTTATTTCATTTTTATTTATTTATTTATTTATTTATTTATTTTTTGCATTGGTATAATGAGTGGGAACACAAGTATGATTTATTCACAATGAGTGACTCTGGCTGATGAATGTAAACCAACACAATCCCTATTTATAGCATTTCATGGTGTACTAATAACCTTGTACAGTTTCCGTATTTTATTAATGGAGATTTCAGAAGATTGCAGAGTTATTCTATTTGTTTAGAAAAACCGTACTTACAATACAGCTGTAAGTTACAGTTAAATAGCTGTGCAGCCTTAAATGATTGCATGGCTAAATTCAGTCTACATTACTTAATAATTTTACGAAATAACTCCATTTGGTCCAGTCCATTCTCTGCTTGCAGGTTATTTGAACTTCATAAGTCAAATCATACGAAAACTACTTAGCAACAAATTAAATCCTTGAACGATAGAAATGAAGGAAATCAAGGTTATTTTGTTACTTCTGATAATCATATGTCGTGATTTGTTATTATATATATGACATACTTCCTCAAATTATAACAGGAAAACTACCATATAACTCCTGATGTCTTCAGTGATGTTAACTTACACCCACTTTCTCCATTGATTAATCACCATTTTTTTTTTTAAAAAAAAGAGACAACTCTGATAAAAAAATGATTCAGTTTACCTCAACTTAGGTTTAATGTGATAACTAATTTATACAAAGACTACTAATTAAAAATTTCTTTTGATTAAAGTACGGTTCTGCACATCCTGAACTTAATGATATTCTTTTAATACGTTCCAGGATAACTGCTTTAATTAAACATAGCTACATGATAATAATTCTCTAGGTTACTCGTCCGTCAGTCTCAGTATCTAGAAAGCTCTAACGTTAACACGCTATAAAGGGTGTTTCGTTTTAAATACAAAGCATTGTAGATTTAATTTATTTTTTCAACTCTTTTGACTTACATATACAAAGAAAAGTCTGGAATGTTAATATCTCAGCTTTAATTGAATGTTTCATTTTAAAATGGCTTTAGGTTTACATCCTTATTTACTTATCAGTTTATTGAAAAAAATACATTGAAAAAAATCAGATTATTCACTGTATTGGAATTCCAGTTATTTTATGAGTATAATGGTGCTGAAACTTTGTAATTTTGTTGTATGGTACCGTTCAGGCAGCCATATTTGTTGAAGTACAAAAACACGTGTACCTCAGGTAACAATTGCGTCTTGTACCTTGGGCCAAAGGCTTGTGGTACAAGAGGTTACAATATATTTTGTGTTTGTGTTTGAGTTGCTGATACCAAGGATAACAGTGCCTCGTAGCAAAACCGGGAAGAAAAGGCATCTATAGACTCAAATGCTTTAAAAAAAAAGGCCCTTGTCTGGTGCTTTAAAAAACTGACCCATACAAAAATATTTCGTACAGAGAAAAATGCCAGTCAATAGGTCCGGATTGGTAATGTAGGTCTATGTAGGCGTTTCCATTTAATCTTCCTTTTGAAGTGTGATTCAAGGTATAGGATGGTTGTCCGGAGATACACTAGCATATTGTACCTTGGTCCACTATGCAGCAAAAGTTAAACAACTTCTTTTTGTTTTTATTTTTTAAAATTTGTTGAGCTGACTTAACGTTATTTTGAAACTGAATTGAGTTTTAAAAAAAAATCGCAAAAGTGCTATTAAAACTGAATTTATTACGATAATTCAAAAAAGTGGCCCAAGGTACCACACTCTCCCTTATAATCGTAATATATTTAAATTTATAATCAGTATTGTTTTTAAAAATAAATAAATAAATAAATAAGTACATTTTTACTTTTATAAAAAATATTAAAAAAAAGAATGATCTTGAAATTGTTTTATCAAATAAATATATCAGAAGGTGATAAATTATTTGTAAACATTATTTAAAAAATAGCCTGTACCTTATAACAGATATTTTGTGAATTCCATGTTCTGTATCGCCTGATACGATTTTTACAAGGGCTAACATAAGAATTGCCGAGAAAGAAAGGTCATTTTTTTTTTCTTCGCGTCTTCTTGGCGAACTTCCTGAGAAACAGGGATTTCCTCGTCTCACACCACTTCCCCACACCCTCTTCTCTGCTCTCCTTCAAAAACAAGGCGGGAGAAACTCTTGGATACTCGTGGAGCCTTCGACGTTTTTCTAGTTTTTTTCCCCCACCACATGTGGTTTTGAACTCCTAAATAAATTTATCAGAAAAAAAGTGCGAATAAAAAGAAAAAGCAAACTTGTTCGTTATTGTTCCTGCGTAGGCGTTAACCAATGGCCGAATTCATCTTCGTAGGCCGGAGATAATACGAAGCCCGCGGCACATCTCGGAGGCTGAGCTGGAACGACCCAAGCAAGCAACAGTGCAGAACCGGGCGCACTGCTCCCGCACGCCGCAACTGTTTCCGCAGTCTACATTGCAGTCGGTCTAGGAAAAAATTTTGGAATTTACTGCAGCACAGCTAATTTATTTTGGATATTGAGAATCATGAAGTTAGCACAAGCTCGAAGTCATAGAATGTTTTTGATTCAAACAATTGGTAAGTCTTTGATTCTTATAGTTTTGGAAATTCTTGTAAACAGAGTTACTAATATACTAATATTTTGATTGTGACAAAGCAGCTTAAATGAAAAATTGAAATCAGAATAAGATTGAAATATTGGAAAAAATTGACCAATTTGCAAACATTCTCAAGCTTGCAGAATTTCTAAAGTAAGGAAGGAATTCAGAAATTCAAAGATTAGTTTTTTTCAGTATAGAGTCTGGATTTTGTGTGAGCGTTACTAGGAAAAAAAGCCTGTTTTTTTATTGGAAATTTTCACCTTTAAAGAGCCAAGGCCTTTCGTAACACACAAGGAATTATTATCAGATATCAGATCTTCAACTATGGATAGCTTTTTAGCAATTGTTCCTCAAAAATAATAATATATTTTTCTAAAATGTAGTCCAAGTAACTTTCGAAATAAAATAAATCGCTGTAATATCAGATTTCCTACAACTACCTAGAATTCTTCGTTCAAAACTTCAAATATATGATATCGCTTGAGTGTCAGAGCATAGGGGCATGAGAATAAAAGAATTACAACTGTTGAGGAGAAAGAAGGGAAAAAAACAGAACGTTTGCCACACTCACAGATAATTGGGTAAATAATAGGCAATTTGTTTATTTTATTTATTTTTTATTTCACTCTGAGTGGATAGTTACTATGTACGTACAAAAGACTAATACTTAAGAAAACATAAAAATATGTCCGTTGAAATTCCATAGAAATCAAATCACATTAGAATTCCTTTTCTTTACCCTGATAAGTCTGTAAAATTCCAGAATTTTCTGAGAAGAATTTATATGTAAAAGTTTATCCTGAATGGAGGAAAGAAGTTTTAGAAATATTTCTTGAGAATTACCAAGAACAAAATATTGCGTTTCTTCGAATAGCAAAGGCGTACATATATAATTACTCAACAATTTCACTTACAGGTTTTTAGTTAAAGCTGGGTTGTCACTTAACGCCTTTTGAAGTTATCTTCTGTTGTTTCAAATCTGAATATGTATGCTACCATGACGAAGAGAAATTTACCCAATTAAACTCGGAAAATTCACTCGGATCCGTAAGCTCGCGTGTTAGTGAGCTATAACAGGATATTACAGAAGTAAAAAGAAGTTTTAAAAAATATTTTTAAATTGACATACGCATCTCCGTTCGTATCTTATCACGATCGACAAAAACAACTTATTAAAAAAAGCTGACATTTTCAAGGTTTTTTTTTTTTTTTTTTTTTTTTTTTGTAGGATGTTGCAAGAAAACTCACTACTGATTTTGTTAGAAATCGGACCAGTAGAAAACGGGAGTTATGAACCAAAAACCCATTTTCAATGAACAACAATGAACCCATTTTTAAATGAACATCTATTTTTTTTTAATAAAGTTTTACCATGATGCCGATATTCGAAAGTTGTTATCTCAACTATATCTTGTTTGAGATTTAGTTTTACAGGCTTTTACCTGTTTGCTCAAATTTACTCTAGAAAATCAGTCCATGGTCAGTAGATAAGATACTCCTTTTCTCCGTAATACGTTCCTAACATCATTAGCTTTTAAATGCCTATTTTTTCTCCCCCACATTCGTTTCCTGGATAGTAAGTTCCCGTTGTGCTTCTACTCTTGCCAGACACAAACCCTGCCGTTCTTTACTGGTAATTACTAGTTCAGGAAACGCCGTTGCACACACACACCCACCCCTCCCGTCGTCTTCTATTCCATTCATGGTTTTCTCGATCAGCTGACGGAGGGGAGGTAAGTGCTGTCACGCGCGCGCTCTCCTTACTCCACTCAGATACGTAGCCTGCTCATCTACAGATTGTTGTTGTTTGTGTTTTTGTGCTTGTTGGGGTTGGCAGTCATTCTCAACGCCTCCGCACTATCCTGCTTCGGATGCTAACGCTGAAGATGTGGCCTTAACTTTTTCGTTGTTATTTTCCGTTTTGTTGTAATTCAATAATTGTTTCACCTTTTCGTGTTGATTTCCTCGGCCTTTGTTGTTGCTGTTTGCTTCCATCGGAAGATGTCGTCTTCTGGTAAGTCCCGAATAATTTTATATATTTATATAAAATAAATACGATTTCAATACATACAAATATCAGTCGGTCATTGGTTAAATATAAAGAAAAAGAAAAATTAAATGACTTTAGTAATTAAATGACTGGGTTCACGTCTATATATTTTTATAATCGTTTAGTTTTTAGATTTTAAATTATCAAAGTATTTAACAAAATTGATCTTCTGGAATTTCAGTTAGTGTAAAATAAATTACAAAAGTGACATTCCTAAGTTCTCATTCTCAAGTATTTTAAGATTAAAAAATAAAAAAAAAAAATAAAATTCAAACATTTAAGTCAAACAGTTTTACCGTTATAACAATAAAAATTAGATTCATTATTAAAATCTTCAAAGCGTGACACAAAGAAACGTAATAATATCATAAATAATGGAGATCTACATCTATCTTTAACTGTTTAGATTTATTAAAAATATTTATATATATAATTAAGATTTGAAGTTTCTAAATTTTCAATTTTAACATTATCCAAAATTGTAAAATCTCATCACATTATATGCTTGATTTTCTTATAACAATTATAATTATGAAAGTAAAGGGTATTAAAAGTATTTGTTCATCGCTCTATAATATCGTTAAATACCTTCATACGGAAAAAATTCTTTCTCTCATCTTTTGCTGTCGCACGTAATTCGAAAAGTGGTCTGTCTATCTGTGATCATAGAGACTGCGCATCTAGATAACTGAAAATTTTAGTAGATGTAACTTATTAAGATTGTTATCTTCTTACCGATTTTGATACAGATTGATCTTATTGATATTTAGTAATTTAAAATACCTGTTGTATTTTAACTTGCATAATGTATTCGAAAATGGCCACGATAGTTTTAATTTCTCTACTAATTGTTTCTGAAATTTAACGATGATATATATCCTGACTTTTAGTATGGTTTATACTTTCAGATTTAGTGCTTTATTATATTTTTAATATATCTTATATATAAATATTGAATGAGTATATAGTGATATTAGTGATATTAGAAAAGTAGCGTTCGTCAATTCAGTCTGTGTTCCTTCATAATTTTTGAATCATTGGATGATCTTCTTGAAAATTCGAATGAATAATTAAAAACAAGATAATTTTTCTATTTGACATTTTTGTTTTTTGTTTTTTATGGGTGTTGTCGAGAAATTAGGGCGAGAAGTTATCAAAAATGTACATATGTAGCAGTGGAAGCGAAAGAATGCTATCTAACAGTCGATATTAATCCTTTACGGAATCCATTATTTTTGTTTCAGTTTGATATGATTTAAAATTAAACGGATTTAACTAATTTTTACAGAAAAAGGAAAAGTTTTACTGTTATCATTCACTAGATATTATAAGATATTACAAATTAAATAAATGAAATTTTTTCGTTGTCATCATTAACAGGATGTAGAAATAAAATTAAAGAAAATAAATTTAAGGATAATAGACTTTAAATCCTTTCATAAACTTTTTTAAGTATTTTTTTCTATAAAAAGGTTTAACCAAAAGTAATATAAAGAATAGAGAAATGACATAAAACAAAAAACAAAATCTGAGATTTCATCAGTAAGAGTAAAAAAAAATTATAATAATAAAATCACTATTTATTTAGATAAAATATATATGCAATGGGTGGACTATTTAAGTTTCTACATTAAGAAGGTCTTTTATCATATTAGGTAATTTTAGATTATTTAATAATATGTAATACTTAAGCCTGTAATACGTTCAGTTTTGGGTGTAAATTTCGTACAGTAATATATTTACGGTAAGAATTTACCTTGGAAAAGTAGTCTATTATGTATTAACTGTATTAATGAAATTAACACTTTCTACCGGACATCTTGTAGTAACCATAGTTATTTGTTAAGATTAAGATTACCAATAATTTATTAATGGTTGTTCAGATTAATATTTATTAAGAATACCAATTGGCATTTATTGGTAGCAGCTGTGATATGTTGAAAGCATCAAGAAATATGTTGCAATGCTCAGCCTCTCATTTTAACAGCTTCTAATAAATGATATTATTGCATAAAATATAATAACAATGTCATAAAGATGATTTATACTTGTTTCTTTAAACTTCATTACCACTCGCAATTTCATTACACTTCGTATTCTCTTTCGATAGAACGATACAGTTTTCCCAGTCCTTGCAGGCAAGCTTGCATTATCGTATTCGTATGTTACTTGATTCGGTATCCAAGACAGGACAAAGAGACAGAAGAGTTCTACATTTGATTTTCTAAAAATAGGAAGTTCGTAAAAATGAGATTTTAAAATCTGGAATTAAACGAGGCCACTTCGTAATGTTATCATAATAATATTACAGTCTATCTGGGATAACATTCTACTTTCAACATGTCTAAAGGCAACACTTTTATTGTCTTAGTTGATTTTTCCAGAATAATGATTCTTTTTTTCAAATACTATTTCTCTGATATTTCTTCCTTGCTCTATGTACCAATATTCTTTTGTTATTGGAGACTTTATAGCAACGGGATTTTAAATCAAAAATTGCATGAAGAAACGTCATTGTTTAAAGCCCATTGATTTAAATCGTTCAACTACAAATTGATAAATAGCAACACTACACAATTGCATCACTTAGCTTCTTGCTTAAAACTTATTTTTTTTTTTACAATTCTATTTTTTTTGTTTTTTTTGTTCAGTGTCCTATACATTCTTTTGTATCTTCTCATGAAAGCATTAATAATATTTTATCTATATTCAAATGACTGAGAAAAAAATAAACATCTTAAATCTTTAATCTGCAATTAACTTATACATATAACATATTTACTTAAGAAATTTGATAATTAGTATATTGTGAATCTTTTTTGTGTTCGTCTTACCGAATATAAAAAAAAAAGCTTCTTTGTAATTGCATAATTATGTAATAAAGCTGTTATTTAAAACAGTTTATATTGTCTATGTAATTGAAGGTATTTCATCTTTTTAAAATTCCTTATCTAAAGTAAAATATGTAAGTATTTGAAAACTCAGGTCGTAAACTACCAAACATACATTTCTCAGAACTTCAGAAAAATGAAATCATTACCTTAATAGATTTTTGTGTATTATGTTTCTTTAAATTTTGCTCGATTCTTAGTAGTAGTAGTATAAAAAGATTTTAAACTGGCAAAATTGTAAAAAATTTAGATGAATAGGTCTTACAGACAAACTTACAGAATTCGATAAATCTCCATGTAAAATAATTTAGATGTTGAGATTTCCTTTCTTCCGTCGTAACATTTCAGATTTCCTTTGATAAGGTTTTCTGGTTTTATAATACCTTGTAGTTCTTTTATGAAAGGAAAGATATAAGAAGGATTCTTTAATTAACACGAAATTATGTATAGTTATAAAATTATAACTACTATAATATATTATAATCTTATTAGATCTCAATGAAGCTAAAAATTTAATAATCCTCCGTTTTTCGGTCTGGACATTTTGATCTTAGTGTTCATCAACTGAATATTTGACAGTTTTTACTTTAACAAGAAAGTTACGAAATTTAAGTTAGCGATCCATCATAATAATAGATGAACTGCAAATATAAGAAATGATCACGTCGAAAAAATCTTATAATTTAATAAAACATTCATTATTATTATTTTATATCAAAATGCAATATGGGACATTTATTTGTTAACTCAGTTATTAATATATTTAATCCTTTATTTAAATTAAGCGAAATATAAAAATAACTCCTTTATATTATAATCTTTAAAGAGCGCATGTAAGAATCTTCACACAATAGAAAAATTAAATAATATAAATCTTTAACGGATTTCAATTTACTTTTGGCATTTTGTTGCTGTCAGACAACAAAAGTGAAGTAAAAGTAAAAGTGAAGTAAAATATCGATCCTTTTAAATAAAGCGCTTTTTAAAAAAAAAAAAATTTGATTAATACGGTTTAAAAATTTTCAGGTCCTTACCTCTAAACAGTACCTGCAATGTCTCGTTATATTTTCCTGAAATATATTAATTTATATGTATTAGCAAGAATAACCTAAGAAAGAATTCTAATATATATATTATCGTTTGATATATATTCTGACATATATATTAAAATAGAACTTTTTTATATTGTATAGCAGGATTTACCATATTAATATTGTAAATATTACTGATCAATAAGATTATAATGTTGACGGAGTAAATGTAGTGCCTTTTAACTCATATGTTAAGAGCAACTTTGAAGATGACGTCAAAAAGCCTGAACCAATTTCTGTGTATTTTATCTAACAATTTTGAGTTAAACACATAGAATACGTTTATTAAATATGTGAGTATCGCAACTGGACGATCGAATACTACATTTCCTGATCTTGCATACTGATAAATTGCTTAACTATTTTGAAAGCAAATAATAATGCAATGTCATCCATGTTTTCTTAATAATTACTCTTTCAGCATCTGCGTTAGTTTACAGAGCTATTCAGGACTTCTGCGTTTCACCCATAGTATCATTTTTTTAGCTTCTTTTATACGCTTCCATAAATTAAGCATCTGATGAGTAGCGAAAGCTTTTGAGTTGGTAGGTTTTTTTTTGCACCACAATTCAAATCCAGAATGCAAATAAAGGGTAGGAAAAAAAAGGGGCTCTAAGATTTATATAGGTAGGGGTGGCAAAGGAGAGCTGGGAGGGTGAGATTTCTTTCTTGTGCCTGTCAGGCATACCCAACCCTTTCCCTTGAGTTTTTATTCCATCCTCACCATCTGCTTCTTATTCATTCGTGAAAAGAGAGGAACAAAAAAACGGAAAGCCAATTAGAAGATTAGAACATGAAACTAAATCACGCCATCTTTTTGGCCTTAATCTTGTGCCCACTTTGAACAGAAGAAGTCAGTCTCCGAATTATTTCATTTATGAGTACATTTACGTGCAATAACATTGGATGACATTTATTACAGTAAAATAAGTTACGCAGCTTTGAATTATCACAATGTAACTTTCCATATCTGGGTCTATAAACTTCAAAGTAAATCAAACCAAAAATAAAACTATCAAAAACAAGCATAAAGATTTCAGTTTTTCTGTTGTAATGGATACAAACCCCTTCTCTTGCGGTGCAGTTGATGTAACGACGTTAAGCTTTTTGTAAATGTGTACATCTTTCACTTTAGTTGTTGTGAAGCATGTAGTCATTTGCAAACGAAAAATATCAAAAACCAGCAAACCTATTGATGCCTACATTCCTTATAACCTGCTTTCCGAAAGAAACGAAAGTTTACAAGATCATTCGATCTTTTATGTACCTTGTGAATCTAAGAACGGATCTCCTTGAAACTTGACTTGCATATTTATGAACATAAGATCATTTCCCCTTTATTCTTCAGAAATTTTTTCAAAACAGCCAAAAACAGAGCTTTCTCTCAGCAAAGTAAATTTCAAATACGAATCTGAAATTCGGTTTTATAGAGATATTTTTTAAAAATCCTGAAACTTTTGTCTGCTGTGTTTCTATATATCTTTTCTTTATGAAAAAAAAAATAAAAATAAAGACTTGACAGCTCTGTCAAGTTTAGTAATGATTTTGTGGCAAATAGGTTCCAAGTTCTTTCTAGAACTTCTAATATTCTTGAGGAATTGGCTTTTTTTTTTTAGTGACAATGGATGGATAAAATACAAAGTTGATATAAGGTTTATTCTGAATTCTGTAAGTTGTATGTTTGATATGTAGTTTATGATACATGTGTAATATGTTCTGAAGATTGACTTTTCAGCCCAAACGAACGAATTTGTAAAGATTAGAAGTAGATTGAATCTTGGGGATGTAATGTAGGCAACGTTTAACTGATAAACTAGTCTAGAATATTTCATCTTAGAAACAACTTGCTGTATTCACCTTAATAATTTCTTACGGTGTTTATTTTAACATATTTTTGTGTATTCATTTTCCGAGAAAATTCCCATTATTTATGTAATTATAATTACAGCACGATATAGTCTCATCTTCAAATTTCCATTGACTAAAAATATTCGTAAAATCCTCATCCGCATATAAGTTACAGTTTATCCCTTCTTAATCCCATTAATTGTAATCAAATCAAAGCACTCTCATTGTCTTACAAAATGCACAGGAATCCATTTTGAAATACTGTATGTCCTGTTTCGTTTCAAATATTTTTCTGTGGGAATTTTATCACTTTAAGAACAAGTTTCTTCCAGTAATCAACGTAAAAGATAGATCGTCTGTGGTCCATAAATATGCATTTCAAATTTCAAGATGATGTTGATTCAGAAGTTATTAAGGTGAGCATAAAGACATATGCAGTTCCAAAGACATATTGATTCTATGAATCTAAATTTCTTACGAAATTTGCTGAAATTCAGCTTTGATAGCAAATATATTGAAAAAAAAAATGATATTATGAGTATAGAAATTGTAATATTCTACATTTATATTAATTTCTGTGTCTTTGCATTAACTATGTTCTCTATCGGCAATTCTACAAGGTTTCATCAAACTACATCAGACAAGATGGCGTAACTTTTTTAAAAGTATGCAATTAATTAGAGCTCTTTGCTTCTTACTAATTCTATAAGTTATTTCAGTTGAAAGTTATGAGGAAAAAGAGGAATCGAATGATTTGACAGGATTTTGGATAAAGACATCAGCTCAGAGACAAAGTAAATAAAAATTAAAAGTAGTAAATTGTCATTAGATGTCTCTGAAAATCATTAGGGAATATTTATGACTATGAAGCTTTTATCCAGTTTAAATGTTATCAGTAACATGACAATGATGTATATTACAGTTCAATTTTTGATTATACGGGTCTACGACTATAGTTGTGGGGAATAAAACTTTCTTTATATTGTAGAGCATTTATTCCTTTGATAGTATTTCAGCTAGCTTATCTTGGAAAAGACATTGTATTATTTTTCTTCACAACAAAATCCAAATGCTTAAAACTAATTAAATATAGATAGGATTCTGAAGGAGATTAAGGCCCAAATGGGGCTGTAAGACTAAACAAGAAGAAGCATCTATTTACATAGAATAAAACCCGGAGGATGTTGAATTCTCCTTCAGACGAGTCCTAGGGTCTACCCAGCACTTTGTAGAATGGGTATTGTCTTGTTTCCCGGGAGTTAAAGATAAGGCGGGCTTCGGGCCGACCAACCAATCTGAACTTAGTACAATTGTCAGGAAACAACGAGAGCTTTACCTTCCACGACTCGAAGAACCAGATAGGCCTGCAGTGGAATAGTTTTTTTAATTGATTATTTTAATTTTTCACCCAGGTAATATTTCCTAAGAGATTAAAAAAATTAAAGTCACGTAATATTGGCATTTCAACGACTTAATTTTCAATGTGACAAAATTAACAAAGACACGACCTTTACTTGAGAATCCATTATTTTGTTGAAACGACGCTGGAATACCATTGTGTAAATCTCACTTTTCAACAAATTTCGGTCATTTTTGTTAATCATTACATTTTAAAACAAATTTTGAGACCAAATATATGTGGTATTCCCAGTAGAAAACATGTATTTGTGAATTTTTCCTTATCAAAATATTTAAAGATTAAAAAATCATTTTAAAGCAATGCTATTATTTGTTTCTGATTTTATTGATTTTTGCAGTAATTTTATTACATGAGAAAAAGATTATTCTATGTAGGTGAGTTTAATGTGCAATAAAATTGAAACATGAAAAAAGAGGAGTAAATAAAATTCCCATTTCAATTTACGCCTTTTGAGTTATCGTCAAACGGGAATCTGTTGACAGCTGTTTCGTCCTTATTAGGACTCATCAGCCAGATATATTGGCGATCAACTCGAAGGCAGGAAAAGCTATTAGAATCTTCCCGCGCCCAAGAGTGGGATCCACACAAACAAACTACAATAATAAATTCAGTATAATTAGCACAATATCAAAACCTTGACCACTCACAGCCAGGCACAAAAGGCATTTAATAAAGGGACAAAATAAGATAAGGACAAACGGGGTCTTAATATATGTGAGTTTAAAGTGCAATAAAATTGAAACATGAAAAAGAGGAGTAAAGAAAATATATATTTCAATTCTCGCCTTTTGAGTTATCGTCAAACGGGTGTCTGGGATAGCCGTTTCGTATTTATTTTCTTTACTCCTCTTTTCATGTTTCAATTTTACTGCACGTTAAACTCTCCTATATTAAGATCCTGTTGGTCCTTAACTTGTTTTGTTCCTATATTAAATTCCTTTTGTTCCTAGCTGTGGCTGGCCTAGGTTTTGATACTGTATTAATTAAGGTGAATTTATTATTGTTGTTTGTTTCTGTGAGATCCCACTCCCCGGAGCGGGAACGATCCTAATAGGTTTGTGAAACAGATCCTAATAGCTCTGCCTTACCTTAGAGTTAATCGTCATTATTGTATGGTTATGAATCATTTTGTATGGTTGCTCTTGCTGCTTTTTATTGTCCTCCAAATGAAAGTTGGCCGGCGGAAGTTTGAACTGCGCAGCCCTTCCGGTAACTGATCAATTATGTTTTCCTGTCACAATGGACGATGGCGTCTGTTTTCACTGAGAAAGACATGTTGATAACGCCAAATTAAAACTTCTCTCGACTATTTAGCGTTATTTCAATACCAGTTGCTAACAATAAGTATTTATATAAATAAATAAATATATATTATTTATAAATACAATGCTCTTTTGCAAAGTAACAAGCGATTACCGTAATGGCGGCGTCCTGTCATAAAATCAGACGGAAGTGCCTGACCAGACCAATCGATCATACATGCGCAGATCTCACAAAAACAGGGCGGCCATCTCTCATTTGGAGGACAATAGCTCACTTTGCTTTTAGCCAATCTTCTGTGTGTATGTACGTGTGTTCCTCCTCAATAACTTTGGAACCACTGTGCGGGTCTTCTTGAAACTTGGTAATAATATTCGAGGACTGAAACTAAATTTAATGTTTGACATCTTTTGCTAGTAGGTCGTTGTCGAGAAATTAGTACGAGAAGGCGACTAAAATCTCCGTTGATAAGCATTGGAAACTAATCAATGGATTTCTATGCTATTTCTGTTAATACCTCATTGTCTTCAGCATTGAATATTAAGTTCTTTTAGCTAACATTTAAGGAAAGTAGGCCTAAAGTTCTTTATGAACTTCTTGTTTTTTTGATTGGAATGGTTAGTTTAAGTTTTATTTTAGTTATATTTTAATTTTATGAGTCAGGAGAGCATGCGTATATTGAAAACTTTTAGGTCATAAAAAAAATCGGGTCTTAATAACATATTTAAAATTTTTCTAATACATAAAAGTTATTTATAATTTTAATACAAACTTATCGTTATTTTGAGAACTTTTTATTATTATTTACTATTACGGTATTTTGTTATCATTATTTTTATTATTCCTTTTAAACTTCTGACTAATTCTCTAACAAAAGATTGAAGAAACTTACAGATCATCATTTTCTAAGTTAATAATCTAAAATAATATCAGGTAGACACGGATGAATTTAATTTAAAATTAAAGATTTGTTTGATGAAGGATATCGTAACGACTCCGTCTTTTTCCTGTTAGGGCTTGAAATTGCTTTCCACTATCGGAATTAACACATGTTTGATTTCAAATTGCTGAAACGTTTTCTCAGATGAAGAGAATAAAAAGGCTATTAGCTTTTTGCTTTTTGTATGAAATCCTGCTTAATCACAGCTTACTCAGTGATGTGGATAATCTGTCTGAAGAAAGGTACTGATGCTTGACAAATGCAACGGTTCGCATCAAATAAAAAAAATTAGGTTTAGTTATAGTTATTGCAATCTAATGTTCGTAATCGACTTTTAATAAAATCCTGAAATCCTGTATGTCGAATTTTGAATTTTCATTTAAATTTAAGCATTACTTATCAATAGGAATTTAATTTTGATACTTTTTTTTTAAATATGATGCTCAACTTAAAACAATATTTTTTTAACAAAATGATGTTTCAGAGATTTCAATGCTATTTCTAAAAAAATTTTAAATGATTTTTTAAACTGATTTTTAGTCTTTAATTTTTTTTTAGAAACGTTTTTTAAGGAATGATAGTTTTTTTTTTTTTTTGCTTTTTTTTTTTTTTTTTTTGAGAATTTATAATAATTTTTAGTATCTTTGAACTTAATTTCTTTTTGAAACTTTTGAAAGGCCTTTAATTTTTTACATATTTTTTTAAAATTTTATTTTGAAGCTTCATTGAGTAAATTTTATTTTTTCAAAAAAAAGTATGTAAAAATTAAATAGATGTGAGTGATAACATATATATAAATAATAATGTTTTAAATAATGTTATTTGAAATGTGAACTTTGAAAATAAAGTACTAAAAAGTATTGAATCAATATTTCAACTGCTTTATATTTTACAGATATCATAGATTAATTGAAATATTTTAATTAATTTTTTTTTCCATTTAGCAACATTTAATTATTTTTCATTAAATTTTTATTCAGGAAGTAAAAAGTGTTTACTTAATCTTTAATTACGGTTAAGGGATAGAGATGCAAAATATGATTCAAAATTCGAATTCTCAAAATCGTAAGCTTCTCATTTTCTCTCTCTATTTAACAATGGAATCTGCTTCTTCCGTAAATTGACATGTTTGACTAAACCTTTTTAATTAGATTTATTATCAATATATTAGTTTTTTAGTTCTGAGCTTGCACATTGATTTACTTTTTTTTAATTGATCAATTATATCCTACGAGGTATAAAAATGACCTGTCTGAGTTAAGGCATATAAATAAAAGCATCAAATAACAAAAGTAATTGAAATGCAAGCATATTATATATAAATATTAGTACAATTATAAACAAGAAAATGTTACCTCTCTTTCAATGATTACATTGAATATATTGAATTGTAATATTTGTAAGATTATGCATAAAATCTCAGCACTGTCATCCCGGAACTAAGGACAGGACTTTGTCAATCTGGAACTTACACTGGAGTTTTTTTTTGGTGGAAGTCCACAATTATTGATGTTATCATCTAGCTTTTTGGTTTGTTTTTTTTTCGTAAATGTTTTTTTTCATTTCTGAATCAGCTATAGTTCTACGCTGTCAATAATTAATTTCACTCGAGAGCAGTTTTTAGATTTCTTATTACTATCCCGTTATTGATAACGGTTGAAAATCAGTACTACACGTCTAATGTATATTTCCAGTCAATGGCTGTAAATTCGGTGACATCCTAAATAGGGTAAAAATTCGTCACATTAATAATAATTAACGTGTGCTGAAATAATCGGAATGACCAAAAATAAAGCCGGCACACCTGATTAAGAGCCTAATTTATTTTTGGGTTTATTTTTGGACATTCGTCACATTGTTTTTCCATTAATACAGTATTTAGGTAAATATTATCTGAATCACAGTTAGTCACTCCCTTGTAATAGAAAATTTTATGAATTCCCCCATAGGTTTCTCTCCCCGTCTTTCCAAAGACTAAAATCTACCTCTATTATGTCCATGACCTCTACGTAATGCATTTCCAAAGCAAGTAGCTTTGAAAACATTATCGTGAGGTCTGAATATAGCAATGCTCTGATAACTTCTAGTCAGTCTTATTTCGAACATTCTAATTGTCTAACAAAAGAAGTTAATTCATTTGCAAAGTGACCATTGATTCCTGAAATGATTTGGGCGACCAATTAATACTTGCAAAGTGGTTTACTCTACATACAGCAACTAATCGATGTGACAGGAATTAAAAAAAAAAGCAAATTTGGAAAAAAAATATTAAATCTGTACATAATTTAGAGATATTGAGGACAGTGGGACTTTGTATTCAATAACAGAGCCAAATGACTCAGCATTACACATCGCAAGAAAGAGAATGTATCTTTTAATAAACAAAACGAAACTGGAATATGGCAAATGATTTAACAACGAATATCGAATGTAATAAAATAAGTCAAATATTGGATATATCAGTGGTAAAGGTATGGCATTTCCTTTGGCGTATTGTGATAATGATCAGAAAAGAATGATTAATTTCTGGACCAAAGAAACTTCTGAGGAAGAGAATAGTAGTTTTTCAAATCATTGAGGCTTCTGCACATATCAAGAAAAACAACCAAAACAGTGCAATCTTTCATTGTCTTCCGTGTGTTGTCTTCTTGAAGACCAAATATACAAAATTGATGAAATCTTGTATAGACTGTTGTTCTGAACCATAAAACTAGAAGAAGTTCAATTCATTTTGGCTATCGTTTAATGTGAAATCCTAAGTTACCTCTTAAGTTTTATATCATAAATTATTCAGGAAGTTGTAGAACTTTGAATTTAAAATAGGAATTTTGTATATTCGATTATAGTAGTCGAATTTTCGATACTACAGTATGTTTTGAAAGGGGGGAAAAAAGCTTCAATCATTAATCATTTTTTTCCTTAAGCAGAACAAATTTCCTGAGCCTACAATGTTATTACTTCAATGTTACAATTTAAATCTTGTTATACAGTTAAAACAATTTATTAAATCACTAAAGCTTATAGAACATAAAAAGAAAGAGAAAATATCAATCATGAATACATGTGTGACAAATGAATATGTCTTATCGTGAGTCCAACAGATTCCTCATTGATGTAATATGGCCAACTTCGACCATTTTACCTGAGCACCGCACCTCTGGAGAAATCTCTTATTTATTAATCTAATTTGAGTGCATTTTAAGGAAGAATTGGATGTCCGTAACCTATAATAACGACCAATTGCTTGCAAGGAAACAAAACACTCAGTTACCAATCTATCTTTATATCTATACATCTACATATATAAAAGTCAAAGTTTGTATGTTCTCTACACAATTTTACATCGTTTGACTGATTGCAACCAAATTTTGCTTAGATACTCTTCTCCTGCGGAAAATATAGGCTACCTTGGAACCCACTTCACCTCCCCCAAGGAGATGAAAAGGGGTGAAATTTCTGAAACAGCGCCACTTATGCACCTGGTGGCAAAAACAGGAACTACACAAATAATGTTCTGCGACAATTGTGGAATGTTTGATGTGATAGGGTTGTGGAAAAGGGAAAAACCAGGACTCCCCATCCCCTCCCCGGGCAACGCCGGATACTTTAAACTATTATATATATATATATATATATATATATATTATATTATAATATATATATATTCACGAATTGGCCCCAATGGACCACGCGCTAGCCCCCCTGACAACGTCAGGACAAGGCTAGGAAATCAGAGACGAGAAAGAATGCACTTTCTCGTCGAGGATACACCTGAGAGAGTAAGTCCCAGGGGGAAACGGACGAAACACAGAAGAAGAAAGAAACATCCATGCCACTACCGGGATTCGAACTGGCGCACTGGCCACAACTGCAGACCGCCGTCTAGACCGCACGGCCACGCCAGCATGGCTTTTTTATATATATAAGCAAGAGTCTGTAAGCCCTTTTTTTCTCGGGAACCATAAGGGGCAGGGGAAAATGTGATATCAAATTGAAGGTTCTAATGTGAAAGCGTGCATGATCATGTTGATTTTTGTTAAAAGTAATTTTAATAAAAAAAATTCGTAAAAAATTGACGCCTGCTGGATTCCTGTTATTGCGTCCTCCTACAACTGGAAAGTGGTTGAATCCGTTCGCATCGAAGTATTCTCTGTAATTCTTTTTTTTTTCACTTACGTATGATTAAAAGATCTTATTTAATCATAAAGAAGATGAATTGTCATTTATTTATGATTAGGAAACTACTTATAATATTATACATAACAGCGTCTCGATTCGCTGTCAAAACACAAATGGCGACCCTGGTGTTCAGTGTTCATATTATCCCGCTAACTGCACTGACTATGTACACTTCCTACCTGGTGGTTTTTACATGTTAGCAGTATCTTTTGGATACCTTTTCAATTATCGGCAGGGCGGCAATGTGGCCATATTACTTGCATTGGCCATATTACTTGCATTGGCCATATTTGCATCAACTACCTTAGCCTATATCAAAATACATGAGATTAAAACGATACGTTTTGCAAAACAAACAAGTTTTGGTGTTAGGTAAAAAACTAAATCCATAATCGAGAAGTCTTTGAGATTTTTTCCTAAAATATGTGAGACTAAGTTTCGTGCAAGAAATTTATCACTTTATCTTATTTCAAAAGAGAAATAACTTAATAAATTAAGAATAGAAAGCCTTTTCAACAACTTTGAAAATAAGCGTCATGTAAATATCTCTTGGAATTGCATTAACTTTCCTGAAAAACTTCGTTATAAATTGGCTAATATTTATCGAAAATTTGTGATCTTCAAATTCATTAGTTAAGTGGTTAGTTAATTTAATTTAAATTGAATTATTTAAATAATATTTTACAATTATGTTTTGTTGATTTTCACACTAAGAATAGTGTTCAAATTACTAAATAATCGGCTTGAATATATCGATTTTATTATCTTTATATACATAGACTGCGAAGTGATCAGTTGCCAGTATTGATTGGTGCTACTTGATCAATTGACGGTATTTTATAGAAGTTGAGTTTAAACTAATTAAAATCGTTCTGCTTCATTATAAAGCTAATGGCTTATCAGAAACAGTGGGGACAAAGGCCATTAAATGTGAGTTAATCACGTTTCTTAATTAAGACTTAATCGTAGTGCCACTGAAGTTACGATTTCATTTGTTGTTACGGTCACAACCGAATACAAAGGTCTTGGGTCTGTCTTCTTTTTCTGTCACTTTCACGCCCGGACGAGCTACCACAACCACAGCCGACCGAAACCGCGTAGTCCCGGTCATTGGCGGTGCCCTTCCCCGTGCACTGACCACGGCCTCGACTCGCCAATTAACCCGCGGCTTTTGTAATTATGCGCTTAATGTAGCATGGGGGCAACTCCTCGGGCCTAACCCCTTCGCTCCGCGCGAGAGGGGGAAGAAAGTGGCGCAATTTCTGCGGTCGATCGCTTAAGAGAGTGGCTAGGTCGTCGCCACCACTACCACCGTCCCCTAAAAGAAGTTGCCCGTTGCGCCGCATTTGCTCACTTGGTGGAAACGATTGTCAGATGGAGAAATCCCGTTCTGAATACCGTGAAAAGCTTATGAACCATTTAACTGGGAGCGGTTCCGTGAAAACAACATTTGAATGCCTCACATTGAAGACTAGCTGTTTGTCCGGCTAATCTTCACTAATTTGATGGAGTGAGAGATTTCTAGATCGCCCAATCATTTCATCATTAGGATTCTCTTTTTTTTATATATCCACTTAACTTCCACAGAAACTGGTAAGATTTTACGTTTTTGGGTAAAAAAGATAACTCCAAAAAATTTGAGAATGCGAAAATTTGAGAAAATGGAAGCCATCAGGGCTCCTACAAATATTAGCCTCAAATAATAGATTATATATTTTTAACAATCACCTTTACAATCTATTTCTTCATTGTAAATCATACATTAATACATCGATATATTAGAAAATATGCATTAATAAAAATAAATTATTTATCTTATGTTATTGATGAATTATTTACTTACTGTAATATACAGTCATGTAAGTAAATAAACAAAACATTTCTTTAAGTAAAAATAAAAATCTTTGCCATATTCCAGAAAAGCGTAACTCCATGAATTGTATTTGAAATGAAATGAAATTTAACGTGCCCGATGATTCAAAGAATTGAGTGAGCAAACGAAGGCACAACGTTACAAGAAAGGATTCGCACCCTGAGTTAACACCGGGAAGAGACTGGGACGGACCGTTTCGTCCTTGTTAGGACTCATCAGCCAGCCAAACTCCACCGATGACAGACTCAGAAGGACGAAACGGTCCGTCCCAGTCTCTTCCCGGTGACAATTCAGAGTGCGAATCCTTTCTTGTAACGTTGGGGCTTCGTTTGCTCACTCAATTCCATGAATTGTTGTTTAAACATTGTACAGGTAGCCCTCGTTTTACGACGTTTCAGTTTACGGCGATTCCGATTTATGCCGGTTTAGAAATGTGGAAAAATATATTTTTAAAAAAGAAAAATCAAATTTCTTGGCGAAAATGCAGCCATAAATGGTGAAAGCTGTTAACTTTCACATCTGTACTTAAGCTCCGCCCACTAAGTCCACGTGACTCCTCCCCCCTTGCCCAGTCATCCCGTGTTGATTCTCTGTGAATGCTGTGATTAATATGTATTATAATATTAATAGTGATAAAAGTTTTTAAAAATAAACGTCACCATGTCTCTGCTTTACGATCCTTATTTCTCCTGAGTCAATATCTTAGTTTTCCGGCAATTGAGTCCTACTGAAAAAGATAATTTTTTAAAAACTATTAATCACCTTTCATCAAGAGTTAAATCTGTGCATTTTTATTTTTTTATTTTTTTATATTCGTTCCATTTGTATTATCAAGAAAAATAGGTTTTGTCTTGATTATCAACTAATATCAACTCGGAAAGATTAAAGATCTTCTTGGATTTAAACACAAATATTCTTTTTATATTTACATACAATTGTATTAAAAGAAGCTCGTAAAAAATGAATAAAAATTTCAATTTGAAAATTATTATAGTTATCCCTTTCAAAATTAGTCAGGTTATTTTTATTTCCTTAAAGTTAAAAGTAGTGAAATTTGTAGACCTAACATCTGTAAACAAATTCAACAACAGAAAATACAAAAAAAACAAAAACAAGATAGGGATAGTGATTAGTAAACCAATCACAGTGCTTCGCAATGGCTTCTGAGTCATCTTTACTGTAGAATAGACGGCGCCGGGGTGATCTAGAAAATGCTCGCTTGCGTCTGTTTGCGGCCCCATGCTATCTTGCCCACCCCTATTTGTATGGAATAATCGTCATTCTTAACTCAAACCTTGTTAATACACTGAATTCCTAATAATGATTTAAAAATAAAAAAGATAATAATCATCATCATCATCATCATGATGTGCGATCTTCGTAGATACGTAGTTACGCGGTCTACGGAACCTAGTGACCCCCGAAGGGCGAACCCCTAGGAGAAGCCGTAGATAAACTAGGGAACAGATACTGGGGGTGGTTTCCCGTTGCCTTCCCCCAGGACGCCATTAAGGAATGACGTCAGACCAGAGAGAAAGTGAAGAAGAGGCTGGACAACACAGGAAAGGAAATTGAAACAGCCATGCCCTTGCCGGGATTCGAACCCAGGAACTGGCGCATTGGACGCCACGGCTGGCCGCCGCCGAGACCGCACGACCACGCCAGCACGGCTAAGATAATAATAATAAAAGATAATCAAGACAAAATGATTTAAGTTGATGAGGGGATCAAACCCACGACCTTCCCGTTATTAGCACGGCGCTCTAAACAACTGAGCTAACAGGCCACTTATAACATTCAACATTCAGGCCACTTACAGAAGCCGTTGCGAAGCTTTGTGGGATATGAGTCCACAGACTTACAAACAAGGGATATAAGGCATCTTTCAGAAGCCTAAAAACACGATATTCGACATTAGTTAAATATTAAAGAAGTTTTAATATGCGTCATGAAACTCAGTAGTTTAAATAAGCCACTGCACATAATTACACAAAAATTATAAAAAAACCTATATATATAAGGGTGTATGTATATAAAAAAAAATACTATTTATAAAAAAAAAAAATTATAACCGGTTTCCAGGAGTTCAAGTTGCTCCACTTCATTTTGTTCTTTTTTAATAGTATTGCTTTTTGTATATAATTATGTGCGGTGGCTTATTTAAACTATTGATTAGTTAAATATCTCTGTTATTTAGTTTTGTTTTGCTAACTAATATAAACTCTCTTTTGATTTTTGGTAAAAAAGTTCAGCTAATCTTTATGTAAAGTAGGAAAATAAAGAAGTACTATTAACACAGTGGGCCCGGTAGTCGAGTGGTAAGGGCGCTTGGCTGCAGGTTGGAAGTTGCGGGTTCGATCCCCGGCCTGGGTGGAGGGCAGGGATTTTTCATTCCATTCTCCTCCAAACGGGTTCCAGGGCCTACCCAGCCCTCTGTAGAATGGTTACCGAGTTTGTTTCCCGTGGATACAGGCGGGCGAGCATTGGGATGACCATTTTACCTCATCTGTCCTCATTTTGAGCCGGGTCCCTGAAACGTTGGAGTCTTACCTCCAGCCCCCAATGGGCCCCAGTGGGATACGTAATCCGCTTAACATAACATGAGTTGACGCAGATCTTCGAAAATAGCACAACTTTAATTAGCACCACAACTTTAATTTCCTTTTTCCCTAAGCTTCGTTATTTTCCAGTAGTTATTTAATGTTATACAATAGAGAATAATAAATCTTACCAATCTTTAATAGCTTTTTACTGTTGCTTTCAAGGCTTGTAAGACAATGATGAGAAAATCTTAACGAGATAACCTTCAAGGCATAAGTTAACTACACGTACGTTAAGAAGAACATACGAAGACAAACTTTCTAATATTTTGCTGATGGTAAATTAACACTGCTAATAGGAAACTATTTTGGATTGAGCAGCAGATGAACCCATAAATTCTGTTTTCTAACCACAGAGTTTGCTTTCTTCCTTACTATCTGTCTATGAGATTCCGGAAGCTGATACTGTCATTCCAGACTTAAGTTCTCGTGTAGAGAAAACGCTGTCTCAGTGATTGCACCAATCATTAGATCCGCATCACAAACTCCAAAGAATGACTTGAACACTAAAACAATCCGCCAGCAAACACAAGTTCCCAAGAAACACCAAGTAAAAAAAATAAAGACGTAGAAGAAATTAATTGAAAACAGTAATTTCCTCCTGTTTAAACATTCTTGAGTGGTAATTATTTTTTCTACTTTTTTTTAGCGTGATTTAAGAAAAAAAGAAAAGGAAAAAAAAATGACGGTTGAGCCATTAATTACATAGGTTGCATTCCGCAGCGAAAGATGCGGATTTAGAAGAATAAAAAAAGACTTCAAGAAACAGGCATTTTGCATAGAAACCACAGCCATTTCATGCATGGTAAATGTAGTGTAAATGAATGTGTGGAAATGTCTGATGCGGTAAACCAAGCATAAATGACATTTCATTGCAACGACATTAAGTAGTGAACAGTTCAAAGGACATCTCTTGGAAAAAAAAAAAACGCAACAGGAATTTTTTCTGGGAAGATGATGTTTGTAATTAGTATTGTCTAGTGTATGTGTGTGTGTGTGTTTTAGGAATGTTGGAAGACAATTGACCGTTATCGTGTTTTCATTATGTATGAATGCGCTTGATTTGAATCACCCAAACCGTTCATTACGTCGATGCCCGCATCCTGAATGGATTTCCGGTTCGGCAACGCCTTCCAGTTAAGGCGGGAAGGGCTCTTTGAAGTGCTTTCGGTAATTCAAGAATAGAAACAACACACTTTCATTCTTCCGGTTGCTCTTTTAAATAAAGCGGGGGGGGGGGGCGACATTCCCAAAACAGAAAGAGTATTAAAAGAGTTTTTCTTTTTTCCTCTCTCTATTTGCTTTGAAAAAGAATTAGTTTTTATCAATTGTTTGAAATCAAGAAATTCTGTGGTACCTCATTATATATTTAATTCGTTTCACAAAGAGTTTATCAGTTTGAGTAATGCGACAATAAATAGAGCTGTTATCCATGGATTTGGAACATCCTGAAAATTTTTGTTTGCATTTCTGTGAATCAATGAATGTCCGTCTGTTTTATTTTATTTTTAAGTACTTAAAAATAAAGGAATTTTGAATTTGCTTTCTGTTTTCACAAGAAAGGATATTTTAGAATAATTAAAAAATTATGTGGCGGAAGGATATGTGATGACATTTACCTAATTCGTCTGCAGAAAGAAAGAGGAATAACATATAGATAGTTTTTAAAATATTAATTTTCCCTCTTAGATTTACTCATCTTATTGCTTTCAGATTGTCGTCATTATATATCTAATAAGTCGACATGTTTACTTTTAAATCCATACAGAATAAATATTTCCCGAAAACTAGTTCAGAATAAGATTTATAATACTTCTTTACGTGTGGCGTAGATCAAAATAATTTATGTAAAAAAAAAAGATGTAGATAGCAAATTCACTTTTTATTTACAATGATGAAAGAGAAGATGAATAATGTAAGAAGTTGTAGAAGAAAAAAAAAATCAATATCGTGAATTCGATTATAATGGGATTCGATCTCATCAGATATAAAAGCCAATATCATGCGACCTTGGATATTATATTTTTTTAATTGTTTTATTCACTAAGGTGTTTATAAAAGAGATTCTTGGCTTTTTATATTATATTAAAACTCTGTAAATTAATTCAATATTTTCATAAAGTATGCGTGAACTGAGAATACAAGCATAAAGCCGATGCACCTGATTAACTTTAGAACAATAATTTTAATATTAAATGACACAACTATAGTTTCAAATGCACAAAGTGAGCATTCATTTTCAAATACACTTGAAAAATTTAAAAATTCTAAAAAGGAAAAGAAGGTAAAATTTAAGAGGAAATAAATTTATCTATTTTCAAACATTACACGAAAAAAATCGAAAATGGACGCATTTTTAAAAACCCGACGAATGAAAGGAAATTGATATTTATGAAATAGCCCTAGATACCTTCCAATCCCCATCCGCAAGTGAAAAAACAAATATTATACCTCGCTCAAAGCTCTAGAACGCTCTGAGAACTCATTATAGAAATATTTAACGGCAAGAAAGATTATCTTGACTATATGCTAATCTGGGTTCATTCTTGAATGTAAATGTTTCCTTTCTTGCTTGTACTTTCTTACTTCTACACAGTTGCTGTATAAAATGAATTGTAATGGATGAATATTTTATACTTTAGGCTTGATTGTACGTTCAGTTCTCTGTTGAATTTTGTATAAAACCAACATTTGAATCAATTTTGAGTGTTGTTTCTGTAGCACATCCGTAAAAGTATGCCACGAGTAAAGGCTAATGGGACAGTGAATGAAAAAAGATTTGTTTGCTACATTCTGCTATTCGACGAATTACGAGTCAACGAATTGTGAGAACCGCTTGTGTTAAACAGTTTTTTTTTGTTTTGTTTTGAACGGTAGAAAAGCTTTATTTAACTTGAGCTTCATTTCCTTAGAGAGAGAGATTTACAATGTGTTGTAACTTAGCCTTTCTTTCTTCTTCTTTCTTTAGCATTTTCAAGCATCTTCAGATAGTTAGTTTTTCATTAAAATATCACGATTCTGCAACTTTGCCCAAATCTTCAAGTCGATTAAAAGGTTTTAGTTTGTAAAGTTACAATTATACTGTTTTTCTCCTGAAATTTTCTTCAATTAAATATCTATAGGCTATCTCCCTCATATTGATGCGAATTTTTAACCATTTTAATTATTTCTGACATTTCGATCTTCTTATCCATCTACTTTTCTAGATTTTGTGGAATTCAATCTCCTCTAAAATTTCTCAAGATTTGATGCAATTTCAACTATTCTTTTTCCAAAGTTGCTTTTTATTTGTTTTTTAAGGACTTCATTTTGTTTTCTTTTGTTTTTTCCTGTGATTACCAAACCACAATCTGCCTTTGAGATTCTGCCCTCTTCATATCTTTTCCCCCCTGCCCTTTTTCTTTAAATGTGAATTCTATCAAAACATGATTTAAACTCACCTTCTTTAATACTTTATTCATCTTCCATCTTTATTAATTCTGTCTCTTCGAGTTTTAGTCAATCTTCGTTTCCATTGCTTGCAGTCTTCTTTCGTATTTCGTTTCTATAGATCACGAGAGGAACTGATAAGCTTATCAGTTTCAAAACATTGCATTTTAGGATTTCTTTTCCATAACCATTTATTTTCTTAATTTTATAAGCTTCTGAAGTCTCCTAGTGATTTCTGAT
>JAFIDM010000004.1:37647924-37663193 GCA_023159025.1 Thereuonema tuberculata | reverse complement strand
CTGGCCTCTAGTTAAATAATTATTATTTAGTAATTTTTATGGAGTTAATCTTGATAAAGTTTTGTACTGTATACTATAATGTTAATAATAATAATTTTAATTTCCAAATTTAAACTCGAATTTATTACGATTTCAGTGTTCTGGTCAAAACACTATCAATGTAAAATAAATGAATATTCGGTTAGAATTTTCTTTAGTTGATCTAGTAACATAAAAAATTTTTAATCCTGAAGTTTCTTTTTTCCCGAGTTTCGTGTTGATTTTTTCCAGGAAATTATTATTATTTTTTTTTTTATGTAAATTTTGTAATTTTGGACAACAATTAAAATTATTAATCCTCTGAATCTCGACTTCTAAATTTTCGGCTTTTTCGGTAACTTTGCGTGAAAGTTGTGATAGTTAAATAAAACTTAAATCGAAAATTACTTGATGAAATTGCGTTTTTATTTTTTTTTTATTGTCTGCTACTTACTTCAGTTCCTGAGAAAAAGTGGCAAATTGTCCCAGGTGTGTGATGTCATGCATTGTTGAGCGGCAGTTATGTGTGCATATTCATGTGGTCGTAGTTTCTTTACACAATTAAATAAATATTCTTTGTTATAGTCGGACGAACAAAAAATTAAATAAATTTCTGGCACTCCTTTGATATAAATCATTTCCGATTTATTTAAAATAATAATAATAATAATAATAATTCCACTTCACAGCTGAATTGCTTTGAGGTGAAATCGAACAATACTCATTACCATTATTATCGTACTCTTAATAATTAAAAAAAAAATAGCTAGTTAATTTTTATGGATTTGGTTTTGATGAAACTTGTATAATATTTAGTTTTAATCGAAATGTGATTGAATCGATTAACTATTTGGAAAATTTCTAGATTTTTATGTAATGTTATTAAATAAATAAATAAAATAAACATATAAGTAAAACACTAAGAAATATAAGAAAACAATTTCAAATCTGTATTACTAAAATCTTTTATTTCTCTGTCTGTCTGTCCGGCGCAATTTCCTTTCAGAATGGAAAATAGAAATAATTTTTACAATGAAACGTCCGCGACGGGAATCGAACCTGCAACCTTCTGATCCGAAGTCAGACGTCTCATCCATTAGGCCCCGGGACTAAAACTCACTTTATATTGTTTTTTGACTTATGTTTCCTTCCCCCATCAATAATGAATGTATTCAACCATATTTTTTAATCTTAAGATTGTTTATTTATTTCCGATCCGTCTGTTTATTTGTAATTCGAAAATGATAATTAGAACTATAATTGCCGAAACGTTGCAATATTTTAAATATAATATTCTTACTTAACCAAATTCTATGTGATGTAGGAAAACAAGCGCGTATACACGGGGGATGGCCTAGTTTATCTAAAAAAAGATAAAATTGAAACGCAGTAAAGTTCTAGATGTCATTGCTGATGCAGACTTTTCAGTTAAGCCTATTTCTGACCTAATCACCTAATCACGTTGTTATTATTATTATTTATTCTACAAGCAGAGAGTTCTCTTCTGTTGCCTAGTGATGTCGATGGGTGACAAAACATCTTGGCTGCTATACTAAGATCTGGATTCCGAAGCTGTCATAGTTGTTTGTTTTGTTTCTTTCTGTATCTAGGATACACTATACATTTATCTGTTTCTTGGCACATCTGAGGATTTCAAAGAATATTTTACTGCTTGTGATAGGCTTAATATTTATCATCAGTGCTTGGGCAATGAAGAAATAAATAGATAAATAATAAACAATAGAATAATGTAAGCAGATGAAATTAATTTTGCAATGAAAGAAATAAACACATAATGGAAATTGTTGATATAAAACTTGAAAATTGAGTTTCGTTTGATAATTTCTTTTTGGCATTCAGAACCTAGGGTTTGGGAACTTCTGGTACAACAGCTTATTACTATTCTATAAGTATTCATTATACTAAATTGTTAGTCGTGTCTTAGAAGCATATTGTCCATATCTGATTAAAAGGTTAATTGAAGAGAAAAATTTCAGATGGTCTTTATTTCAGGCTTTTTGTATGTTTCTTTTACACTCGTGGTTCCTGTAAACACGATATTCCTTTGAATATGACATCAGCCATAAAAAATCGTAATCCAATCATTTTTTATTTTGAATGCATCTTTCGTATCTGTGGTTCTACAAGTGCGCATACTAAGTACGATGTTTAATAACTAGGTAAAATAGCTACTCAAAGGAACAAGGGCATCATTAGGTGTTCGAAAAATAAGAATCTTTTCAAGTATCAAGAATATTGGTCTAGTCGTTTTATCATGATGCAAATTTTCTAAAACATAAACATTGAAGACATTTATTAAATAAAAGTAATGCACTTAGATAAAAAATTTGAAATTTATTCTGACACTATGATTAAACAAACATATTGTACGGATAGAGTACGGATGTTATTAAAAAAAAAAGACAAAAGAAAAAAGAAAAAAAAAAACAAGCAAAATTAAATTTAATAATTTCAAAGTAAAAATAATAAGTTTATTTTAGTATTTTTTTTAGTAAAGTAAACAGTCAAGGAAATTATATATTTATTGGCGCACCTTTTTAGGGTAATAGTAGTGGTAGTAGTATAAAAGAAAGAAACTTGTTGTTGCTTCTCCTCAGTCCTCTTCTTTTTTGTCTCTTGTTTTGCGATCAACATCTTTTTGTCCGTAGAAAAACAGTCCCATCATATTGCCATCAATGGGCGCCAGGTGGCAGTGCTATACTTCGTGGCGTCCATTGGTGCTTTGAATTCTAGCGTTCTTTTAAACATGATTGTTAACAACCAATTGCTCGATTGTAGGAGGAGTTTATGTCATTCCATGCCCTTCAAGTTTCAGTGTTTTGTAATTAACTAATATTATCCTCAGTGCTCTGTTCATAAAGTCTTAACCGCATGCGCTTGCTGGTGAGAAAAAAGATGTTACTGTGTTCACTTTCTTTATAAGCTTTAATTAAATGAAAGTTATTATTAGTGAATGAAGATTACAATATATCTTAAACTAAAAAATCAAAACAGTTTTAACTCAGTAATTGAGCCTTCTAGTTGTATTTAGTGAAGCATCTATAAATCGTGCAATTAGTTACGTCGTTAATCATGTAATTATTCCTTTATTATAATAGGTATTGGTGCTAATGAATCTTTTTTATTGATAAGAAGAAATAGTTACCAATCTCTTAAATCTTAGTACAAATGAGTTTTAAACAATGACTTTTCTTGAAAACAGCATTTGATCTCTCTTCATCACTGCTACTTTTAATGGTGCTGCCTTTTCCCTTTAAAGAGACTTTGCGAGGTGAATACGAGAGCAGTTTTAACGTTCTTCCATTTCCAAAAATTGGATAATTATACTATTTTTAGTGCTACTAGATTACTGAATTTTCCTTATTCCTTTTTTTAATAATAATATAGCTGTAGGGCATTCAATTATAAAATAATTTATTCATAGGAAAACTTAAGAGTTTTCTAATGAGATTTTTTCTGTAATTATCAATTTATTATCTGTATTATCAATTTATTATTCTGTAATTATCAATTTGATAAATATTCTCCATACCTCATTTATTCTATTTACTTTTTTTATTTTTAATATTAAACTTTTACATGTATTTATAATTGAAAGTAATGAATCTTAATTGAAAGAATTAAAAAAAAAATATTCCAAAAGATCATATAATATAGATCAAGCAAACGATATAATATCACACAAACATTTAACGCTATAATTGTAATATGCAGCTATTTACATTTATTTACAGTTTAAGTTTTATGGTTTATATTCTGTACGTTTTACAATTTTCTATCCTGGGCGCAGTATAATCATCGTTGCTGTTTAAAATCTTAGCAATTAAAACCCACATCAATTAACTTATCACTTATTCAATTAAAAAACATGTTTTAATGAAATCCTTTCATGTTTTAATGAAATCCTTTCAATTGTAATGCTTCATTTGAAGCAGGAGAGATGCTATTTCGTTGTTATACCACTCATCAGTTTAAACCAAATTAAAAAATTTTACTAATTTATGTAATCGTTAAATTGACGTAATTGAAAGGAAGAATCTTAGGATAAACACTGAGAAATTAAAACTTTTAGCTGAAATACCTGTGAAGCATTCGGTGTGAAACATTTTTCGAAATAATGGCACTAAGGCCACTTCATTATAATTAAGTTCCAAAAGGACTATTCTTTGGCTCTGAAAAGTCTCAAAGTACGAGATGCTTTTTTTTAGTTAGGGAATTAAATACAATCTAGGTAATAATCATTTAAATATTGGTAGTCGAAATATTTCTTAGTTTCTCTTTACTAAATTAACTGCACTTACAGTAATCATGAAATTCTCCAAAATTTCTAAAAATATTTATAGAAATTGGTAAGCTCTCGTTCTATCAAACTAACAAAAAAAAACCAATCAATATCTCATTCTTACAAAAGCTTTTTTTTTTATTTTTGCTACATACGACTATTAATATATTACACTCTTACTACAAAGTTTAGACTAGAAGAGTTTTTAATAAATTAGAAAAAATGCTGTTGTTTTTTTTTTGTATCGACATTGATATCACGAATTTTACAGAAAAGTACCTAAGAATTATTTTTTTCCAGCAAAATATTAACTAAGAAAGTGAAGATCATTAGATCACTCAGTCTGTATGTGTGTTTCCCAAGTAACTGCTGAGCCGCTGGATGGATCTTCTCGAAACTTTATCGCAAATTTAAAGCTAGAGACGACCCACCTTTTATACTGGAAATCTTTTTCTCAAGCGGATCCTTATCAAGAAATTAGCACAAGAAGGAGAAAAATTCCCTTGAAAAAGCCTTGTAATATCAACAATGGATTTTTTATCCTGTTTCCGTTGATATTTCTGTCTTAAGCAATGAATATTAATCCATTAATTAGCGCGTGGTTTGATATGATTAAAGTTAATCCTACTTCAACAACTTAAACTTTTTCAGAAAAATGAAAAAAGTTGTTCTGTTAGCTAAAATTAAGAAAAAAAAAATGGTTTATCTTTTTCGCGTCTTTCAAAAAATAAAACCCAGAAATTTTAAGAAATAATATTTTAAGAAAGTAGACATGAAGTTCTTTCAAACTTATTTGAAATATAAAGCAAAAAGGCATAAAACTAACAAGTTCACTGATCTGTTTTTGAATTGTGATACCGGGAATCCAAGATAGCCTATTTCAGATTTGCAGACCATATATTTATATTTCATGTAATCGTTCCCAATCGACGTAAAATTTTGTAGTAGATTCTTTCAAACTTCTTGTTTTCTAAATTATCTAACTTAAATTCTATAATGTCTGTTAATACTTGGAATAATTGAAATGACAACAATAATTTTTTCTAAATTTTTTATTATATTACAAATTAACATTTTTGTTTTTGTAGAAGGATGAAATATTTCTGTATAGTGGTTTAATTACTTTTGCTTTGTTTTAGTATCTGGATTAACAATCAATCTGCATATTTTATTTAAAATTAACATGGAAACAGGATAAACTCCAGTATTCCAAAATAAAAAAGTCTACTTAAATCATTTCATTTCTTTATATTCTCCCATATTCCCTTCATGGATACAACTTGCTATTGTATTCTTTGTCTCTGAAATTAATTATGTTTTCCATCCAAATCCTCTTTGCGATTAAGAGATAGCAAGGTCTCAATTAAGCTAATTTTATATCCTGATAACAACTAAGAACTATTGCTTCGTGAAGGAACATTATGGAGTACAGAAAAAAGAAGCCTCCTCTGCTTTTTTACTTTTTTAAAAATCGATTTTAAGCTTATTCAGATGTTGTTTCATTTTTAATATACAGTCGGACGAAGTCGCTAAATCCCGAAAAAAAGTTCGTTAAATACAGATTCACCTTTTAAAATTACTTTGTTAAAATACTTAAACAATAAATATTATTAAAAAAGTAATAATTTTAATGACATAAAGCATACATTACCATATGCGTACTTAAATTTCACTAATAAAGTATATTAATTTTGTCTGAGTTTTTTTTTTTTTTTTTTTGAAAAAATGTTTTCGCTGATAGTACGTCTCGCATCTTTCCTATGCACCAAAAACCCCTTCAGTATTTTCTTCAAATTATAATCCGCGTCGGATTGTTTCAAATGATCTTGGCATTTCATCATACGAAGGTTTTTTGATTTCTTCATCATGATCATTTCCATTTTCATCATCTTCATCTTCATCGCAATTCATAGCTATTTCTATTTTTCACACTGTCCAAAATATCTGATTCAGTTAGTGTTTCCAAGGTCTCAACTTCAAAATCAAATGAAAGATAATCATCAATCAGCACATTATCGTTAATTTCTTCATTTTACCTCAGCTGTTTCCTCGAAAAAGTTCGTTAAATAGAAAATGCACTTCGCTATTTGGAGGTTATTTTACGAAGAAATTAGCAAAATGTTCTTGGTTCCAAAGAAAAGTTCGCAAAATAGAGGTTCGTTGAATAGAGGTCCGACTGTATTTTATCTGGTTATATTACCATATTCCAATACAATTTCAGTTACAATTCCAATACAAGAAATATGTAATTAATTCCCAAAGCTATCTGTGTTGAAGTTAATCATGCTTGAGCAACTACAAATCAAAAAAAAAAGTAATGGCACTTTACGACCTGCAAGCGTAATCTAAACGCACAACGAATTATTTTTACTAAAATTGATAGATTGTGATTTAGGTAGGTAGGTATCCCACTGAGGCCCATTGGAACACTGGAGGTACGGCTCCAACATTTCAGTGAACCAGGACTGAGATGACGTCGGGTGGTCAACCCTACGCTCGCCCGCATATACCTCTGGGAAAGAAACCCATTCTACAGAGGGATGGGTAGACTTTAGGACCCATTTGGAGGAGAAGAACATGGAAAAATCTCCGCTGAAGCGGGAAATCGAACCCGTTATCTCCAACCCGCAGCCAAACGCCCTGACCACTCGGATACCGGGCCCATAGATTGTTATTTGCTGTCTTTAAATTCTTCGATTATTTAACTACCTAATCATTTGCAAGAAAATGTTGAAAGCTTTAAATAAAAAATTGGTTTTTTTTTGTACTCAAATGTTACAAAAGAAGAAACGTATCAAACGCACATTCCCTAATCTTTTAATAATCCTTACAATAACGTGTTTGTGATATATTTTTAGCAAACTAGAAAAATGAGGTTCATCAAATCATTCATCTTATGCATGTGTGTGTCCCCTGGATCCATCCCTGAGCTGGATGAATCTTGGCGTGCACATTTAAGGACAAGATTATTTGATTTTTTTTTTTTCTGTGTTGGTCCTTGTCAAAAATTTATCTGGAGAGGGCTTAAAAATGCCCATAGAAATTAAAATCGGAAAATAAGATCTAAGAACGATTCTCAGTTGATTTAGTAATCACTTATTTGTGCGCTATTTGATGTGATTAAATTTAATCGGATTTACGCAACCTATTATCAGTACGGCCAAAGATGAACCTCCCAGAATGCAACGCAGATGATAGATCTTCCTTTCCTGGCCTGTCGGTCACATTCAAATGTAAGAGAAAATGGCGATCGTTGATTCCCATTCAACATTTCGACGAGGAAAAGGTCTCAAAAATCAATTCTTAACGTTGCTCGTCGATTTCAAGAAGATATATGTGAGATGTTTGATATTTCCTATTTTTGATAATTGAGATTGATATTTTCTGTGGAGCTTACGGCATTCATACTGGAGAAATTAGTCAATGATAATGTGTTTGCGGGTCCAACTTTCGCCGCGACGATAATAACAAAATAATTAGGACATAATTAATTATTTTCAAAAAATGGAAAACTTGTGCTATTTGTGCTGCATCAGATATTATAATTTAAACGTAAACGTAGGCTTTCTGTAGTTGTTTTTAAAATTTAAAAAAAATAATGTAGAGATATAAAAAAAAGTTTCAAAACTTAGCCGGCTTCGAAACTAGTTCGTCTCTTCAAGTCTTAACGTTTTCATGTATGTTTTAACAAATCTTTATTTATTCTTGTATGAATTTCTTGTTTTTATTTGTCGAACTTCTTCAGCAATATTCGGCAATATTGATCCATTCTTTTTATAATAAACTAGCAACCTTGAAAAAGTGGATTCTCCCAACCCATGACTGCTTTTAGAACCAGCGAACCCGTCTATGACCTATTTTTATTTTTTTATACAGATTAGAATGTAGTCCCCGTGGCCTAATGGATAAGACGTCTAACTTCGAATCAGAATGTTGCAGGTTCGATTCCCGTAGCGAACGTGTAGAAATTATTTTTATTTTCACAAATCACAACATTTGCGACAGACAGAGAAATAAAAGATTTTAGTAATGTAGATTTGAAAGTTTGTGAAGCATTTGTTTATAATGTAGGTGATATTTCAAAATATCCAACCTTCGTTTTATAAAAGCTTGCATATAGGCCTATTTTGCAGATGAAAGTGAAATTAAATCATTAATTACCCTATCTAGGCCCACCCTTCACTTGATAAGCACTGATGTTTGTTAACGGTGTGTGTATACTACATGAAGGCTAATTCAGTGCGTCATCAATGATGGCTGGGACCCTAGCGTTGGTCTAATCAGACCGAGAAAACTTCATCCATTCTCCCGATATCAGTAGAAAGAATGGGAAAGAAGAGAAAAGGAGAAAGAGGAGGTGGATGATGAGAAACGGATGGGTTCGAAGTTCAATGTTTCATGATATCTAACAATGGGTCAGTGACTTTGGCGCAAACAATGGCAAGGTGAGAAGTCAGGGCTTGGTTCAGTGCACCTCCACTTCCTCTCCCCGCGTTCCGCAAAAGGAACGGTCGCAAATGACGTCACAAAGAAGCAAGAGGTTATCGTCGGTACCTCGATCATCGCTGATGACCGATAACAAAGTTGGAATGGCCTTCAAAAAACATACATTTAATGACTGTAAAGAATAGGTAAAAAAATAAATTAAAAAAATGTGCCTAATGTTTGGAGAAAACTATATTTTTCTGCCTACATAAAAAAAAAAGAAAATTACTAACTACAAAAGTTCATAAGTTAAGATCTAAATCATTTTATTTAGCATAATGTTTGCTGCATATCTAGTTATCTCAAATAGTTAGTCGCGCACCAAAAATTTAAAGTTCAAAACTCTGAACTTTCTTGTAACTTTACTAGAATTTCTTGTATATAATTAGCGTTAGTTTATTTTATAACGGAAAACTCGAATACTAATGTTGTATAAGCATTTTCCTTTACAATACAGTAGACCTATAGTTTCTCATGTATTCTTAAACGTAACAAAGGCTGAAAGGGTGGGACATAGGATTGAAAATAGTCTGTGATAATTGTTTTCTCTTTATTCTCTCATATCCTCGAGATTAGATTAGATTTTTGAGAAGTCCAGGACCAAGAGAGCATCAGCGAAAACTGCTATATTACAATCTAACATTGTCTGTTAGACAGTTCCTCTAGTTCTAAATGTAACGTAATAAAAACATTAAAAAAAATAATAATAATCCAATGCAAGATTTGCGCTACACTTTATAATATTACTACTCATTGATATACTTTTTTTTTGTATTATGACAGTATAATATTAAAATAAATATATATATAGATAAGGTCAACCCTCAGAATGAAAGGATTTTCATAATTTTTTTTTTTTTTGAGTTATTTTGTAAATAACTCCAGATTGTTTACTTGACGAATTTAATTATATTGTCCACTAAATAAAATCAATAACGTTGCTCCTTAAGGCTTCAAATTATAGATAATAGAAAAACATTTATATAAATGGAGGCTTTGATAAACTATAAAATTGAAAATAATTTTTAAGAAAAAATGCTGGTATAAGTAATATTTTAATTTATTTGGTCACCCAACCGATATTCATTTGGAGAACTGGGTTTGTTTGTTATTTTTGTTTTTTCCCTCTCCGACCTCCATTCTGTCTCGTTGGGCTAAGGATAGCAGGAATCTTTATCTCCTGTGTTGCCACCCATCCTGAAGCTTACTAACAACCGTTGATAAGTGATTAAGTAAAAGTAAGTTTTTCAGGTTTTTTTTAAAATGATTTAGATTTTTGAAATACAAATTTGCAATTCAGCATTGTCAATTAAAAAAGAGTTGTTATTCATGATTTGCATTGCAAAAATGCTTTAAGAAAATCCTATTCAAATTTAGCTAAGTAACTATTTCTCCCAATTAACTGCACTTTCTCTGTCAACGTTTATTTGTTGATGATATTTTTCGACTCTTGTTTTATTTTCCTTTCTCTTAGGCCTTTATTTCCAGGTATTTTTGACTGATTATCTCCTGGCTTTCGATTAAATCGTACCTGAGCTATCAACCAATAATGCTTAAAAGTTAATTGGAAAAAAACATTGGGTGAGACTAAGTGTTTACTAAGTGACGTCCTAGAACAGCTGTTTCACATTCTTTGACGATCATCAGCTAGAAGTAGTCACCAATAAACAGCGAGGTCTCGGTACTGAGGCTATTATAGAGCTGTTCTGTAGTGATTCACTAGCCTTTTTTCTTATAAATGAGGATCATTAAACCAGTCTGTGAATGTTCTTTTGAACCACTGGATGAGTCTTCTTGAAAATTGCCATGCACATTTAAGGACATGAGATAATCTCACTTTTATATCTGATTTTTTTTCTATTGGATTCATGTCGAGATTTAACTTCATATAAAAATAATAATAATCTCGAAAAATGCCAAATACAAAAATCTATTTACCTTTTGGTATTTGTTTTATCTTTTCTAAATAAAATTAAAACCAATAATAAATCAATTTTTAACGTGTCGTGTTTAATTATTTAAAAAAAACACTATTCAGACACCTATTTACAATTAAAAATTAAAAATTCCCAATAAAACAACAACGTTTCAAAACCTCAACTTATATGGTTTCCTTTTCAAGTTTTAACCCCCCTACCTTAAAAGCAATTCTCCTTTTCAGGGTTCATTGTCACAAAAAAAATTAAAACCAATTTATTTTTTTTTCCCCTTAACAATGAAAGAAAATTATTGACGTTTTTTCAATTGGTAACTGTAATATATAAAAACATATTTGACACAACCACAAGATTTATAATTGAAGCTTGTATTATCAATAGTTTTCAGTGTTTCAATAAACAAAAAGGAATGGAAATAAGTCCATTTTTATTTGAAAAATTCAAAAACCATTGTAAAAATCATGAAATTTAAGCATAGCTTATATTTGTTTGTTTAAGTTATTCTTTGTTTTTATTTTGCTTTATAATTATTCCTGAAGAAGCAGAAAAAGCAACTTTCTGCGAAATATAGCGATGTTTAGTGAAGAACTTGTGTTTCCTATATTATATTGATGTTTTTATATTATATATATAATATAAATATTAATTAATTAAATTAATTAAATTAATTATATATATAATATAATTTTACAAATTTTATGAATTTTATGCAATAACAAATCCTGCAACATTATTTTTGAAGCAAAGTTGCAGGAAATAAATAAATACACGAGTAAACTGAAGTTAGAACAAAAATCTTGATTCTAAATTATAAAAATAACTCCACGAGGAATATCAGAAAAACACGAGAAATTGGAGAATTTGAGATATAGCGAACTATTTTTGGTTTAAGTTTTTTTTTTTCTTAAATGATACTAGCGGAAAGAGTCGAGTTTAATTTATGAAGAACAGGAGGGATTCGTCATCTGGCAGATTTCCTCAAAATGAAGAAAATTGCTGTTTTCATGACATTTGCAGAACCGCCATCTGCTGGGGAAAACGGAAATTACTGTTTGCGACTTTTTTTTTTTTTTTTTTGAAAATCTTTTAGGAGCGTTTGGACAAAAATCTGTCAATTATTTCGACCACAATTATGAAATTATTTTGATATTTAGTCATTCTTTTTTGAACCAAGTCGACAGCATTTTCATGGAAATTGGTAAATTGATAGAGTATCAAATTGTTGCAAAATCTGCTAAAGTTATTTATTGTTCCAAAAAGATATATATAGTATTTGTCTTTGTTTCGTCAAAGATATTTTATGTGTATTTACATCCAATTGCGGATTCAAACTACTGTTCTATTCTAAACCTTAATTATTAGATTTTGCTTATTTCCAACATTTTTTTTTTTTTCTATGTTTAATATACCTACTTTAATGAACTATTGATATTCAATTTTAGGATAAATATGTCTAAAAATGCAGTAAAATAAATACATAAATAAATAAATAATTGAGAGATCATCTTCATTAATCGCGAAACATTGAAGAGAGAACACTTTGTCACTCTTGGCGCTGCTGCCATCTATCGGCGACGGCGACAATTAAAAATGAAAATTCGATCATTGTTGATTTAATGTTAGTAAAAGAATATAAAAATGATGGGTATGTACATCGTACTGCAATTTAAGTTATTATTCACAGCTTATACAATGATTTACTTTTTAGTAATCGTATGACATCTGATTTTAAAGAAGAATGGGTAAGTTTCTTACAAATTACAGTCGGACCTCTATTTAACGAAGTCGCTAAATCCCGAAAAAAAGTTCGTTATATGGAAAATTCGTTAAATAGAGATTCACCTTTTAAAATTACTTTAAACTACATAAAACAGATTTAAAATACATAAACAATACATATTATTAAAAAAAGTAATAATTTTAATGACATAAAGCATACATTACCACATGCATACTTAAATTTTACTAATAAAGTCTGTTAATTTTGTCTGATTTTTTTTTTTTTTTTTTTGGAAAAAGTGTTTTCGCTCATAGTATGTCTCGCATCTTTGCAATGCACCAAAAACCCCTTCAGACGTATTTTCTTCAAATTGTAATCCGCGTCGGATTGTTTCAAATGATTTTAGCCTTTCATCATACGAAGGTTTTTTAATTTCTGCATCATGATCATTTCCATTTTCATCATCTTCATCTTCATCGCAATTCATTGCCGTATTGTTTTTATTTTTCACCCTGTCCAAAATATCCGATTCAGTTAGTGTTTCCGAGGTCTCAACTGAAAAATCAAATGAAAGATAATTATCAATCAGCACATCATCGTTAATTTCTTCTTCCCTCAGCTGTATCCACATTTCTTTCATTTTCTTTAAGGGAATATTAAATAATAAAAACATTTCAAGGAGAAAAAAAAAAATATTTACCACGAAAAAGTTCGTTAAATAGAAAATGCACTTCGCTATTTGGAGGTTATTTTACGAAGAAATTAGCAAAATGTTCTTGGTTCCAAAGAAAAGTTCGCAAAATAGAGGTTCGGTAAATAGAGGTCCGACTGTATTATCTTTGCAACTTAATTAAAAGCTTAAATAAAAAAAAAAATATTACTGGATCGCTCCTTTCGTACAGTTTGAACATAAAGATCAAACTATCGTTGTAGTCGAAGAGAAAAATAGATTAGGGCAAAACCGTTTTAGATTTTTATTCAAAATAAGTATATCCTTTCATACGTGAGACAGGGCAGTCAAATACTATTTATCCTACGATGATGAAATTTTTGTGATGTTTTAGAATATGCTATATCTAGGCCAAACTTGTTCCTAGACTATATCAAACTCTGAAGATAGGTTTGTTTTTTTTCGTGACTGTAACAGGAAATATTAACGTAAATAGTAATTTTTTAATTCTTTTTTTTTTTTTTTTTTTTTTGGGGGGGGGGGTTCTATCAGATGAAGGTTGAATTATCCGAAACTGTAATTAGTTAAGTTTTTTTTTTATTAGTGTTTTACCGAACTCATTATTAACAATAGATTTTGTGAATGAAGCAAAACTTAAATAAGATATTCTATTAATTAATTAATTAATCTTCTAGATTACTAAAAATCTTTTATTTCTCTATCTGTCTGTCTGTCTGTCCGGCACAATTGTTAATTTCCTATGAAAAAATTACTACAATGAAACGTTCGCGACGGGAATCGAACCTGCAACCTTTTGATCCGAAGTCAGACGTCTTATCCATTAGGCCATGGGGATTAAATTCAAATTATTGTTTCTTATCACTCCCTTTGTGTATGTGTGTAGCGCAATGATAGAAGAGCCAGAGAAAAAAGAAAATAACTCACTAATTTTAGCCTACTAGATTAAAATTTAAATTTCAATGTTCATTTTTTTAGCTTCTCTCTGTCAACAATGGCGCGCGCTATCAAATAATGAGTTCATTCAAAAAGGAATAAAATATCACTTTTTGCCATAACCGCTTGGAATCGATTCTTCTTGGATTATCTCATACTTACCAGGGGAGACAGGGGATGGCCTAGTTAATATACGAGGTCATTTGTATCCAAACATCTTAATCCCGGCTGCCTGACCATGCCATCAGACTTTTTTTTTTTATTTATTACTACCGCAAATATTGTAGGTTTGGTCTAACGAATATAACACCTCTTAATGTTAGCCAGAGAGAAATAAAGAAGGGTTAGAACACAAAAGTAAATAAATGCAGTTGAAATACGGAAATTATTATTACAATAACTCAACTCTATATCTCAGGGCTGAGGTGCCACTTGCGGTTGCGTAGTTGCCATGGAGGGGTAAAACTGGCTGAGGACGCCTAATAAGGCAGAAACGCCCGTCCCAGTTTCCCGTCCACGATAGCTAAGAGTGCAAATTTTTTAGTCGTGTCCATTTCTGATCTTTGATTTTTTTAAGATCCTACTGATTTTGAAAGAAATCGGAAATTCGTATACATATATATATAAATTTCCGATTTCTTTCAAAGTCAGTAGGGATCTTGTTACAACCTACACACTTTTCAAACACACTTCACTCTCAATTAGATCATTGGCGTTCTCTATTCAAGCACAGCCTGATATAAATAGACTTAGTTTCAGGAGATAACAGAAAAGTGAATTCATTTTTTATTTAGTTATTGAATCTTTAAATCCCAATACTTTTTCTTTCATTGACTTTTGGTTTTTTAGTTCTATTAATTTGACTAATTTGACTTGTAAGTCTTGTTTAATTTTAAGATCTTATTTAAAGTATGATTATTAGCCGTAGTATAAAATAAGGTCTTCATTTAATGTATGATTATTAGCCATAGTATAAAATAAGGCTTCATTTAACGTATGATTATTAGCCATAGTATAAAATAAGGCTTCATTTAACGTATGATTATTAACCATAGTATAAAATAAGGTCTTCATTTAATGTATGATTATTAGCCATAGTATAAAATAAGGTCTTCATTTAACGTATGATTATTAGCCATAGTATAAAATAAGGTCTTCATTTAACGTATGATTATTAACCAT
>JAFIDM010000004.1:37628698-37647914 GCA_023159025.1 Thereuonema tuberculata | reverse complement strand
ATTAGCCATAGTATAAAATAAGGTCTTCATTTAACGTATGATTATTAACCATAGTATAAAATAAGGCAGAACACATTGATAACATTCAAATTGCTATTGAAATTAAACTTTATCACTGATGAAGAATAGTTAATTTTTAACTACCACTTAAATGTATTAATTTCAATTGTAATTTTAATGCCACCAAAGTGTGCTGCCTTAATCTATACTATTTGTATTAATCTTAATTTAATTTTCTGTTAACCTTATTTTTTTTAATTTGTCTTCAAGTTTGCTAACTGATATTGCGGATGTTTATAAAAGTTAATTAGTAATAAACAATTACAGGATAACTATAAATTGGTTTATAGCTTTTATTTTACGGATAGAAGGAACTGACTTGTAGCAATACCTCCATAAAATAAATTTATACTCATAAATTTAGTTTTGTACTATTGAATTTTATACTAACTTTAGAACTAAATAAAAAAAATCCCATAACTTAATAATGAAATAAAGTATAATTTTGAATAAAAGGGGAGAAACAAACATTTAACTGAAAATCTGAGAAAAAATCTAGAAAATTTCAATAAAAAAGTATTTTCTGTATACCTAGAAGGTATTTTAGACTTCCTTTTGTAGAGCTTTCATATTTCCATTGAACTGTGATAGAATACTGTGATAGAAAATGTGATAGAGCAATGAGACAGTAGAGAAATATCATTTTAATATCATTATATTTAGATTTTAAAAAAGAATGCAGTAAAATCATCCGTAAATTCACCAGTAAATAAGGAAAAAAAATACTATTTACTTTTCGTTACATGATAGACTTGTAGGAGTTTACTACTTGTGTAATGCAGCAAATGAAATAGTGCCAATTCAAAGCTTATAATAGATCTGTTTTAGCTGGAGTTATAAGAGTCCTGAATAGTTTGTTTCCATTTCTAATTACAGTGAATGCTCATCTATTTCGCTTTAATGGTATAATTTTCAATTTGTTCTCCAATCACTGGACAGAAAATATTAGAACAGTTAATAGTTCTGTGTTTGTCATTTATGTAAATCGTCTGCAGAATGAAAGCAGAGTAACATATAAATGAGCTGATTTAACTATTAGTTACTTTTGGGTAACAATTTTCAAAAAAAAAATCTTTGTAAATATTCTGAGCATTAAGAAGAGATTTTAACATACAGTAAAACCCCGTTATTACGCTCCCGCTTATAGCACTATCCCGTTCTTTACGCTCCTTTCGTGCGGTCCCTGGAATTTTCTATATAACTCTGTATACTTTTACCCTCTTATAACGCTTCAAATCCCGCTTGTAGCGCTTTTTTATATCGGAAATTTTGTATCGAAAAGAAATGTAACAGTGTAAAGATTGTTTTCTTTCCCTGGTAGGAGGGAATCTTCGAACTCTTTGAAGTGCGGGTCTGTGATACAGTAAGTTAGTGCAAAATGTCGAAGCGGAAATCTCTTTCTATAAGTGAAAAATTGCAAATTCTTCGTAAGTACGACGAGAATTCTACACTAAATCAGAAGGTTTTCGCAGAATCTAAGAATTCCCTGATCCAGTCTGAGAACAATAATAAAAAATAAGAATGGAATTATCAATGCAGCGAAGGATGGTTGCAAACGTAAAAAAGTAAAGTGTGGAAAATGTGAAGATACCGAGGAAATTCTAATTGAATGGATTCATCAGTTCCGTGATGCATCAGTGCCATTAAGTGACCCAATCATTCAAGAAAAGGCGCGTGAAATAGCGGGCAGTGCACTAAATCTGCTCCGAAAATATATTTGTATTGCTCCTAGTGGAGTATCAATTGATGTTAATAGTTTCTTGAACCGCATTGAAAATGTCATAATTTATAACAGTAGCATACACACACGGCAAACCACAATCAAAGATTTTTTTAATAGGAAATAAGCTCACATTTGCACTATATCTATTTCAGAATCAAGTATCTTTCCTGTAAAATGGTGTCTAAATGTTTCCCCACCATATAAATCATTCCCCGTTTATAGCGCTATCCCGCTTATTACGCTTGTAGGTCACGGTCCCTTGACGAGCGTAATAACGGGGTTTTACTGTAATGCACTCAGGTGTGCACAGGAATTTAAAATGAGGAAGGAGAGTGTTATAACATGTTTAACATTCAACCAAAATTAAAAAAAATGAAAAATCAACCGAAGGTGGAACAAAAAGATCCAGAATGCTGGATTTCTAATCCCTACCAACCCTTTCCTCGATAATGAAAAACGAAAATCACATCGTATTAATATTATAAAGCTGAAGAGTTTGTGTGTTTGAACGCGCTAATCTCAGGAACTACCAGTCCGATGTATTGAGGAAGGTTATAGGAAGGTTGTAGGCTTATTAACATCATGCTACGACCAATAGGAGCGGAGCAGTAAACATAAACGTCAATCAACGGGTGCGGCGGCGGCGGCGACGGGACGGCTTGGCTGCACGACGAGAACCGAACATTACCGAGAAGGGCCGAATTTAACGCGGGTGACACTGCGGGGCATAGCTCATATATACATATATAAGGCTGGTGTTTTTGTTATTTTTTTAGATAGGTAAGAGACAAAGTTATTTTATGTACCAAACTGGCTGATTATGATTTTGTTTTAATGTATTTCAGGTTAAGAAAACAGTGCAATTCACAAAAAAGCATTTCTATTTTCAATAAAATGTATTTTTTCGTCTGTCCCCTGGTCCACCTGTCAGTCTTCTGGAGAAACTTTCCAGAAAAACTGAAATAACTTCGAAACTACTGAATAAAATGACTGTCCCTTTCTGAATAGTACAATGATTATATTTCCCACCTACTCTATGTTACAACACATTGTTTAAAATTAATAAAGAATTGGTACAATTCCCTCCAAAAAGTTACCAAATTATTGTAGAACTACGCATATACTCACAAGAAATTTTTCCTGATATTATTTTTTTTTTAAATATTTCACTAGTTAAATACTGTTACAGTAGTAATATTAGTCTAACATTAAAATTATTAATAATTCATCTTGCTCTGTCAACTTCCATGCAATTTGGGCAATGGTGCAATTTGTCAGTTTGCAATAAATTGTACCGAGGTTCTATTTCGAGGTAGCTCTATTTCGGACAATGTTGCATTCAACTACTCAGCGAAAAACTTCCTAATTAGCACTAGCAATCTGAAGACATTTCGTGACAGAAATGCGAAGAGCTGTTACTTGTATAAAGGATAGATCTTAATAAGTATATCTTCCTGTTATATTCAAACGAGCAGACTGACTACAAGAAGTTTTTGTTATCGTATTTTTGGCCAAAGATAAAATTAGTCACAATTTTTTCCGTGACATGTTTAGCTAATTTTTTATCATGGAATGTTAATTCACAAAGTCTACTCTCTAAGAATTGGGAGAAGATGAGAATTGGTAGAGATGATAACTCTTCTTTCCCGTTGCAGCTGAAAATGAGAGAAACCATCGTTTTAATTAATCCCTTCCCCTAATCCAAAGTTCTCGAAACGCTTTTGCTCTTCCAATTTTAAAAGACTTATGAAATTACTTTGAAAATATGGAAAAATGTTTCCGTTTCGGCCTTACTTTAAGCTCATCCAAGGAAGAGGCTGAAGTCTAGATTAGGGCTATCCTTATACTGTAATTAAATTTTTAGATTTTTATATACCTATTTAATTCAACATATTATTAATCAAAAAAAAAAAATCTTTACTGTCAACACATATTGCAGAACTTGCAATTTTTAATGTGGGGGTTATCCATCGTTTGTTTTTGATAGAATTGTGTAATGCTCAATGATAGGAATGCTCAAAAACCCCTAAATGACCCCGATTTGATCCTGCATTTTCTGTGGGTTGTTTTTCTCTGAAAGGTCTTCATTCTCCTGCTTCAGATTCTTTGAACTCTTTAAAATTAGAACATTTTCTAAGGAAGAGTGTGTTACTAAATATATATGACAAACGATGGCAAATTCGATTAAAATTGAAGGATGTATGGGATTTCTATTAACTTGCCCTGCTTGCATTGATGGACACCAAGTATCATTTCCCAAGTCGTCCTGTTCTAAAATGGTTCCTTCGTAATTTAGTTCACGGGGTCAATTTTCCAGTCGTCTGACAGTTGCTTCTAATTTCGAACGCCGACTGCTCTTGCAATCTGCGCACATCGAGACGGTGGTTCCACGAAAATAGTGAGGGTGATGATGCCGTATCGACTTTTCGTTCCTCGCGGCTAAACCTGGATTCAGAAGTTGGGGGAAGGTGATGAGGAGGGGGGGGGGGGAGAGAGGTATTGGTGCCATTGGCTGCCAATGCGATGGACGAGTTCACTTTCTCCCAATGGGACCGGCTTAATGAGAGTGACCGTAGTTCTGTAGCTTGTTTCAGGGTCAGGGTTGACGCTGGCAGCACTGGAGATCTCCACCCAGTCATCCGCCCGCCTGCTGCTTTGCCACAGGATCCCAAAAAGCAAAGGGAAAAGGAGATATCTCAATACGGAACCGACATCCCATCACTGTGCTAAAATTTAAGTATTCATTCATCTAAAGATTTAAAGACCAAGTTTTTTCTATTGGCTTTACTACAATAAGCTGATCTAATTCATTAGTAATAGAACAAATAAATCATTATACTTATTTAAAATACTTAAAAGATTAATGACTCAGTTATTCAGTCATAAACGAAATTTATTTATTTACTTAGGTTTTATTCTTTGCATTCACATAAAAAATATTTCATTTATGAATTTGTTACAAGTCTATAATCAACACGATAATTTTTTTAGTATTAATTAAAAGAAAACTGTTAATTTTTCTTATTGACAAATACAAGTTTAAATAAATAAAATGGGATAGTATTGAATAATCCTTCTGATAAAAATCCCAATAAAAATTTAAAAAATCTAAAATTACCAAAGATAATTGTCGTCATTTAAAAACATATGTGCAGGACGTTTCAGTCTGCATGTAGATTATTTTCAACTGTGTGTTGGTTTGGAAGGGTTGTGTTAACATAGCCTCTGATGACGTGATTGGATAGTTCGCTATTGATTGTGGGAGAATTGGCGACATGCCAAGACTCACGTAAGGTAAGGGAGAAGACAGTTTTAGCTTGGTCTATTACCTGAATGTGTTCAAAATCAGGGGTGTGGCTAGTTTTTTGTTTATGCTGATATAGAATGGATCTAAAATGGTCTCTATTGTTGTAATTGTTTAAGTGCTGTTTCAGTCTTTTATTTAATGATTGTAATACAAAATACAAGTTTATTAATAGAATTTAGCTGAATCCGTAGATTCACATTTATTAACATTCTTTCGAACTTTCATTGTCTATCTAAGTTCTACGGAAAGTAAGGGAAAACCCCAAAAAATCCTTTCTGTTTATTGACGACACATTGTAAAAACTTATAAATAGAAAGCGAAAAATTAAATTTGTATCTATTCCTCTTTCAACTTGAGTTAGTGATGATTCATTATGATATCTAAGGGACCAAATTTCCGTACAAGACGTGATGGGAGAAGTTAACTCAAATTAAAATAACATTTGTTTGACAATATTTGGCTATTTTGTTGATTTACAATATCCTACATTCAAATTTACCTATGATATTTCAGTCTTCTTTTTATTAAATGATCAGTAATAAAGCAGTAATGTTAAATATATAACGAAAGCATAATGCAGTTTGGTGTTGTACATGACAAAAATATGAAAATCGAAGCGAACACTGGAAGGAAATCGAAGGCAGACTGGCCTAATTGTTTGACTCTCAAATTGGATTTTTACGCATTACTAATTAGATTAGAACACTTAGAACAACATCTCAATATCTGTTTTAGAATAGTAGATTAGGATTAGAATAGCCTTTATGATAAAACCCTACTTAAGAGGACTTATTGGAAGAATTTAAGAGGAATTAGTAAAATAAAAAAAATAAAAAAATTACTTTGGCCAGAGATGCAAGATGCAAATATTCAACTCTCAATAGATATGGATCAACAAAAGAGAAAATCACCAAACCAGAATCATTCGGAAATTGATTATTTGGTTTACTTGAACCCAATACGTATTTTAAGTCAATATTCTCAATATTGATTTAAATTCTGTTATTTAAATTTTAATTAGCATTACTCCATTTATAAGTTGTAATAAAGTATAAAATATTAAATGAAAATTTTATTTATAAAAAAACAAACAAAAAAAAAAACAGAAAATTCGAATCCTGTTAATGTTAATTGCATTGTAAGCAACTAAATAATTTTGGTTAGATTGATGTTATGGCCTTGAGTAATGAAGAAACAATTTGAATACAATTAAAAGAATACAGTTTGATCTCGAATTTCACTAAACTGATGATAAAGAGTTGTCAAAGACTTCTCTTTTTTTGTTATTTTGTTTTTTAAGCTTATATTTTTCTTTAATAAGGATAGAAAATTGTCTTTTTTCCAATTGAATACATATAATTGCTCTTCATTCTCCATTCATAATTTAAACTTTTTATTACTTTTTCAAAGTAAACGTGATCTAAAATTTCGTTTTTCTGGACGAAGAATCTTGCCCGGATTTCTTTTTCAATTGTTTCTACTTTAATCTAGGCCATAACATCAATATCATTCAATATTATTCAGATGCTTAGAATGCAATTAAAATTTGTCGTGATGTCCTGATTCGCTTCTTTTGTTTTCAAGATCTCATTATGTCAAAGAAAGAAGCAACGCCAAACAATTGGTTCACGATCAGTCGACCTATTATACTCTTGTTATTTCTTCTTTTATTGTTTATAAATAAAAGAAGAAATGAAATAATTCACTTTATATAGTCTATGTACGGTACTTCAACTAACCTCTTTCCTCCAGTTTGTCTGAATGCTATTATGTTTTGTTCTTATAAAATTCAGCTTTCTATTGCTTTCTCTAACTTACTAATTTTTATTTTGCTATCTATTATACTTACAATAAATGAAATAGTTTTATCGTCATTTGTTGTCGTCATTCACCTGTGCCAAAAACTTAAGGTTGATGAAATAAACAAAACAAAATAGCTGACATTGAGAAAAAGGATTAATACACCCTACAGTTTCGGTTTATTATTGCCAAGCCTTATCAGCATAGTTTACAATGAAAATGTTCATTGATGAAGTAATTGACGAAACAATAGATCGCTACATTCGTAATAATACAGATTTATATTACAATGTACATTGATTTTATACGTGCTATAATATTTATTAATAGCATTATATGAAGATTGTTTCTGTTTAATATTGCCATTTTGTTTTCTGATTATTTTTTATTTTAGTTGCGATTCTACGTATTGCCGTTTTGTTTTGTTTATTACCTTTTATGAAAAAAAAAAAAGAAATCCTAGCCTAAAAGGATCCTAGAAATCCTAGTTTTATTGTATATACACTCAGTTTAATTTATTTCGTTACCCACCATGTTATTTGTTGTTCTTCAGATTATTAAAATACATTAATTTCATTTCTTAAATCTATGCTGGCATTGATTAAAAGCTTTCTAAAGGCACTTTTTCATGTTTTAATTTCTTTATTATTATTTTTTATGCCATTATTTTTATTAAAAAAAAAAAAATTCTTAGTACATATTGTGTTTAAGAACAGTCAGTTTAATTACATTTTGTTACTCAAGTATTATTTGTTATTATTCAGAAATGTTCTCGTTCTGATGAATCACTGTTGGGTTGGCAACTGTCTTGAATTAATACCGTTGAGTGTCAGTGCCGTCAGACGTCATTTAGTGACCCTAGAGACAGCGGTCAGTGCAAGAGCCATGCTCTCTGTGCTGAGAATCCGTAAGAAGGCAAAGCCAACCCTTGCAAATACCGTGGACAGGGGACAAGTGTAGGCAGCTGAAACAAAATAACCTTGGACACATTTACCATTCTTTTAAGTGCATTTATATATTTTATATATACTCTAAGTTTCTCGAAACTTAAAAATATTAATATATTTTTGTTGATAGTACCATAGAGCAAATGACTTTTTCGTATTGTTAGTTTGTTTTTTGTTTTGTTTTTTCCCAAATGTGCTTTCTTAACATAGTATTTACATAATAACAGCAATATATGAAAAGGAAATATTAAAAAAAAAAAAATAGTAATTTTTGTAGTAGGGTTTTTATTAGAAATAAAAACAACAACATCTTTTCTCCTTCATAGCATTGCTATATTTCGCAGGTCTAATACTTAACCTTCTTCTTCAGGCTTATTGATACATAGAATTCTTCGTAAAACATAAGAAACAAAGTTTTTTTATGAATTGAATTGCTCTATTGAAATAGATAATAAAACTGTATGAATGTAATGATAATATCCGTACAAATATTGTGAAAAATATTGCGTCATAGTTGCTATTGCAGTGTTCTGTTAATAATAGAGTATTTTGAAAGAGGATTTTCTTGAGCGAACGTCATTCAGTGCTGTTGGGGTGGGCGCGGAAAAATACAATTATGAAAGTCGAGAAATCGCTTAACAAACATTAACAGGGTTCCTGATGACCTCAATGCAGAGTAGACGCTGGTATACGCCCTTTTCTTAAGGGTATGGAGTACAAGATGACCTAATGGCTATCTGGACAACATAACACGGTTTTTTTATGAACTATGTTTATTAGAATAACTTTATGACGCTGTAGGACGTTGACTACAAATGCTGTTACGTTAGAAATAAGTATCGCAGACGGAGAACTACAGATGAGTAATAAGGAATTAACGTAATTACCTTTAGCAAGTTGATTGAATGATACATAGAATTAAGATAGTTAATCAATGTATCTGTAATTAAAAATAAAGAAATTGGTTTAATATGTTGATGTCAATTTAGATTTTATAAATGAACATAAAAGAAACACAGTGTAAACTAGTGAATCATGGATAAATATTTTTTTTCAATTCAACATCTATTGAAACTTGTTTTAAGAAATCTTAGAAAAATTTTTGCAGTTAACCAGATTTTTACCTGTAAAGACAAAAGAAGCAATTTTTGGATTGTATGATAAATTGTTAGTTTTGAATCTAAATTTGAATGCTGTCTTTCACAATTAAAATAAAATAAAAATATCCAGGAAGTTTATTTCGATTTTAATTGAATAAATAGGAAGGAATTAATCTAATAATAATAATAATAATTACTTAGTTTTCAATTCTCACTAACGAGTAATCAAGGAAAAATAAAAAATATTGAGCTAATTTATAAACTAAAAAAAAAAAAAAACTAATGAGGCTAATTTAATAAAATGCTAAAAATCTTTGAATTTTTAATTTTACTTTAAATTGTTTCTCACTACATTTGATTGTTGTCCCAGGGCATACAAGAACTACAAAATCTATTGCATTTTTGTACATAAACTTTGAGATAATTAGTAACGATAAATTACGCTTTCAAGTTTTAGTTTTTATATTTAGAAAGTAAATCTGATATTTTTTTTTTTACTTTCAACGGAAAGACAGTGGCTTTGAAATTGTATAAATAAAATGCTAATTCTGATTGTGCAACTTCCCGAATACTAGTTTGAGGAGAGGAGGAATAGGAAAATAAAGTTGACATCCCGAGCTATTGAAGTACAACTGACATTATGTATATATATTTAAAATATTAATTCCCATCAACAGGGATTTATCATACTTAAAATAATATCGTAATTATTATTTTGCATTTATTATTCTGTGCAGCACGCAAATTATTGCACTATTTACAGAAAACAGAAAAGAAAAAGAAATAAAGTTTCTAAGTGCAAAATAGATTGTTTGATAATAATGTAAAAAAATTAACCTTGCAAAATAGGAATTAAAAAAATTTTACTTAAAAAAAAAGAAAGACGTGCATAAAAATATAAAGCCTAATTTCACGAAGGAATATAATAATATAAGCAACGTTTCCAATGAAAAAGGTTAAATTTATCTGACAGTATTTCATTTTTAGGCAAATTTTTGAGTTGAAATAATAATAATAATAACAACAAAAATAACAACATAATTTTTGAAGTTTTTTTTTTTTTTTTTTTTTTTGTATATTTGGTCTGATTATGATAAATCTCTCTTTAAATTCAATATTTTGATGTTCCGAGTTCGAACTCTTAGTAAGGCATGGATGGTCTTCCAGTTCAAGGGAACCCCCAAGCTTGTTCCATCTTCTTACAATATTTCTGAGTTCCCTGAAACCCTGAGAAAAGGAATAATAGTTGGTAGCACCCATATAACTGTTGGCACTATTAAAGATTGGTAGGGTCTACCAATACCCGATATTTGGTCAACAGCCTGTGTTACATTGGCAGTTAACCTTTTTAAAGTTATAAACATTTTGCTAACTCAAATATCCACAGAAACATTCAGCATAAGTTGTGTAGAACACGAACACGTTTTCCCGAACACTTCAGCAAAATCACATTTTTCTATAAAGTTATTAAAAAAATTTTAAGTTCTATAAACTTATTAAAAATATTTATTAAGTTTTGAAAATTCGAATTACAGAAATGATTACAGAAATTTCTACAATTAACTTAATCATTTGTACAATCTTAATTAACTAAAAAATAACTGGAAAAAAAAAGTAAAATATAACAATACATTAAATCACTTGGCCTTATTGAGGCTTAGAAACAAGATTCCCAATAAAATAATTCTGCCACTATTACTGTCAAAGGTCAGATCCCACCTCGTTGACCTTTGCCCCCACACTTTTTTTTTCCTTAAGGTTGGGTAGACCCTCGGATATTTCAGGAATAGAAACAAGCTGTGAAATACGCCTGGCCTCTGCCGCAAATTGAACCCGATTCCAAAGCCCACCCACAAACGAGAAGGCCATTAACAATCAAAACGTAAAACTAGCATGTATATCATAACTGCAAAAAAGATAATAATAGGTAAACCTAACGGATATTTTGAGCAGTTGATTAATCTTTATAACTTTTTCTTAATGAATTGCATTTATTTGCATTTAGTTGAAGCTTGAAAAGAGTACAATTAATTTTTTCAAAAAACAAAAAAAAAACTATAAATTTAAAAAAAAAAAAAACTGTAAATTATTAGTCAGTTATTATATAACCAAAGAAATTGAAATTAAGACAAAAAGTTACTAAATGAAAGTTACATAGAAAAATAATTAAAATAACCATATTTCTAATGAATCGACAGGACGAGGGCCCGAGCTTCGGAGGGCCCAGTCTGCGAATTACAGGTGTAATGTTTGAAAGAGATGGAACCTGTACCAAAGTTTAGCACCGAGATCCGGCGTTATTTTGATCCATCCATAAATTATTAAATTATCTCATTGTCAATTTCATTTATTCTATTGTAACATCCTTCATTTGAATTATTTGTATTAACAGTTATATTTATTTAGAATTTTTTTTTTCAAAAATAAGCTTTAATGTATGAATAATTTGCTTTTAATAAACAATAATTCTTAATGAAGCTTTTTGTCTACACTTTAAAAAAAAAGTAAAATAATAAAACTATTTAAGAAATTATTAATTAATATTTAATATCAGTAGATTTCGAAACCGTTTTGAAATTCATGTCTTTTTTAAGATAGAGAATTAATTACCTCCGTGTCCCACATTGTAAATCAAAGAGAAAAGGATGGCTGACTGTCAGAAAGCCTTGCATCATTAGAATTTAATTTTATTCCAATCCGCTTCGCCTATTGATCCGATCATCAGATCTTTATAATCAGATACAATTGAGGATTTCCTGTGCGGTGTCTCCTGTGCGCGGACAATTGCCTGTTTTGAGTAAACACGTTCTCCTGCCATCCTTCTCTTTTTTTTTTTTTTTTTTTTTTTTACCTGGACAATTAGTGGCCAAATCGTAGCACCAACGCCCCCGGAGCTGTTGTGCGGAGACGCCTGCTGGCCGAGTGCCGCGCTCCTCACGCAGACAGGTGGTGCGAGCTCCGGGAAGAGCTTGGGCTGCTCGCGCTGTCTTTGTGGCGGTGGTTCGACTGCTACGCTACGCTCGAGAGCGGAACACAGCTAGACCGCAGCGGCGATGTGATACGCTATCGTCCGGGGAAAAGTAAAAAAAAAAAAAAAAAAATACTACCTTTCCGACCGCGATTGAGTCCTCGCCGCAGTTTATTGGCGCGGATGCCCGGACAGCGCCGCGCAGTGCTTGTGACCCAGGTGTAGGCGGTGGTAGTGGTTATCCCCAACCACGTGGTGGCAGCAGAGAGAAATATTGTGAGTGTGTGTGTATGTGTGTTGTGTGTGCATCAGTCAGTGCGTGAAGCGACGTCCGGGAAGCAAGGAGAATAGTGATAGCGTGTCTGTAAAACCCAACACAAGTGTGGATAGCGCATTAGTGGATTCTTTACGTTATATATTTACAAGTGGACAATAAACGAAAGCAAGCATGGAGCTTGGTAAGTGTTGAAAAAAAATTTATTTATTGAAATGCCGATTACAGAACCTATTTAAAACAACCAATTGAAATTTTGTAAATAAAATTAAAAACATAAAGGCTACAGAAATAGACGAAACATATTTTAAACAATCATTTAAAAAAATTAAAGTATTAATCTGACGAAGATTTCACAAAAAAAAATTACAATGTGCCAAATTACATCAAGCACAGAAGTACATATTAAAACAATGCAATCGACCATTCAAAAAATACATTTCATTAATAGTTTTAATTTTTGTTTTAATGCAGAAAAAGGTAAATTTAGATTAAAAAATTTTAAGCTTTAAAATATTTTTTTTTCCCTAAAGATACAAGTAAGAAATTAAACTTATATAAAATAGAGCATCAAAGTTTTTTGTTGTACAACTTAAGCTTGATTTTAATTTTTTTTTTTCATTAATAAATATTCTAATGTTTATTAACATCATGCATTTTCCTGAGAATACGGAAATATTATATTGATCTTCTCCGGGATTGACTAATGTCGAAAAAACAACATCTCAAATAACGAAAACTTTTTCCATTTCATTGACCAAAGATTAATGGGAATACACAGAAGTATTTTCACTGAAAGGGAGGTTAATGGAGCTGAAATACTCAACTTTTAAATTGTATTGAATTTTATCGCTTATTAAAGCCTATAAACAAACAAATCTCTTTACAATAACATACCGGTACTAGGGTTGGTGAAATGAAAAAAGAAAATTGTAGATTTCCCGGAATGGCTATTTCCTCTTTTTTACGGTGAATAAAATTTTACCAAAAGCATCGTTTAGTTAAATCATTTTAAAACTGTACTGGAAGTTATTTCATTGAGTAGGGAATTTTAATTAACTTTTAGCGTTGTAAAAACTTTTGATATAGATTACGAAATATCAACGCTTGAAACACGATGGCTAATGTTTCGAAATTACATTAATAAAAATTCTGTTAACTATTTGTTTGGGAGTTAACAAGTTTAATTACTGAAATCAAAAATGCAGTAAAAGTTTAATTGCTATTTTAGCAAGTTTAGAAGTTTATCAATGAAAGGTATTATATTATTTAACAGTAGGCGAAAAAGTACATTTACTTCTTATGGCTTCTAATCACGATCTTACCACTTCAAGTATGTATTATTTTATGCTCTAATTTGTTCTAAGAAATTCTGCTGATCCTCTTATTTCTGGATTATTTTACGACCTATTTAAATTTCCTGTAATTAAGTATGAGTGTTTAGCACACCAGACAAAAGCCATTATTCTGATTTTACAAAGTAAGGTGAAATCTTTGAAAGTCTGTTAATAACTTAAAAGTTCTTGTGATTCTTGTTCTCAATCGTAAATGCAAAGTTTTATTGTAGTCAAAGTTACGACTTAACAAAATAATGGACATTTGTGAAGTTTGATCATTGAAAAAAAAAAAAGCAATACTAACATTTATTAATAAATTTTAATAAGGTTCCGTAGTTGCCTATTCTGTTCCATAGATGTTTTTTTATTTAACTTTTTTGTTGAAGCAGAAAGATTATCGTTTTTTTTTTTTGGAGTTGGTCACTAATGGCAATTTCTTCCAATTTGGTACTGATTGAAGTCGTAAAATCAGCAGTAGTCATCTCAGCTGTTGGTTGGGGTAATTGATTCCAGGAAATGAGGGGCAGTAAGACCCTTTCTTCCCCTTTTTGCAGCCACTGATTCGCTATTTAGGGATTCAGGTAAATAGGTATTTGTAGGTATCTAATTTCTTCGATAGTTCTTGTCCATCTTCAGGGATTACAACAAAAAAAAGTATATTCGGCCTTTTTTGTGTGTGGGTTGTGTTTGTTTACGTGAATTGTCCCCATATTGGTTAATGATTAATAATAGATTGTGAAGGTTCTATTAGTTTTCGTGAATTATTTAGCAACCATTTTTTTTTTTTCCAAGGACGTTTTTCAAGTAAGTGGTCTTTTTTTCAGTAGTGGCCTGAGTTACCATAGCTTTCTGGTATGTTATCTTTGCAAAATATATTTCAGTAGTTATATCTACGTATATCTATCTATCTAATATCTATTTATCAAAATGATGTACAGGATTGTATTCAAAATTATTATCAGGAAATGTTAAGGTATTTGTATACATAAATACGAAATTTTGATTAAACAGATAATAACGACTAGATAATAAAAAAACTTGAAAAATATTCAGTGGCAAGGATTTGCAGGTTTTTTTTTCACTACTGATGACAATGATTGGCTTCACCAATTGGATTACTCACAAATGGCTCTAATGTGAGTATCCAACAATGCATTAAAACATTCCTGCGAAAAAGCGAAAAAAGTTTCAAGGTATTAAAATACTTAATAATATATCTACTCATATTGTATTAATTTCCACTCATCTACTTAAAACTTGTTGGTGAAAATATTAAGAACGAAGTTATTCTGATGTCATTTAATCCCTTGTTTTTCCTCTAGCTATATTTTATGGCCAACTTAATGAAAAGAGATAATTTGAAAACATGCGATACATATTTTCAAATATACGTATAATATATGTATAATATTAGAGATCGTGTTGGATAATCCTTCATTATCGTTTCATGTAAAGTGTAAATATTTTATAAATATTATTATTTAAAGACTTTTAAAACTCCTAAAAATTAACACTTCTAATCTGTTTTGTGCATTTAAGAAAAACAACAAAAATAACTTGTAGTATCCCAAATGAGAAACTCTAGTTACTGTTGTTCTTGTTTATCTTTTCGTACTTTGTTCTTTTGTTTATTGTTATGCTAATGAAAAATATTTTCGAACCTTAGAAATTAGGCTAAAGTAAATTGAAGTTGAAAAATCTATGAATTTTACTATTTCTTCCAAAAGCTTGTAAAGGCGGTGGTTTGATGAAAGGGCAACTATTGTACGAGGTCTTGTAGATGAGCGTAAAACATTTTCACTTTTGAGAAACCGCTTTTGAGAAACTTAGGAAAGTGAGGCTTATTAGATCGCTATGTCTGTGTGTTTGAAACCAAGTAGATCCTTGTTGAGAAATTAGCGCCAGAAAGCCCTTCGAAAAGTATTGGATTCTAAACAATGGATTCCTATCCTATTCGTAGTAATGTATGTATGTATGTATGTATGTATGTGGGTGGCAGAGAAGCCAAGCACTGCGACCGAAGGTCTATTATTCGTAGTAATACTACATTGTTTTAAACATGGAATGTTAATCCTTTTATCTAATCCATTAATTTGCGCATGATTTGATATATTACAATTAATCCAATTTCGACAACATTTTTAAGTCATGCAAATTTTATTCTATTTTTTTTTTCAGAAATTTCTATTGTTAATGTATTCAGCATTTGTTAGAATGTGAAAGTTAATGTTGGTTTTCATTTTTGTCGATTTTAAAAAAATAAAGAAATCTTTAAGAAAAGATTTAAGGAATTTTAGGATTTCACGTTTAAGGAAAGTAGGCTTTACGATCTTCGAATTTCTTATCAGGTTTTTTTTTTTTTTTTTCTGTTTTAGTTTTGGGAAGTATTTCTTTGTGTTATTTTTGTGTTTTCTGCCATTGATGTCATAAATACTTGACAAAAACCATCATTGACGCAATTGACATTTATCAAAGCAGCAATATCCCACGTGTGTTGAAAGTACAGGGTGGGTCAAAAGTCAGGCCAACTCAATGACACCATTTGCTTTAACAGACGTTAGGAAGTGTGTGGTTTGGCAGTCGTTCCACGTCTTCCAAAGAGAAAGATCTGGAATATATATTTTCAAAGCCAAAAATACCATGACAATATAAATTCTAAAAATAGTTCGTTAAAAACAAAGCGGGTCATGCCGGAAGTGAAAGAAGTTGCTAAAGGGCGGAAAATGACAAATTACTGATTTGATCTTCTAGTGCTGATCGTGTAATTTGATGAATTAAACAAATTGATCTTGTCTTCTGGGTTAGCTTTGAATTGCATACGATTTCAGGAGGCAAATTCTAATTTAGCTTTTTTGAAATTTTTCGAAGCAAATATTTTTATTTATTTATGTTAGTTATTCAGAATGAAAACACTTAATCTATAAAAATAAAGACATTGACTTTTCTGTAATTTTCTGCTAAGTTCCATTCCTAAAGAATTATAAACTTAATACAATTAAAAAAATATTTTTGTAAACGATTTAATAGGTTGAATTTGATCTCTTATTTATTTATTTATTTATTTATTTATTTATTTATTTATTTATTTATTTATTTATTTATTTATTTTTTTTTTTATTTATTCCTAGATGTTTAAATTTATGAATAAGTAAATTAATCAAAAAATCAATGCTTTGTTCCTAATATATCATTGCTATTTAAAATGAAGATAGTTTATTTTTATAATAAATACTCATTTAAAATTTAACGTCATTTTGATCCTTATTTGTCAGCTCGATTTAAATTCCATTTAGGAAAGTTGATGGCTAAATATGGATAACATTATTTACATTATACTTTTAAATTTCTTTGTCTTTGTGCAATTGGAATACATTAATTTTATTATCCCTGAATTATTAACCTTCTAGTCAGATCTCTGAACTGTTGAAGGTTGCATAACCTTAGCTAATGAGTGATGAGTGAATACGAAGCAGTCATTACAGGGTATCATTGTTTAGTGACTCAACATTATACAATCATCGCATATAAGAAAGAAAAATATAAATGAAAACTCCTTGAGATTAAAAAACAAGTTAGGGATAGCGATTAGTAAACCAATCAAAACGTCTTCTGATACGTATAAGAAAATATAATTGATATTGCTTTAATTTCCTTATTATTATAAATGTGATTGTTGCTATTATTGTGATTGTTGTAGTTGAGCTGTATTATACATGTAATTCTTGCGCATGCAAAACACGCAATTATTGCAATTGTTGTTGTGATTGTTGCTAATGATATTTTAATGATACTTGTCACGACAAAACGGGAATATAAGTCTTCTGATCTTGATCAGAAGACTAAAAGAAAAACCGACTTACATACATGTGTATATATAGTCATTCATTTTACAAAATAGACTGAAATGACTTAAAAATAAATCAAAGATTATAAAATTAAGAGACAAATGAATTCGATCTTTTTTAATATGTATTTTCTATGTGGAAATGTGTGTTTCATTTCCTTGGATGGGGTTGGAAGTTCGGTATACTACATTATTTAGATAATTTTACAGGTGATTTCACTGCTATTCATTCATTCCTCTTCCTCGAAAAACAAAAAAACAAAAATAATAATAGCAGAATACTAAGCGAATCAACGTTAACCGAGTGTCGTACGTTCCAAAGAATTCATATGGTAAGTTGTGGCCGCTTAAGATAACATCTTATCACGGGATATACATAAAAAATACGCACACACTTGTCTTAAAAAAATGAATGTTTAAGGTAATGTAATGTAATGTAATGTGGTGAGCGTGGATGGCTTGACAGCCAAGCACCGCGACCTGAAAGATCTATTATGTTTAAGGTAAAGCTTGATATTAACAGTGATACGTTGATTTTTTGGCCGTCTGTATATAATCAGTTAACAAGAAGAGTACATACGATAAATCAATCATTATATTTGCTCGCTTATCCTTTCACGTCCTAAAGTAGTAACTTGATGAAGAAGTAAATACAATAGCTGTGAAAGGTTTTTGTAAAGATTAAACGTAATGTCATCCAGTCTTATTGAAAATTAAGTTTGACTGGTCATTAAATTTTGATGATTTCACTATATATAATGTTCATGAAAATCGATTCAGAAGGAGTTAATTTATATCGAAATCCGTAAATAAAACAAAAGTTAACAAGGTTATGAATTCAAATAAAAACAACTAAACAGTAGAGAACGCAATTTAAACAGTAATGTTTTGAATTAAAATAACTATTGTTATTTTTAGAATACGATGTAAAAAAAATCTCTATTAGAAAGTTAAATCAATGTAAGTTTATTCTTTTAAAAAAAATTAATGACTGTTCATCCTAAAAACATCTACTTTATATGACTGTTATTTTTTTTGTTAAGATTGATGATGGAGATACTGTGAAGCTTCGAGAAAAGTATTTGTGTTTCATAAAGATTTTGTTTATGCTTACATTAGCTAAACTTGGAAGAAAGTAAAACGCCGAAAGTAGGTTGACATGGTGAGAGTAAAACTTATTTACTTGTTTTTCGATTTCAGTCTTACTGTGTACAATGACTGACAAAAACAGAAGTGTTGGTGGGCGTTGATGAGAGCACCTCCTCTGCCCCCAACCCCAGTCTTATCTCGACCCCACCCGGAATGCACCTCTTCGGCCGGCGGAGAGAGCGACACAGACAGCCGGACATCCAGCCTGTTGCCTCCCACTCAGTGGCGCCAAACGAGTTGTGGTGCCTCTACCTCCTCCTTTTCCGCGCCTGTATAAGGAGCGCCGGGGAGAGGTCAGCCTGTGAACGAGGAAGCCCGGGCAGAATGGATGACAGAGCCTCTCACTACCTGTCCGATGCCGTCACAGCCCGGGACGGGTCCCGATGGGCGTGGGAGATGCCATTTACTTAGAGGGCTGGTTACTTTGCATTTGGCCAACGTTCGACACGAAACCGAACATTTGCACTTACTTAAGATGAGGATTTGGACTTTTATTACAATTTTCACTTGGGATATTTCATTGGGATTTCACGAAACAATGGCAACCATGTTTATGCACACTGCAAATCTAAATCAAGTTTAATCTCAGTATTCCGCTTCAAGAAGGCAGCGTTCTATTATTTCATATTCCATCTTCATCTATTTCACATTCCATCTAGCAGGAGCGTAAATAGGATATCATTTCATGCTGTGGAAGGGGGGGGGGG
>JAFIDM010000004.1:37608072-37625977 GCA_023159025.1 Thereuonema tuberculata | reverse complement strand
GACCAGCCGTTGAGATTTAATAATGAACAAAAATAAGATTAATAGTTAACAGTTGAAATAATACAAGTGATTCTGAATAAGAAAAAATACATAGGATAGATAGAAATAAATCGAACCATAAAAATCATTACAATTAATAATAAAACTCACTACAATTATCCCCCTCTCAAAATTTTTTCGTCCTCGAAAAATATATATACATATATACAAGAGTACATGAAACACAACAATATACGGCCAAAAGAAATAAAAATACTGAGCTGCGAAAAATATAATTATTTACAAGTATTTACAGGAACAACTATTTACATTAATACATCATGTGATGCTGTGGCGAAGGCACTGGCAGAAAAAAAAAAATTCTAATTGTTCGTGAGTTCACTAAAATGTTGACGATTTCACTAAAGTCAAAAGTAACGGTTTTAAACATGATCAGATTGACAGTTTGAGAGTACATTTCGGCAGTTCGAGAGTTCATTTGGCGGAAGTAGGCAGGTCTTTGCAGCGGTTCGAGGCTATATAATGGCTTCTAATGAAAAATATGGCGTCTGTCACATTGTCGGGTTAACGACGAACACGGAAGCAGCGAAGACGGGGATTCGGAGAGTCGGCTCGGCATTTTTTTGTCCATGGCTGGGGCTAGTTTCTCGGCTGTGGGTTCTGGACGATAGATTTCCGTAGGATTGCGTCAGATTGGAACACGAAAATGGCCGGCAGAAACTTCGTTTCTCCGTCGTTTCAGCTTCATTGTTGAGATGAGCGGCGGTTGTACCCTTCAATGGCGATTTCGGAGTGCGGCTAGTGTTTTAGTCGGCAGCAGTTGAGTCGTTAAATTGGGCGATGCACTCGAAGGACGCGGGCTCTCGTATCGGAGGGCGGCCAATGGGCTGACTCGTTCGATGGCCGTTGGCTTCTGCGTTTCGGCGGGGAGAACGATAAGGACGATGGGCGGCTGATTCCATGGGCAATTTAGCGGCGGTCCATACATTGTTGTTGGCTGGAAAGACATCATCCATTCTCCGTGGTCCGTAGTTGGGCGGGCGTGGACAACGGCGGGAGACTCATTCTCGTTCAGGGAACATCACGGCTTAAGACGGTCCCGAGGCGGCTCGATGATGTTAGCTCCGAAGCAGCTAACTCGGGTTTCGAGGCGGCAAAACCGGGCTTCTCGGCGAGTTCGATGGAGCAAGCGGGTTTCGGCTACCAATTGTAGTGTGTGATTTGTAGTGAAATGAATTTAGACTGAACTGGTGAATGGTCAACTGGACTGGGCTCTGAGCTCTGGCTCTGGCTGTTTATTATTTGCGTCTGGGGTTTAAATAGGTTTATTTACAATGGTGCTGATTGGCTGGCGGGCTTTAAAAATGATTGGTACATTTAAATGATAACAGAAATTAACGGAAGGATTTAAATTTACAAAGGATTGTGGGAACCCGACCAGCCGTTGAGATTTAATAATGAACAAAAATAAGATTAATAGTTGACAGTTGAAATAATACAAGTGATTCTGAATAAGAAAAAATACATAGGATAGATAGAAATAAATCGAACCATAAAAATCATTACAATTAATAATAAAACTCACTACAATATTTCAATGAATAAAACATTATCTACTTACATTTTGAGAAAGAAAAAAAAAACTTATTGTGCCGTTTATGAATTAGCAATCAACAGTTGAGGTTGTAAACTTTCCCTTTTTTTTATTATTAAAAATAACCTTACAAAAATTTGAAGATGTAAGAAGCCTGCACACCTGGTTGATGATTCAATAAAATTTAATTACAAAAATTAACAAATTAATCTACACGGCCATGGTTTCAGTCCCAGATAGAGGAACCATGGTTGTATAGATTAATTTGTTAATTTTTGTAATTAAATTTAATTAAATTCAACCAGGTGTGCAGGCTTCATTTTTGATAAACACAAATTATGTACAGCGCACGTTCTTGAATTTAAAAATTTGAAGATGTCAATGAAACTTTCTTGATGTTTCTGATCGCATGACGAAGTTCTTGAAGGCTATAGTTAACGGGTATAGTTATCTGCTTGGTTAACGGGTATTGTTGATTGTAGTTAAATCTTCCTGATTTGTTTCAATAATGAAGCCGTGTATTCAGTTGACTTAAAGATCAGTTTAATACGACAGAAAATATCGAGTGGTTACAATGCAATACAAGATTTTTGTAAGTTATGCTCTATTTACTTCATACAACAATAATAGAATGAAAACAGGAATTCTATTAGGGGTTTTCCAATACAGTTTCGATTGACCGTAATGTCACATAGAGCATTTTTGTTTTGTTTTTTACATCGTGACCGATCTTGATAATGATATATTGATAAAATCACAGGGTGTTTTAAGCTCCTGTTTTAGTAATTTTATAAGTGATTTTCTGATTTTAATGCACTATTAAATTTTACGACTAAAGCAAACATGGGCCTGGTTGTCCGTCCATTTTTTTTTTATGAAGATAGATTTTAAAGACAATTAAGTCAAGATAAATTAAGAACTCTTTAGTTGTCTGTTATTAGTCTATGTTACGGATTCATTAAAGAAATTCTTAAGTAATAATCCAAAGGACGATTGAAAAATTTCATTAAGTTTAAGTTTCATTAGTGAGTTTTCTTAATTAAAAATTAATTAGATTTCAATTAATTAATTTGATTAGTAAAAAAGGTATTTAATCATGATAATAAGGCAGCTGTTACGATTTCCATTACCATAAGATATCCACTATCATAAAGAGCTTACCAATACGAAATCTAGGAAAACGAAATTGGGAGGAAAATAAAAAAATCCTTATTATTTTTTTCTCCCCAAAAGGAAGCATTTCAATTTAATTAGTTGTTACATCATCATCATCTACTATTAAGGACTATTGAGATACTATTGAGGAAGGATAAAGGCGGCTTGGCAGAATTATTCATTTTTTTCTTGGTTTTTTTCTATTTTTTTTTCTTCCTTTAAATTGATAATTAATGCGATCTTGTAATTTTTACATTGGAAAGTGAATGCATTGAAATGTCCACTAAACATTGTCTCAAGATCGTCGAAATCGCAGCGGAGCCTTCAAAGCAAAAGTAAACAATAAAAAGCTCTCTAAAAAAAAAAAAAAATATTAGTGAGGAAATTCATGTGCCAACACCGGCCTCAATGAATTTTCGTAACGCATTGAAAATTAAATCCCATTTAATTATTAATAAATAACAATATGTTAGGCCATGTGTTTACTAGATGACATCCTATAATAGCTGTTTCACGTTCTTTGGTGATCATCAGTTGGGAGTAGGCACCAGTAAACAGGAGGTCACGATACTGAAGCCAATCGTAATAATCGTCGGAATCGCCGTGAAGCCTCCAAAGCAAAAATCAACAATAAAAAACTCCCTAAAAAATTTATTATTGAGGAGTATGTGAATTAGTAAAACACTTGGTCTCGCCCATTGATGTTTATGTCTCAAGATTTTTGTAAGCTATTGTTAGTTGGCTAACAATGACATAGATCACGATAACAATGAATTTCAATTAATACTATTCATTGTTGCTACGATGGAATAGAAAGAAAACATCAGTCAATACATTGTTACCTATCAAACAATGATCTACGGAAATCTAAACGGATTCGCAAAGATTCACATTCTATGTCAAAACAATAACTGGAGAAATTTAATTTTTAAGAGCTAGAGAGAGAAAAATTAAAAAATCTGTATTTTAATCCTGACCTCTTGTAATACTAATAATCACAGAGAATATTTTAATTAAAGGTTTCTTTTTAACGAAATTGTACATTAATTCATAGTAACAGCAGATTGTATGTTACTTCTACATCACTTTCAGATTAATGTTGTTCTGTCATTTCGTTTCCCGTTCTTTACTATTCTCCTTAGGTTCTTCCTCATTTACTATTCGTCTTGCTTCTTTACGATTGCGGGGGAGGGCCGCGAAGGTTCACAGGGTTGAAGGTTCTTTCTTTTGGCCGCTTATCTGTTGTCTGTGGTACATCAGCGCTCTGCCAACTTAATCGTATATGTCTGCTGAAGCGGAATACAATGACGTCGGTGAGGGTGGAATTTTATGGGCGCTCTATCCCATGAGCCCTGGCAATTCCCCTTCCCCAACCTCATTGCCCTTCCCCCCAGCCGCCATAGAGGCCATACGAATCCCATAATGATCTCCAGAATCCTCACCACGTCTCAATTACGCACTCCAAACCAGAAATCAACTCCGCTTCCCGAATTGATTGAAAAAGGACCCACCTAAACTGACTTCTCAGCTGCATCCCCCAAGAGAAGCAGATTAATTGTACGGATTACCCCCTGATTGAGCTTTTATCTACCCTCGTTATGGGGCCTTCGAATGACGCGAACGCTCTATCCGCTTTTGAGATTTCATCCATTTCATCCGCGTATTGGGAAAAATTTCTCGTTAATGACAATGAGTTGTCCTTAATTCTTTTATTATCCTGAAATTGCATCCCTTTACAAAATACCTTGAGAAAATGAAGTTTAGCAAGACGCATAGTTGGCGTTGCTAACTTCAAATACCCATGGTAAGATTAGAATTACGTAGTAACTGTATCAAAGACAGTTGTAGTAAATTTTGCGCTTTGATATTGATGTTTTCTTTTCGTGACAATGGCATTTTTTGGAAGATTCGTGTATTGATAGTTTTGATCACCATAGGTTCAATTTCTATCAAAAATCAATAGGGAGATAATATTTGGTACATTTATCTACCATTTTGATTTCACCATTCTTAATATAAATCACTTTTAAGTAATCCTGATTTTCCACTTGTAACGACAGTGGTGTTTTTGTTTTTCCTCCTTACCTGTCGAATTTGTACGAAACTGAATAAGATCTTCCTTGTCACAACTTGTATTTACATTTAAAATTTCAATTTTATAGAATGTAAAGTCTGTGAGTTAGACATTCTCATTCGTATTTCGACTTATGGTTGTATTTCAAAACTCGAAATGCATATTTAGGAGAGTTCTGTCAACTAAGTGCTGCAGTTACATTTCTGCCGAAATTTGTTTAGAGAATATTAATAGCATTTTTCAGATAACGAACGGGGTTGTAAATCGAAAATGCGCAAAAAAAAAAGGAAATAAATAAATTATACATATTATTTTGAATAAATAGTTACACTATACATTCTTTATGTAAATGTAAAATAAATTGAGTAATGAAACTTATTTGCTGTGCTTATTTTGTAATAAGCGCGAATTTTGACTGTTGTCAAGAGAAATAATAGAGAGGGGAATCCCCGCCGGGAATTGGCCTCCCCCAACCTCATCTAGTTTTAGTTCTAGTAGATATTGTTTACACAGTTCTGAAAAAGTGAAGAGGAAAAAGACAGTAGTCAACAACAAAGGTTTATAAATCTATGTCTATATATTATGTTTATATATGCTCTAGTTGCTTCTCTACACAAAAAATATGCGAAGAATATTAGGAATATGAAAAGAAGTTTAACGTGCCCGATGATTCAAAGAAATAAGTAAGCAAACGAAGGCACAACATAACAAGCTAGGATTCGCACCCTGATTTGTCACAGGGAAGAAACCGGGACGGACCGTTTCGTCCTTTCTAGGACTCATCAACCAGCCAAATTCCACCGATGCCAGACTCCGAAGGTGCGAGAGGTTAGTCTCCCGGGTCTCGCTCCCGACAACGGGACCTCCCCCCCGAAGAAATCCTAACTAAAAAATTAACAAAATAAAAAAATACAAATATTCCTTGTCCTGCAATCTGCTAGGCGCAAAAAGAATAGTCCGATGTTTTTCATTTTTTTTTATTGATGTTTTGATCGTAAGCGCTAATATTTGTAAGTAGGTTGATCGTAAGTCAAGACTGTATGTATTTAGCTTATAAATGAAATTAGAGTTTTAATCTAGAATTAAGTAGAGTATCTCGGAATTCGACGAAATGCATATCGTAAATACCCATAAATAATTTCCTTCAAATTTAATGCAGATCTTTGTGAAGGGTAGCTGGGAAGTTCCCCTGCCCCCTATTATTATTTTATTAAGGGGTACGGGAACTTCCTGACCACCCTCTATTACAAATTCTATCAGTAAGTAACTGTTGATAGTGAATCTCTTAAAACTCCTTTATTCTTATCACGAACGACATTTAGATTGACACTAAAACAGAATCCAGATGTAAACAGATGAATTTCTCTCTTGTTGATTCCAGCGCACTTTCTGATGATGTTACAAATGCTTTAAGAATGCTACGATGATAACTTGTTTTCTGTTAGCTTTTGATCTTTAAAGACAAATCTTAAAGGAATCTTTAAAAACTTTTAAGATTTGAAGCAAAGAAACTATGGAAAGCGATTTTTTGGAAGAAAAAGGGGTTTGTATATGTATTGATTGCACGTTTGCACCCTACCATGAGTCAAACTTTCCCATACAGATATACAGATCACTTACTATATAAAGAGAAGCATCATAACCTACATATAATAATAACATAATAGGGGGTGTGAAAACCCCCTTAGTACGCCATCGTAAAACTAATTTACTATCATTAAAACTGATTTTGGAATCAAAACAATCGAAGGAGATGCTGCGTATTGTAGAATTTCAGATTATTTTTAACTTAAACCTGATGGTAACTAGATCTTGAGCATTTGGAATATTTTTTTTTGTTTTGTTTTTACCTCATGTCGGGAGGATAGGAAAGATCTTCAAATAAACAAGCAAAAAAAGTTACAAAAATTAATGTCAAAAAGAGAAAACACACTATAATGTTACAAAAAGTAACGATGTACATTAGATTTCTAATTGTAAGCTTATATAGGTACTTTTTATAACATTTAAGTGTGCTTTCTCTTTTAAACATTAATATTTCAATGCACGTAAAATTTAATCGAACAGTATTTGGGGAAGCTTTTATTCAATAAAAAAAAGAAAGAAAATGTTTATGTTCCTATTCTTTCGGAATGTGAAGGGGCGACGCCCTGGCCCCTAGGTAGCTCTATACACACCCGTATCTATACACCAGATACCATAGGTGGTGAGTTGTAGCCAGAAGTTTCATTTTTTAAAACAATTTTTAAGATGATTTGTACCATTAAGAAATTGTAGTAATTATAACCTTTCAATAAAGAACAAGATAAAGAAAAGTTTTAAGTAATCACAATAAAGAACATGGTACCAGAACAAATTCTCCCTTGCCGTCGATTGTGGTAGTATTGATTATAGTTATTTAGTTTCCTTTTAAATGGATATTTTAGTAAGATCCATTTCTGAGTAAGTAGAAATAAACTTTTCTGTTGAACTTCGATATCGAATTGGACTTCAACCACCCCTTCCTTAATGTTTGCTTTATTGAAAATGTAATTGCATTCAACAGAATTCCGATAAGCAAAGGGCGGAAATCAGATAGCAGTTGGAATACCTTCATTAGCTAAGTTAACAGCGAATCTGCTTTGATGTGAGCGGGATTGCAGTCATCAAATAAAAGAGTTTTATATTTATGGGGCTTCGTAATAAACCTTGTCTCGTTTCTCTGTAAACCCCATTGACGTCCACATTTCCACCTCCCCTCACCATCCGCGACGCGACTTCTGACCCACGAGTCTACCCTGCCAGACAAAACAATGAAGTCGGGCCCCCCTATTAGAAAGCAATGGAGGGTCTCCACCTCCCTCCGAGTCAAAGGGTTCCATTCACCGGTGCTGAGACCACGGCGGTGACAGCACAATGCACGTTGTCGCCGGCACGCCATTCAACGCCACGGTTGTCATGTCCTAGTGTCGTCTTGTACGAACATAGCAAGAGAAAAAAAAATTAAAAGGGAGGGGGGAGTCGGAACAGAGCTTGGCCTTAGTAGTGTCACGTGGTTCTGTGTAAAGAAGTCTATCTGTGTGGTCATGCAACTGATTTGATTTTATATGCTAAGGGGATATTGACATCTGCATGGAATTGAAATTACTTCACTTTTGTTTTTCTTTTTTCTTTTTATTGCAGTTTTGGTCGGATTTATCGGTCCGATAACTCAAAAAATTATTTTACAAGTTGAATTTGTAATAACTTAGATTAATTACTGTGAATTCCCAACTGATTTTTGTTAAAAAAGTGGTACCATTGAAGTTATCGTGATCTGCAATAAGACATCGTCAATATGAATTTTTGAGTTTGAAAAAGTTATTTATAATACAAATTAATTCTTTCAATTTATTGTTACATAAATCTTTTATTAAAGCTGATCTGGAAGTGAATCGTTTTCTGAATAATTTTTGAACTGGCTTTGGAAGAAATAGAAGGCTTATAAAATAACTTCATTTACATGTATTTATTTACATGTTCTTCTAAGATAGCCTTTGAATCAATGAACAGATATTGCTGAACATTGGAGAGCATACGTATAGATAATAGTCCATTTCTCCTTGTATTTGGAAAAAAAAACAAAAAAAACAATAACATCTTTATAAATTCATTACATTTCTGAAACTGGCTTTAGTTGTTAAAGAAATAAAGTTCTATAGTTCTACAAAGCTTTGTCGTGAATCATTATAATACATATATATTCACAGAAATAGTTATATTTGATCTAACCAATATAAGTGGATTGTTAAAAATACAAAAAAACTAAACCAAACAAGAATATATTTATGCTAATAGTAAAAGAAGTCACAGAAGAATTAAATCTAAGAATTTGCCTTGTTCTGTTCGAAAATGACCTTCAAAGAGATATTCTGTTTAGCTATGCTACAAGAAAACTCTACCTTTTTTTTTGAATGCCATTTTTTCACTTTGATATCGAAAATTAATTTCTTATCAAAAAGATTTTCATGGAAGAAAATGTAACCAATTACAATGGGTTCCAGTATTACACAAATAATATTAGCCCAGATTTCAGCTTTGAAATAAAGAGGTTCTATTTCCTTATGTCCTATTGTGTGGTCTAATTTTACGCAACTTCTTCCTGAGTAGAAACAAAGTAGTATCAATAAAATTATATGGGGGAAAGGAAGAAATCTTCCATCCAATCATTATTGTTCCTCCTATTTCCTTTAGAATTCATATGCTATTTGTGCTTTAAAAAGAAAATATAAAGCTAATGTTTTGATAAAACTAACGTCAATGTAGGCCTAATAATAAATTAGAGTTACATAAATTAGCATTTATATACATTAATAGATCTATTTAATGTTAATTTTGATATTTTTTTTCTTTTCTTGTGCTAATAAGAAGTAAAAATATAATTGTCATAAGTTTAGTTGGAGAAAATGTATTTTAGCAATTTTTAATAACACAAATGCTTCATTTCTTTCAATATTCTTTTCTTAAAGTTACAAATAAAAATTACCATAAACAACATTGTGAAGTGGACTTGATTGACATTTTAGGACACGACGTTTGAGATTGATATCATTCATCAGCTGTAACATTCCAGATTTACTATAGAACTGTCAAATGACTTCTCCAGTGATTCCAGGCGACAAACAACAACATAGGAATAAATTTTACAACGACTTAAGCATTGAATATGCAGCATTATTTACTTAGGAACAATTGAAAAATTTGTTCCAGCTTGGAATAATGCGCTTATTATAGTGATGAGATTAAGGAGTTCATAATTTTTGCATAGTAGTAATTATAATAATACCAAATATGGAAAATTATTACTGCATTGTGGAATGGCAGTTTACAGGCGAAGGCCATTGAATAATACTTAGGACCGATCGACCGATTTCACTGTGTAATCTCTTAAATTAGCTGATGACGTGTTCACTTATCCAAATCCTTGGTGTAAAAAAAAAGTTCCTAGTTTTAGTGAATTGTTACGGTATAAATCTCGACCAAATTACCGCTATTTCTGTATTCTTAGAATAGAGATAATTGAAATGTTTCACAAAGTCCACAGCAAAATCAAAAACTGTCAAGTCAGCATTTCCTGCATTGTATTTCAATTACACATCTTTCTAATTTCTATTTTTAGGCTGTAGATATAATAGAATACTTTTACATGGGACTTTTCCTTCTTCTTTTCTCCTTCAGTGGAGTGACATTGTATTCTTTTGAGCGCTTTTTGAAATTTTTGGATTTTATGGCAACTTTCAAATTGTCATAGAGCTACTGATGAATTAGGTGTGAAATGCCTATGACAAAAACTGAATTTCAATAATTCGGCAGTAGCAGTTTGAAAATAACCGAATGATTTGTCACTACGTACATCTGCCACTCATATTAATTTGTTAATTCTTCATTTTCGATATAACCGAGAGCTTCAAAATTGAAAGTATTTAAGTATTACCGTATTGGCCCGAATGTAGCAGACCTCGAATATAATACGACCCCCCATTTTTCGAAATCATTTCAAGAAAAATACAAAAATCAAAAGAAAATTAAAATATAGGCTACAAGCAATTTTTATTTACACTACAATGAATGAATAACCTAAAATTTCATTTATATGTAGAGTATTATTTGTTCTTTCACCTAGCAGCACTTAGAGGATTTTCGGGATATTATTCTAAAGAAAATCCTCAGGAACGCAGAATAAAGTTAGTTGTATAGTAAAAATTACAATAATCGTAAAAATAATCGTAAATTATGATGATTAAATAAATGAGAAACGAAGCTGAACTAGCAGACAGCTGATAAGAGCGCGGCGCGGGAGGAAATGCGCGGAAGGCGATGCGCGGGAGTTGTATTGCAAGTGGTGTACGTTCAGGCGCTAATTAAAATGCAAGACTGCGAAAATAACGCGAGTGCTGTTTTTGAAATTGTATTTTCGGAAAAAAAACCTCGCGCTATATTCGGGCCAATACGGGAAGTTTTTTTATAATGGGGAGGCCTTGATAATTAGAAGTTTTGAATGTATCAATAAAGAAAAAGATAAAAATGTTAATGATTATTCAGTGAAATTATTTCAGGAAAAAGTAAAAGATAGAAATTTAAATATCTAAATTGATAAAGAATTTGTAAAAGAAAATGATCAAAATTATTATATACGTGTACATTGTCAAAATCAGCATAAACTTTTACAAATATATTGTCATAACAATATGTATGTATTTGTTAAGTTAGATCTATGTTGAATTGGAAACTCATTAGTTATTTTTTACGAAAATATAATAAGGAGGTTTCGAAAATATAACCTGAAGAAGATCGGAATACGATCGAAATATTTTTAATAAAGAAGTTCTCAAAGAAGAAATATGAAGAATATTGATTTCAGATTGCGATAAGTGTCCAGTTTCTTGGTCCGTCTGTCCAATCAACACCGAAAAATATATTTTGATGTTTCGGTGACTTTATATTTATATAAATTTTAATCTCAAAAATCCATTTACTATTTATCTAATGAAAACTTGTTTCAATTAATAGCATTGCTTTTAAAATTGTCATTAGTTTCCTGTAAAATAAATAAAATTTGCGTAAGTCCTTCGTGCTTGCCCTTAATATTCAAGTTTCATACTAAAATATTCACTTACAAGCACATCTTTTCTCAAAATTTTACATTCAATTTCAGTTGCTTGAGTGTATATATACATATTTTTTTTAGTTAGTTTATCTTCAGGTTAGACCGGACATTGCAGCTCTTTTGTAAACACACCCCGTTGTTATTTTACGCAGTATTTTTTTTTTTTCGTACTTATGAAACTTTTTTTTTTTAAAGTACTCCAAAAACTGGTTATTAAATTGCTGAGTTGTGAATGCGATTTAGTGTTACTACCGATGTCGTAAATAGGTTTTGAGAATTGGTTAAGCAATCTTTCGGGTTTTCCTCCCGTTCATGGCGGTCGGATTATTTGAGAAGTTCTTGTGAATATTGAAAGCGGGTATGGAACGGCCGTGGAAAGAGGACAGGTGTGTCGGCCGCCTCATGATTTGTGTTTCCGTCGACGACGTGGGTGCCGTGCCTACTACGACTGCTGATTCACCTGCAGCCGAGATGCAAGCGAATAGCCTTCGCGCCCTTTCCGAGGCAGTGGCCGGCCGAAATAGGTTATTCGGTATTAACTAGCAAATGTTATGCTTCATTAACAGTTAGACTGTTCTCCCAAAAAGGAGAGTTAAGGACAGCTTCGGGTGAATCAACATAAGTACTTGAAAGCAAGTTTCAATTCATGAATGGATGTCTTTTTTTTTTTTTTTTTTTTAATGTGCAACATTACCTTGAAATGCTGAAAAACAACAATTGTAATTATCTTCTATCGCTATGTAAATAATAAGCGTTAACCTTGTTAAGGAAATGCAAATAGTAAGTAAGAGGAAGTGTATCTTCCACGCTGAATAGGTTCGTTCTTTTGGTGATTTGTATATATTTGTTACGGCAAAACTTCGACATTGGTCAGTTGGCGAAGACTACTTTTATTTTATTTTTATTGTGGAAAGTCTTAAATGATCAAATATCCGATGACGAATCCTCTTTCGAATCTCTTCTGAATTTGTTGTGGAATTTATCGAAACAGAAAGAATGCGATTTTAATAACCACACACCATTCTTCAACATAAAGAAATGAAATAATTTTAAAAACCTCTAAAACTAAAACAGAATATAGTTAGCATGTCACTTTTCGGGTATCTTAAAATCCTCCAAGTAATAAGGTACCTGCGTTAGACCCACCTAATGTTTAAAGATTTTTTATATTTTTACTGCAAGAGTAAAAATCCTGAAAACTGTACTGAACATTAAGTTTAAGGTGTGCTGTTATGAAAAAGTGAATTTAGAATTAGTGGCGGTTGAAATTCTTTCTCTAATAATACAGTTTTGAAAATGAAACTAAAGGGCTATATTTGGAGCTCCCTGTTCCAAAAATGCCCATGTGTAAATAAATAATAAATAAGGGGAAAAACAGCAGAAATCAATTAGAATAATTTTATTTAAACCAAATAAAATACAATAATTATGCAATTATATTTAAATCAAATAAAATACAGGGTGTTTCAGAATTCCCTCCTGGATTTGAAGGAATGTAGCTCACAGACAAACTTGCCCACAGGGACAAGAGTTTGGCAGTGAAAAGAGTATATAATCAAGTTTTTAACATAGCTTAAAGATGTTCGATATGTCCTCTTCTGGTAACTCGACAAACATAAATTCTGTAATCTAGCTCTTGCCACACACGTTGCAACATATCAACATCGATGGTAGCAACTGCTGCCACGATTCTTCGTCGAATCTCTGGTAAATCACATGGTAAAAGAGGCAGTAAACTTTATCTTTAACATAGCTCCAGAGGGAAAAGTCACATGGAGTGAGGTCGGGTGATCTGGGAAGCCATGAAATAAGTGCGGAGTCTTCGTAAGACGTACGTCCAGTCCAATGGTGAGGTAAAACGTTGAGGTGACGGCGTAAGGACCAAACACGGACTTATCAAATGTCTGCAACTCGTGTGTCGTATTGCTTGGTAAACAGAAGAGCGTCATGCCATACGAGTCGGCTTCTTCTACAATACCCACGCCTACGTTGGCTTCCTTTTCTCTCTTTCTCCGCTCTTCCCCTCATCCCGTAAAGTTTTCCCATCTATAGATACAATCCTTTCCTAATCCAGAAAAACAAAATCTTAAAACTTTCTTCACATTTCACTTTCTGAAATCCCTCTAACAAAAGCTCAGCGGTTTCCTAACCCCAAAAAACAAAACTTTAAAACTTTCCGCTGCTCTATCTACGTATCCCAACCCATTCAATTTAAGTTGAAAAATCTTAAAACTCGTCACCAAAGGCTTAGTTCAAAAGATTTCCCCATAATATATTTAGTAATATAAATGTTGCAAATAACATAACATAACCAAAATATTTGTCAGGACTAAATTTTGGAAATTTAGTCCTGACTAAATATTAAGCTACAGATTAATAATTAATTTATAAAATGGTGAATTTAAAACTAGCTTTGATGATTTTTTTAATATTTTTTTCTCATAATAACTTATATAAATTACTTTATGTTACAGAATGTGCTTATGAGGCTCGTAATAAGAAAAACATTTACGATAACTGATGTTCCAAATAAGAACCATGGGCCTTGTTTCGTTCATCAGTGGAGGGCCTTATTGGAGCTTCCTGTTAACTCACACTTTCATACTAAAAAGTATTTAAATGCACGTTAACTGGAAAATACCAAATACAATATCTTATTCTACTCATTACATACTTTAAAATGACATAAAACATGTTCATGTATGTTACGTTGCCAAAAAATGCGGACGATTTATCAAATTAAGTTGAAATAGTAACGACAAAAGTTTCGTTAATTTTACTGTTCAACTAAACAACTATAGTGGAATAGTTCACTTCAACGAACAAAATATTTAGTTTAGCCGCTAGAATCTAGGACCTGTCTGAAACATAACTAATCTTGTGAAATTGTCAACATTCTATTAATAAAATGAAGGATGGGTCTTATTTAGGGACTGGGACTTATTTGGCGCATGTACCTTAGTTGAAAGATTGTCTGAGGAGAAAGGAATAATTTTTACTCCTCAGCTTTGTAAAAAAAAAAAAAAAAAAAAAAAAAAAAAAGATATCTTCAATTGATTTAAAAACAACGTATGTTGACGGTATTTGATTTGTAAATACTTCTCAAGTGATCGGAAATCAATAGAAACTTCCTTTATAAGAATCTGAACCTCCTTCTAACGTTGCAGCTTTCTACAACAAATAGTTTTAATGTATCTTGATCAAAGTCGATGGACATATTGACATCCATATTTCGATTATAACAAATATCTCATATTTGTACCTGAGATATATTATGAACAGTACAAACAGTAGATTAAATATGTAATTTTTGTTATAGCTAGCTGCAATACACGTATAGAAATAGATCATGAAGTCCTCGTGTTTTTGAAAATTAAGAGAAAAACTTAAAGGATGACATATGACAATACCAAATCATAGACAATGTCTTTCTACTGTTATTTCACTTAATGCACAAAAACAGAAAGTTGGACATGAGGTGTTACTTTAGAAAACAGTCGGTCCTTAATTATCATAGATCTCGACGAAGTTTAGGATAATGGCTAAACTTTAGCTTGCAAACTTCATCAAGTTGGTCCGTCGAGACTAGTTTTTTTTTTTTTTTCCACACTAGAAAAAAGCAAATCGGGAGACCAATCAGGTGAGGGAATGGCCAATTTGTTATTCGGGCTTTATGTAACTAATTAACGCAAGATATTTTTGTAGATTTGTCAATATTACTTTCACACGCGACACGGGACAAGCCCTTTTTACTACTAGTCTAGTCAAATCAAAACACTATTGTACAACTTATATTTGTTCTTTATACATTGTTTTTATTGAATCTGGTAATGCTTTTATTTTATGCGTTATTGAAGGGGTTTTTATTTATTTATTTATTTATTTATTTATTTATTTATTTATTTATTATTGTTACGATATTTCACCAAGATACTTGATCCATGTTGCGAAGGGGTGGGTGGGTTAGGTATCAAGTGCACTACTGGTTTCCATTCAGTAGCATCACTTCCTGTCTGCAGATGTGAGAGGTTTTGTTACAGGAGCCCGTTCCACTACTATGGGCTTAACCACCCACTCCCATGGATCAGACGAAGGGCTCTTTCTTTTTATTCAAATTCCCTTCCCCTTCTGCTCTTACCCCAACTTACCGCCCTCTCAAATTTCCATCCCTTATTCTTCAAGTTGATGAAGCTACTTGGCGATTTTTATGATGTACAGCATGTTCTCAGATACGTTACCATTTGTACAGATTCACGTGTTCGCAAAAGTTAGCAAGCGTATTGTGAAGCTAATATCTTATCAGGTCTAGACAAGATAAATTAATTCAGTTGTTATACATTAATTTAGATTTTTTATCAGTTGGGTACTGAATGCTTTTTACAGAATGAAGTTACCAAACTGTCAACCACAAATCTTTAGTTACAGCTTCTAGAAGCTTAAGCTTAGTTATTTAAATTAAAAATTTGCTTATTAGTTTCATTAGAAGCTAATTTTCATAATAATCTTCATAATAATCTAATCTTTCATTAGAAGTAAGGCATTTAAAGTGAAACGTCTTACAATAATTGGCTTGAAAAGCAGATAAATTTTATAGACAAAATTCCTTTTACTAAATTCCATCCACTAGTGTCTCATTTCCAGCCAGGTGAGTGAAATTACGACAGGTGAGCAATCTGTAATAAAGAGAAGAAACATTTGAGATATCCAACATTAGTTTATTGTTTTCTGGAAGATTCTTTTCTAATACACTAAAAATTGTTATATTATTTAGTAAAATTGTTGATGGTATTAAGTTGATAAATAAACGTAAACTAATAAAAAAATTAAATAATTGAAAGTTTTTAAGTCAAAAATAAATTTGAAAAACATAAAATAAACTTTGCTCGGTAAAGATGACAAAGTACGAACACTGTAGCCAATCACCTGGTTGTTTAACTCCCTTTCGGGGAAATGGACAGCTCTGCAGTGAATACACGCGACGTTGAAAGGAAAAAAGTTTTAAAAATTATTATTAAGTAAAACTATTAATTTGTTACAGGTAAAAATAAATTTATTATTTTATTACATGTAAAAACGCACAGAGCACGAATTTATTAAGAATAAAAATAAAACGAAAATAAAGTAAGAGTACTGTAGACAATAACCTGGTACTCTGGTCAATCATTTACCTCCTAAATGAGTTTTCCCGAAGTCGAGACCTAGCTAAATCGCTTTCTCGCATACGAAAGCGGTAGATTTACCCCATTTCATCAAAGTCCTTAGGCCCGTTTTCAAGATTAAACAAGAATTGTTTATCAATGAAAACAAGAATTGCTTGCTTTAGAGTATTTGATTGATATTGGTATAATGCGATTTTTCATTGGCTACTTTTCCAAAAACTTTTTTCTTTAATATCAATTGATCTTAACCCTAACAAAAATAACTTATTTTGAATTTTATGTTTTGCTAATATATTGTTTTCTCTTTTCTTTTAGGTAAGTACCGGATATTTTCTTTTCCAAAATCATGAAGGTAAACATCCAAATTTTGTACTTCAATCATTTTTACCAGCACTGTTGTAAAACACAAAAACCAAATTTTACAAGTGATAACATTATCACTTATTTTATGCTGATTTAATTTTGAAATAAATCCTTTATTTACCTGTGAGCTCTAGTCACTTTAAACTCACCAATACAGTTTCTTTTACAATACAATTGTATTTACAATTTCAATAGTTACGTTACGTCTGGCAAAAAAGTTGATTGCTGTATTATTCAAATAGACAATTCAGTTATTCTAAACATAACAATTGAAATCTTGCTAATTGACTAGATTTAATATTGTTATTATTAGTATTAATGTTTATAAAATGCTTTGGTGTTAAATGACTGCAAATAAAAGAAAAGATCTTCAGTCCTGTGAAGTACTCTTTTTCAGTACTGGAATTAAGATGGATACTTGTTGGATTAGGACAGGACTCACTGGAATTAGGGAAGTTAGGAAAAATACAGTAATCTTTATCCATTAATGTTAGAAAACTATTTAGAAAGAACCAAAAAAGAAATACTTATTAAAGTTTCACATTTCTTAAATCTTTATCTGATATTAATTTCATTAACAATTGATGTTGTTAAGATTATTTTGTATCTAGTTCGCAATGTAAACTGGTATTGATATGATTGTACTTGTTTCACTGAAGGGGCAGTCCATTAATTATGTGAGATGTTTTTTAAAAAATTTGGACCCCCCCTTCCCCTCACGTGAGATTTTGAAAAAAGTCAAAAAATCAAAAAAGTTCAAAAAGTCAATATTACAAAATGTTGTAATCTATTATAATAGATCAACGGCCAAGTGCACCAAACTTCAATTAACTTTGACGGCTGCATTGTGGACGTAGCTAAAATTAGTGGGGAGTGCTGCTCCAGAAAACTTTTAGCCTTTGCTTTAAAATTGTGTGAAAGGAAACAAACATGTA
>JAFIDM010000004.1:37576307-37607672 GCA_023159025.1 Thereuonema tuberculata | reverse complement strand
AGCTACGTCCACAATGCAGCCATCAAAGTTAATTGAAGTTTGGTGCACTTGGCCAATATTCTCTGAATGAAAAAGTTGACGTGAGATTTTGCCGGACCCCCCCCTCCCCCTTTTGACCTCACGTAATTAATGGACGACCCCTAACGATTATTTTCGGAAGTGTAGTAACAAACAGAAGTACGTCACTGTAACTATTACAATGGTATTAAGAAAAGTTTACCAAAATTTCTGTGAAATCTCCATAGTTCGGTGTCTCGCCTGATTACAAGTTTCCAAAACCCAGACATTGGAAGAAAAGAAAATAAAGAAAAGAGGAAGCTAACAAACCATGGGTTGCTGCAATGAGAAAGCTTGATAGGACGGATTTTATTTTGTAACGTGAATTATTAAAGATGTGTGAAGTGTAATAAGTCATTAAAATATTCACTTGCAATTATTTTAACAATAGTTGTTCTAAATTTTGTGATATATAAGACAGTAATCAAAATACATAAAGGAACTAAAAATATAACTGTTAAACAAAAAGGTTATTGGAGGTTTTCATGTCTTTTCATTTGTTTTTCATTCAAATTCTGCGTCTTATAGTGTCTTTACTTTCTGTAATTAGTGATACGTAATACTCAATAAAAGTAATTACAAGAGGAAAGTGCAAAATTATCCTTTCTTAAAAAAAAAATCACATCTCATATCCGTCTTTTACGTCTAGCTTAAGAAGCTCAAACTCTTTGGCGATCGTCAACTGTGAGTAGTCATTGAGTAAACATTGAAGTCTCGGTACAGAGGCTAATATGAATAATCGTAGGATTCACTATGATGCTTCCAAAGTAAATGAAAAAAAAAAGCAACAATAAAATTGCAGTTAAAAATAGGCTAAGAACTCCATATGTCATCATTTCGTCGGACTCAAAAGAATTTTCTTTTTAAAGATATAAAAAACCCGATATTTTATTTAAATAGATATACAAATATTCATAAACATCAATGGGTGAGACCAAGTGTTTACTACGCGACATCCTAGAACAGCTGTTTCGCTGTCTTTGGCGCTTATCAGCTAAGAGTAGTAGCTAGTAAACAGCGAGATATCGCTAATAGGAATAATCGTGGAAATCAATATGGAGCCTCTAAAAGTAAATAAGCAGCAATAAATTCACAATTAAAAATAGGTTACGAAACAGAATGAAGAGTGTCTATTCTCAAAATATGTTATCCATTTTCATAACAACACAAGCTGTTCGGTGAAGTTGCTTGGGCTCAGGGATTTGTGTCCAATTACAGTTGTGACCTTTACTGTAGTTCCCATGATCCAAGTCAATCGTCCAAAGCATTCTGATTATTACTTCCGTTCAAGATTCAGAAACTAGGTCACTTAATAACCACATCGTACAAACCAGATGCATTCACACGATGTACTACAATGAGTAACTTTTTTTTTATACTATTCCCTTATTGAATAATTATGCAAAATGAACTGCTACCAGTCATTATCCCTCTTCTTCCTGTGTTTTTCTGCCGTGCTTGCTGTAGGGCAGTCAGGGTCCCAGCAGTCCTTTCCTTGTGAATCGTCACCAAAGGCATTTTAATCTGCACGAGCAAATGAGAGAATATTTGCTTAGTAATTTGGAAGATATTACGTCCATCAGGCAAATTAGCGTTAGCCGTGTGGCTTATCAGTCTGTCCACCATCAGTGATAACGCCGTTTAGGGTCGATTAATTTTTAATTCTGAGCAAATGATTGAAAGCAAATCGAATGTCTAATGGCCAAAAGGGTCAACAAATCCATTGAATTGAATATTGAAATTACAGTAGTAGGAACAGAACTTCTGCTAAGAAACAAATAGACACTTGTCTAGCTTTTCTGAAATACATTACATTTTTTTTTTTCTTTGTTAATACTTTTATAAATAGAACATGAAGTTCTTACTAATATCTTTATCTTTTTAAATGAAAATTTTTGCGGAAGAGTAATATATAGTTGGCATACCAACTTCTGAATAAGCGCATGATAGAACCAAAAATATTTATCAAAAGAAAAGTTAAATTCACCAATAAATTTTCATCTTTTCTATGTAATCTATGTTAATTTATTGAGATCACGGCTCATTATCGATATTCGTTTATTGATAGATTTGGTCCCAATTCCTATCAAAATTAACAGGGAGATCACATTGATATTATTTCTCTACTATTTATTTTACCTTTCTAAGAAAAAATAAATTTTTAGTTCCTGCAAGTATTGTGCTTTCATGGCAATATATTTTGACAGTTTTTTTTGTCCCTTACTTAATAATCGAATTTGTACCAAAATCTTGCTTTTAAAATAGTTTAAATGTAACTCTAAAATTTCAGTTTTCTAGGATGTATCGATATTTTGAGTTATCGTGATCATAGAGAGACATAATACGTCGACTTAAAATCGCCTTCTAATTATTTTTTTTGTTTTAATTCCTTTCGTTTTCTCTGATATATTTATATATTTATATATGTAGGCCTATGTGTGTGTAGATATATAAACGAGACTTTATATAACTTATAGACTTTATATATATAAACAACAGATGAAATCCATACAATCCGTGGTATTAACCATCTTCTCGGTTTAAAAGTCTTTAAGAAACCTGGAACTAAATTTGATCAGTTCATTGTTATATACAATATGGCCGGAAATAAAGTACACCGAACATTATGTAAACCGCCATCTTTCGGTATACTTTATTTCCGGCTGTATTGTACATTAAAATTACTGCGATTTGCTCATTGTTCATTTGTTCATCACGTATCAGTGCAATGTATTTCCGATTAATGGGCAATCCTGTACAAAACTACCAATGAAATCCTTTACTAAATCGAATCCTTATTAAATATCTATTGCACACTTCACTTTCAAGGAATTTTGCAGAAAAGTCTTAAAATTTAGAGAATAAAAATAAGACTGACGTATAATAATTGATAAAAATGCAAACGGTTCGTTTGTATTCATCGTTCCCTCCCGCTTTGAGATCGCATTTTTGTCGAATTGTATCGCCATTTTTTTTGTAATTCCATTTAGAAGTAAATATAAGATTTAAAAAAAAAAAACAACCTGAAATAACATTTAAAAGTTTAGAAAAAAAAAAAAGCTTCCAACTTTAAAGGCAATGGAGGTCCCCTTCGGGGCCTTAGAGATATAGGCTCCAATGATTCATGACCATAGGATAAAAGGTGGGGTTCGACAACCCGGGGACAGAAACCCAGTCCCCATTCTAAGGAGCATTACAGTACAATAAGTTTAGAATTGAACTCTCAGTTATTCTATAAAGTTATTTTACATTATAAAGTTCGTACACTGCTTCCTGTTGATCAGTTCCTGTAAACTTAGCTGTAAGCGAACGGTGTCAGTTCGTATTCTGTAAATCTGTCTATAATACGCTCATCATTGACGAATAAGAGCAGAAAGTGGAAAGAAGGCGAGTATCAATAAAGGTGGTGTTGATACAATTAGCGAATCATGTCATTCGCGCTTGGCAGGGCTTTACAACAGTGTTGCTTTTATTCCCTCTTGTACAATAATGAGATTTTCTCTCCATCCATCGGTACATCTTCCCCACTAAATGGATCGATGGAGATACATAGAAGCGGAGCCCTATCTAATGTAATTAAGGGAACCAGTGTTGAACAAGACAAATAGGAACTTATCTTCGGCGAACTCTCTAATGGAAGCCATACTGTTTCGTCACGTGACACTAATACGATGCGATGGATGGAGAAGGATTAATGATTTGGGGTTGCCAAGAAAATTCGAGAAACTTACGATTATTTAATTTATTAATTTTAAGTAAAAATTAATTTAATTTCCCACAATTAAAATATGTTTTCATCATTTAATATTTATGAATAATTATAATGAATTGTTTTGAAGTCTGTTTTATTAAATATATCTCGCAGTTTAACTAGTTTAATTAAATTTTTAAAAAACAGTCATTTTTCTTAAATATACTTGTTATTATTTAATTAAATTCAAATTTTAATTTCGTTAATTTCAATTTGTTGAACTTTAATAACAGGTGGCTGCAATTGATGAGTGCCAAAGATTATGAAACCTTTCTCCTTAGTTATAAGTAGGTAAATTCAGAAAAAAAAAATAACCCTATTGAAAGATTTACATTGTAACTTTTTTGTTTGCGGCGTTACAAATATTAGTGAAGTCCTGCCAGCTTTTTTTCTATGAAAAATAGAAAAGGCAGGCCAATTACAATTTATTTAAGGCAATGGATGTAAAACTATTCTGTATTTTACCTGTAGCTATTTTCAAACACATTTAAGTTCAAAAACCCGGAAAAACAGCATTTTCCAGCAAATTTTAAATTACTCCCTTTTAAATAATTAATGCACTGATGTCTCCAATTTGCAATACAGGTGAAACATATAAGTTTCGTAAACTTGATTATTGGTTTGCGTATTATTTATAATATACAATGAATCTTTCAATTAAATCAGTAAATTAAAAAAATAACGTTAACAATACTTTGTACCCATTCTGTACAGGCCTTGGTTTATGATATTCACTTCATCTGCTAGGTCGTAGCTGTGCACAACGAAGCTGTTATTTTGTTCTATGATAGGTAAAAGTTTCCTTAGCAGACATAAGTAGAGCATTTCCATTTCAAAGGCATAACATCGCAGCGCTGTGAATAATTTATTTTGGTTTGAAAACGCAGCAAATTCGAGTGTTCCATCTCTTTTGGGTATTAAGAAATGAAAGTTGCTGATCTCTTGAAGCACCCGAATGACAACAGACATATCCGTAGCCAATCAGAACTGAGGAACTAGTGAATCATGAGGAAAGATCACAGCATTAATGGATTAGAAATGTAGAACGAATGGAAGGACAGTTTACCTTGACAACAGAATACGAAAGTTCAGGGAATGACCTGTAGGTTGAGTTTACAAGCAATAATATTAGAGTGTATTTTAGTACAAAGGTTATTATCAGGAATCATTGTTCCTATATATAAATCTTGAATATTTTTCTGTATGTAACTTATTTTGATGATTTCGTTTTTCAGATGAAATAAAAATTACCTTAGTTAATATTTAATATTATTGAAGTACTTATAAAACAAGAAAGACGTGTTTCCTGCAGTTAATAGAGCTCTTTTTTATCGTTGGTTGGATAGCAGCTGTAATAGCTATGATTTTAATATCTATTAATTTTCCATAAAATATCAAATTCCTTGTAAAAATCTGTCTGTTAATATCTGATTTATTGATTAGTACGTAGCTATTTTGTGAAAAGGAAGAAAAAAAATTAACTTTCACTATGTTAGGGGGTAATAGTATTCCATAACAAATTTCATGAATATCTACTTGATGGGGTATTTTCAGATAGAAAGACTCAGAAGTATAAAAAGAGGAATTAACAAAAGAAGATACGAACAAAACTGATTTTATGCTTAAGTTGAAAAATGTTTTAAAATGATGATTTTTGATTCATAATCCTAAAGATAAATGTTTCTTTTATAAAAGTCGGATGAAAATAATCAACGTGAACTTACTTCAATTTGATACAGATCTTCAGTTAAATGTTTGATATCAATTCTGTTAAAATCCATTAATGATTATTAGTGAAAATAGTTTTGCATTTTTACCTGTTCTATCAAGATAATAGAAACTGAATACGACGATAGAACTCAAAATGTAAACAGGTTAGAATATACATATATTCCTTGAAGAAACAGAACACTGTAAATATTTTTATTTCTTATATTTCGTAGATTTCGTACAGACTACAGTAAATGTTAAGAGAACTTGCAGATGTATATATCTACGATATTTTGGCAGCAAATACATGTTTTACTTACATAAAGCATATCTGTTAAAGTGCAGTAGTCAGCAATTTGGACTGAAAACATGAAAACTATTAAGCTATAATAACCGAGTTCTGTCTTAGTGTAATTTTAAATACAATTTCATATTAAATTTTTAATTTTTTTAATATTTTCTTAGCAATATATTTGTGGTTGCACAAATATTGTAAAAAATACATATAATTATGTACAACAATTACGAGTAACGTAGGCAAGAAATCTAAAAGGATGCATATTACATTTTTGAGATATAATTTGAAATATTATTTATAAGACATATTTTTTTTAGTATAAAGTGTATTTTTATTTTAATATTTTTATATGTTCCCAATAGTTTAAAATCATAATAATGAATGATGATTTTTTTTTTAATTTGTTTTTAAAATGTAAATTTCTTTATCGTTTAAAAAAAAAATTGTGTATAGTCTGTATTTTTTTTTTTCTTTTTGACATCCGTCCCCTAACCCCTGGGTTCATATGTGGGTTGGTCCAGAAGACGAAAGGGAGTGGGGAAGACTGGGTGGAGCCCCATCTCCTCTATTGATTTCCCGAACAACAAAGGCCAGTGCTGCCCCACAGGCGGCAGGGGGTGCAAAGGAATACGAAACATTACAAACAAAAAAAGAGAGAAGTTTTTTGACACTTATAGGATTCTAGATGAGACTCATTTCGCTTTTCGTAGGTAACTTGTTTTTTAGGGCTTTGTTTTAGCCGATGATTGCACTGGGGCTTTTTAGATTCCCTATCTTGACAGTCGATTCGGCATTTCATTGAGTTTACATTTGGCAGAAAAGATGGTATCGGAGCTTCTTTGCACACGTATTGAAATTCTTCCTTTTCCCATTACGCGAAGAGGAAAAAAAAAAAAAAAACACCCTCTGATGTGAAACAAGAAATTGAAACTGATAAACAATGCATAAGGACAAGAATGTAAAGGTTTAAAATAACAAACGAACGTTTATATTACAGAATAGTTAAAATAAAATACAAAAAAAAAAAAAAGACATTAATTTCAAAGTCTGCTAATTCATCTTTCATTAAGATTCTTTTATTTTTGTTAATGGAAGGAACATTGATTAAAATCCTATAAATTGTAGGATTCTCGAATTAAAACAACGTAGGGAAAGCGATTAGTAAACCAATCATAATGCTTCGCAACGTCTTCTGATACGTCTGTGAAAATGTAATTGATATTGCCTTAATTTCCTTATTATTACAAATGTGATTGTTGCGAAAGACGCAATTGTTGCGATTGTTGTCATTGTTGCTAATGAGATATTAATGATACTTGTCCCTAGACAAAACGGGAATATAAGTCTTCTGATCTTGATCAGAAGACTAAAAAACCTGTATCTGGATACAAGATTTTCGCATTGAATTGGTTTTAATTAGAAATTATTACAGAAAATTAAAGTAAATTAAAAATTTGCGGAGAGCCAACACACAAGTCTAGTTGAATAAAGTTATATACAATTAAAAAAGTTCACAACCGGTTTCGCCTCCAATACGAGGCTTTGACGAGTGACCTTAAAATAAGAAAGGAAATAATAAATTAGCATATATTAACTTAAAGTAGTCAAGGCATAAAGCGTTTGACTCGGCCTGGAAGAGCAGGATTCAATATCCGATCCCGATGTAAGTGGAGATTTTTCTACGCTGAATTTCCTAGGCGAATCCTAGGGCCCACCTAGCCCTCTGAAGAGGGGGGTCGGGGGGGCGGGGGGGGGGGGGGGGCGTCACTCTGACTACCCGACCTCAAATTAGTCCCGTTGATCTGGATACGCAGGGAACCAAGACCAAGGGCCACATAGGCATGTAATGGAATGCTGTAACTGTATTATCTTAAAATCAGGTTAGAAACGTGGAATTTGTTAAGCTTCCCAATTTAAAACCAAAATTCTATACAAATATACGTGATAACTTCATTAACGTCTACTGTGTGTAAGTCCCAACTTACGTAAAGGTTCGTTCCGCAGATTTTAACGTAAATCGGAGCATAGCTTTCAACATAGCTTTAAGATAAATATAGTAAAAAAAAAATATTCATAGAAATTATACAGTACCGGTAATACTCAAATTACAAAGAAACAAACGTATTGAAAATGAAATGTAAAAGCTACTTGAGTATGCTTTATAATTACTGGCAGAAATAACTGAAAAAGTTAAAACACTTATTAAATCGTCGTTTTAACAAGGAGATATACGTGGTAATGATTCGGATGCGAAGCACTTTGCGTAATTTTATTATGCACGAAATTTTATTCTTAATTATTTCGGACTTTTACGTAACTCCGGATCTACGTAAGTCAGGGACTATCTTTATAGATAGAAAGGTATTTAAACGAGAAAGTGAAAATTTAACATGATTTTAAGATATGTAATCCAACTAAGCTTATATTTCAGATCTGTTTTAAAGTTGTGCGCTTTTATTAACAAAATAGTAAAAAAGGGTTAAAAGAATTTTCATGAATTAACAGCAGGCAAATATTTCGTTCACACGTTTAGAAGAACTTGAATGCTACATTTTTTTATTTATTTACATAATAAAATTTTGTTTTGTTTTTGTTTGTTTTTCCGCCAATTAAAGGACAAGAAATTTTAAAATAATGAAAATTGAGAGACAGAAGAATTGAAATCATTTAAATCACTCGTCAACAATTTAAAGATTTTAATTTTAATGAAGATATGGGTAGATATTGCAGCTCTATTGTGGAAATATATAAAATAAATAATTTAAATGTTTTACTCCATTTTCATTTTAGTTCTTCTTATGTAAAATTAGATTCGTTTAATGAACTTACTTGAAGGTGTTGAGTAGCTTCTTGTTACCTAATGAAATAAGTAACCTTATTAGAAAAATTAGAAATTAGATTACAAAACGTAAACAAGGAATGTTTATTGATTAATATTAAAAAAAATAGTATAATAGTAAAGCTGTTTCACGCTATCTGGCGGTCATCAGCTGTTTTAATTATAATTTCTTCTTTCTTTTCAAGCCATGGGGTTTTGTCTTTATTAAATCACAATTTTGTCGCTAATTGATGGTCGCCAAGTAGTGTGAAACAGCGACTCTAGAATGCCATTAATAAATATATGAAACTTTCTCATTTGCCATATTTAATTAAAAGAAGTTTTAACTCACATTCTAACAAACAAGAATTTCAATATAAAATTAATTAATAAAGTAATTATTGTAATTATTATAATTAATTATTTTCAAGATTTTACTTTTGTTGATTACTAATATTAATATTTATGAGATGATCTAATAATGTATTATAATGAGTTAATTTAATATAAGTAACTCAATATTATGCAAAATTAATTAATTATAATAAATTATATTTAGCTCCACTTCTTTTAATGTTGACAAAGTTATTTGAACAGACAATCTTTTCGTCCTTAATCTGAAATTAATTTCCCTGAGAGTAACGGACGATATATCCTGAGGCTTTGTGATAATGGCTAATACTGTTTTGTTTTAAAGCATTGTTGAGTGCAATTACTCTCCTGCGACAGCTGACAATGATAGAAGATATCTACGAAAAATTAAAAGCCACTGAAAGGGAAAGAATTTTTTTCTTCTTTCCTTTTGCAGACTTTGGTGGGTGGAGACCTCCTTATTTTTTTGTTTTCTTCCTAACTACATTGGGAGAGTCACATTCGGGCAGGCAGAGTGAGTAGGTAGTTTTTTGGACATCAGTTCCCAAGCTAACCTCCAACGTCGAATGTAGGAGGCCACGTGTAGGACGCTGTTTTGGCAGTGCAGCCAGCGAGGGCGTCTCGGAGCGCCAAGTGTACACTCCGTCTCACGTTACGTTGCGGCGAAGGTGCGTTCCCTTCGACGCGCAGAGAGGCACCGCTGTTTGGTGGGTGTTTGCGCTCGTCAAAGATAACCATGCGGCCGCGATGCTTACTTAGAAAATATCCTGTCTCGACAGGCTTTTTAAAGGATGTTTGTTCGAAACAGGACACTCGTTCTTTCTGACCAGGAATAAAGAAAAGAATTTAAAAAAAAATCGCCAATGAATTTCAAAAGGCGTATTTAGTTCAACCTACAATTCAATAGGGGACTAAGGGAAAGGTATTAAGAAACTGCAGTGGATGGATGTGACAGAACATATTAAATGTGATTTTTATATCTGTATGTTCAGATATTACCAAGGATACTATAAATGTGGTCTAATGTTATATAATCTTAATAGGCATCGAAAAAAGAAATAGAATTTAACAAGAAAATCTTAGAATACAATTTCAAGTCGAAATTTTAAGTCTAGATGTGATTAAGATAACTCAAAAAGTACATATCCTCGAAAGCTGAAATTTAAGATGTAGAAAATCCCTATTGATTTGGAATATTGGAAAAATGGAGAAAAAGATCATAAAATCTTTGATGAAGATCCTTTATAATCTTCAGAAGAAGGGGAAAAGGAGAATAAGACAGTGGTTCATTTGGAACGCGATGACCTAGTGTTGTCGGGCATCGGCATTGTCATAACAATCGTTGTAATAGAACTTGGTTGTAAGAAGTAAGTGTTTTAATAATAATAAAATAGAGTAATAGTCGGGAGTCTATTGCATTTTTTTAATAAATATATTCTTTTTGCACTTAAACCAAATGAAGAATCTTCCAATTTCCTCTAAATATCCTAAGCTTAGGTAAAATTTATTTATTTATTTATTTGTAATTTTAAATATTGTTATTTATTTTGAGTTAATTAGGAGGGTTATAAGAAAAGGATGTCAAGGATATATTTTTTAAACATAAAAATGGCGGTAACTGGAGAATAGTATGTTTCACTACGAAATTGCTTAATGGTGAAAGAATGTATATGAAATAAGTATTGATCGCTGCTCTTCATCAATTCTTGATGATCGACATACTAGGTGTCTTGGAAATAAGTTAAGTCACAGTTTATCTATGTTCATTCCTCTTCTTTATTTCCTAGGACGCTGAATTCAGGTGTAGATTATTTAAAGAAGAATCTTATTGCTTTTTTGCCACATATTTAACCAAAAAGACAAATAAAAAAACAAAACTGACAAAATAAGTTGATGCTATAGCGCAGCAATCGCCATGACTTAAAACATTTATGTTTGCAACTTGAAATTATAAACGTAGAAAATAGTTACCAAATGTGATGATCTTGTTGATTTTTATAGGTTGAAAATTATCCAGAGCCTTCGAAAAATGCTTTTATCACAATAAATAAACACAATTTCCATAGAATAATTTTAAAATTTACTATCACTGTTTTTGGAACATAACTTACATTTTGACAGTTCAAACTTCAAAACTCTACTTTCTTTAAGATGACTTACTGTGAAATAAATAAAAGAATGTGAATTAAGAACCAAATCCTCCATAACATTTCAGTTTGTTGTTTTGTTTTTTTTTTTGTTTTTTTTTGCAGTTTGTATTGGAAAACTATATCGTTTAAATATTTAAGCCTACTGTTTAATTTTACGAAAAGCGAAAGATGTAATTCGTTTTAATTATCAAAATATCTCTCTAAGCAAATTAACCCATTGAAAAATATATTTTTTTAGATTGTCGTCTCAGTGATTGTAGTATATGGCTACGGGGTTTGTTTTTCTTCGAATGTGTTTTTTTCTTTTTTACCGAGCTCTCTTCCGTTTTTGTATCATCTGATTGAGTGCCAGACTAGGCGGCAATCTGTAGCCTTGTAACCCACTGTTCAGAAATAAGCTGATCCCGAGCTCTTCACTCCTAGAGGGGAAGAAACGCTTTCACTGCTCTGTTATGACGTTCACACAACACCTTCACTTTTCTCCGCTCCTATGGCCAGGAAGAAAAATCACAAGTAAGGTTTTACTTTTCCTCAACATTACGTGAAAACACATCTGGATTTGTTTGAACGAGTGAAAACTTCTTTTTAGATCATAGCAAGAAGGGTGAAACAAGGTTAAGGTTTTAATTGCTCATTTAGGCTATTCAGCAAAACTTCTCTATTGATTTTCGAAATTTGACCTTTTCCCTTTTGGATCAGTATCTCACTGTGTCTTATTTTTAAGACGCTGTAATCATGATAATTAAAACTGTTAATAGATATGGAATTGAAATCTTAATTGTAAGTTTAAGCTACCAATAGGAGCTACAGGTTGTACCACACAACTTATCTCCGTTATGGCTTTCAGTGCTGTGATTCAAAAGCAGGTGCTCCAACCATAATTTTCTTCATTTTAAATTCCTTTATAACTCAACGATTTGATAGGAATTTTAATTTTGTGACTTTTATAATGTGTATTATTACGGCTTTTCACTTGTTTTCCACTTGACCAACGTGTTTGTAAGTATATTAAATCTTATCTGTCAATCACAAGATAACTCCAGATGATGAGAGATAATAATTTCGAAACAGCCGTTCTGATGTCCATCTACGTTCAGATTCAGAACGAGGAAATGTCAATATCTGTATTTTAGATAGGTAATTTTATTCATTTAACCTTGTCTTTTGTATGTAAAAGCTTTTTTTATTTATTTAATTACTATTTAAGTAAAAAAAAGAACTATCTTCTCTCATCTACGTTGTTTCTTGTACTCACAGTACAAATGACTTTTTTTTTGTATTTATTTTTTTTGAGATTCAAATCCTGTAAATATTGCTATCAATATATCAATCTATACATAGAAAAGAAAAAATTGATTTTTTTTTTGGCCCTTTTTCCTTCGAAACCATAAGACACAGAAAAACTAATAAGGTGGCAAATATTAGGTATGTAGTACTGAGGATGCTCACATTTTCATTTTTATCTAAAGTGGGTCTCCGAGACGGTCTCCGAGATGCTCACATTTTCATCGAAAATAATCACTTCACGTGACTTACGATCAAACATGAGGTCTCCGAGACGGTCTCCCAAGATCACTTGATCCCAGATTTGCTAGTTTACGTATATGTAAATGTTTGTAATAACTAGTTATTACAAAGTTACGATCTTAAATTATATACTCTTTTTCGATTTTAATAATAACATAATTCTGACTTAAACTATAAAATCGATCTATGACACGTCGTAAGAACGAAACTCTGTCGTAAGTCGGAAACTTAAAGTTAAGTTTGAACTATTTTTTTTCTATGCTTTAATTGCTCAAAATTTCTTTTAGATGACTTTAATCTTGAAAATATGAATTAATATTTAGAGAGCCCATCTATTTTATACTTATTTTTATTGATAAAATTATATCTATTTTTATTAACAAAAAAAAATTTCTTCGAATCTCGACCAATTCTATTGAATGAGTTCTCGGGTAACGTCTCGAAGAAGACACGTATTTTTATTTATAGAACGAAAAAAACGGCTTCTTTCAAGCTACCGACAACATTAGACTTAATGAGCTTTAAAAAAAAAAGTTAACATTGAAGTGACAAAGAACGAAAAAAGAAACTAATAAAAACAAAAGAAAAGGGGGAGACAATTCTGATTTTTACGAACTTGAGTTTTTGATTTAAATTTACATACGTTTAGCTGGTACCTTACGTTGTAATTTAAATTTACAAAACAAAATACTGTTTACATATTAATTAAAGTAATACTAGAAAAAAATATTAGTAGCTATAAATAGCTATATATAAAAATATATTATTAGCTTAATATATATATTATTATTATTACAACATATCATACGAAATAGTTAGAATTTATACTAATATTGCAAAACATAAAAAAAAAAATCATTAATCTAATAATAAGCTTAAAACAATGTAAAATGTATAATAATTGATTTAAAAATAAAGAGTTTTCACTTTTTTTTTCTTCATATTTCTTGAAAAGAAGCATTAATTATTCTAAATATTCTTATTTAACACTAAACATCAGCCCATTTGTTAAACATTTGTTAAACATAATTAAAATAATGTTGTATATTATTTGATTTTATTAAGGGCTGGCGTTTTCTATTTTGTATATCGCTATTTAGAATATTTTTTTTCCAATAAATTACAAATGTAAGACAATAATATTCAATGCATATAATTATAATATTCAACACTCTTAATTTTAAATCAAAATATTTTTATTTATTTTACTTTGTTAATAGTTTATTATTAGTAAGATGTATAATGATAATTTTGTTTTATGAAGTTATTATAAATTGTAATTGTATAGTATGAGATGATGCAGTATAAGGAAGTTGTAAGGGAAATTTAGAATATATTCTATAAGATCTTCAGGATCTAGGAAATAAGGAATGAAGAAGCTGGCGATCAGCAGCTCAGTCCCCAGATTTAATGTAATGTAAATTGGAATAATAAGTTCTCGTGTCTCATTTTTTTTTCTTTTTTATCGGACACTCCCTTTGCTTCATTGATTGTTTTCAATTGGAAATTATAGAGATTTTCCCAGTATATCCAGTGTCTAATCAAGAGCTGCGTTGTTGTTGTCGGTTATTATGTGTCAATTCGATTACATCTTATTCGCGCTCTGTGGGGGTCGTAGCATCGCATGTGGGCAAATCCACCATTTTGTCCCAAAGGATGTCATTACCTATTAGTTCAGGTATCGTGATCTCAGCCCTTGTGCCGAGTGGTAAAATGAAGCCCGTAGACACGAGTGGGACGATCCACTTGATCCAATCGATTACCATTCTTGTTCTGCTTAAACTTAACACCGACGTCTGGAACAAAGCCCGTAAATGGGTTGCCATTTTATTTGTTTATATATATTAATATTGTTTTTATTTTATTAATTACATACTTCTTTATTCTTTCTCCTCTATAATTTCTTTACAAAAAATAAAGAATATTATTTTTTATCGAAAGATGAATCCTCATCTTTTCGTTCTTTATGCATATAATTATAATGATAAAAGATTGACTTCTTCACCTTGAGTGTAAGAACATTGCAGATATATATATACAAACACATATAAACATAAAATCTGAGGCATGTCTAAGACGGGATTTATACAATGTTTATTGCCACATGTGGCAGAAAAGTATGTGGCAATGTAAACATATAAATATTTTTTGTAATACTATATCGTATGTCGTAATGTAAATATATGAACATTGCTGTATATATTTAAGTGATTAAAATGTTTTCTATAAATTTCCTTAATTTTAAGCCGTTAATTTCGTTAATTTACTCTTCGGAATGTTTTTCGAACATTTTCGTTTTCAACTGCTGTTTTATTTCTTTGAGAAATACTTCACAAGTTAAGTATTTCATATTTCAAGAACATATTTTCTGTATCTTGGGAATAATTACTTTTCGATATTTATCAAAAGTCTACAATGTAAAAGTTAAAATAAATTTCCAAAAAAAAAAAAAAAAAAAATTAAAAAAAAATCTTTATCATTAATTTTTTTTTTATTATTATTTTAATTGTCTTTAAAAAAATATTGGGATAAAACGCCAAATTGAAAATTCTCATCCAGTTTATTTTATTTTTACTTTTCACAGAATACATCTTTTTACCTTAATCTTAATTATTCGCTCTCTTCATATTTTTTTTTTTTTTACTTTTCTCACTAATGTTGTCAAAACAAAATAAATTTATTATTGGTCGAAAAGTGTACATTCTCTGATAAAATAAGAAAAAAAAATCTTGATCCGAAAATCTATTTATAATTAATAGCAAGGATTCGTCAATTTTTAAAAAAACATTTTGAGTAATTCGTATAGATTGTTGCTGTCATTGAAGGCACGAGTTGTTTATATATATTTTATATATATATATATATATATTACAAAATAAACAATATAATCATTTATTTTTATAAGTTTGTTAGATTAATTGTTTAATTTTTGATACAATCATTAATTAAAAAGTATTAATTTAGGGTTAAACTAGTTAATTAAATTAAAGTAATTACTTGATATGATTTCTAATCCACAAAATTTCCATTATTCAACTCGTAATTACTCTAAATTAATAATCATAATAATAGAATATTTATTCTAAAGTTAATTAATTAGCTACAACACGAAAGAAAACTTGATTTTGTCTGTCATTGGGCTTTACAGTGTTTCTTTATTAAAAATACTGAAATATACAACAATTTTTGTAGTTATGTAAATCTCAGTAAGTATAGGTTGTTTGGAGGCGACGGAGTTCGGCCTGAAATAAGTACGTATTTCGGGAATGGGAATGTAGCAGTAAAGGGTTACTAACCTTGACGGTCGGCCTTTGATGTCGGGGTTAATTTTGTAGATGTCTAAATGGTTGTGTTAGTTGCTTTTAACCGCCAGTTTAGTTACTCTAATTTAAGAACTAATTACCTCGATAGTTATAACTATTTGCCAAATAAACATCAATTGCTATTTAAAAGAAATAAGTTTTGCCATTATTACAAGATAATTTTTCTTTTTTTCGGACTGAATTTTTTAAAAATCGTTCAGTCTATTTCTTAGTAAGTTTTCTTATTAATTTTCTTTTCTTTTTAATTTTTCTAAAATCGTTTAAAATTTCTGAAATAGTTTAATAAGAATTTTCCAAAGAACTAAATAATAATAATAATTTAACGAACAAGGTATGTTTTTAGTGGCTTTTAATTCTTAACATTATAAACGATTTAATTTCTAAGTTCTAAATTAAGCAAATATCATTTGTGCTTATTATTTGCCTATTTTAAATATACAGATTTATTATTATTGTTATTGTTAATAAGTGTTAAACATTTTTCATTAAATATAAACAAAACTATTTAAATCAAATCAAAATCTATTTAGTTTTTATTTATTGTTACAATATTAGTAAAAAGTATAAGATAATACATACTTGATCTAAAATTTAAAAATTAAATAAAAACAAAAAAAAAATATTGTGGACAGGTTTTGCTATCTGTACATTGGCCCACTCTAAGTCAAACTATATAGTATTAGGAGCCCTGTTAAAGTATGGAATTAAACTTAATTTTGCAGTTTTTACAATATGTTAGAATGTTGACGCACTAGAGGAAAAAAATCTATTGATTAATTTCCTAACAATTAATCTTCTATAAAATACAATAGAATTTTCTTTTCAGTAAACGATGAGTATTAATTTTAATTGTAAAAATTTATTTCGTTTTTAAGACTATGAATGGTCGATTTTAGTAAATTATCATCAGTCAAAATCCAATTGTTATTTGATTCAAGTGGAATAGTTGGTGAAAAGCTTTGTGACAGTCGATGCTTTGGTGTAGAATGACTAGAAGACACCAATCAGGCACTCATATGTCATACTCTTTATCATTCGTAATGGTTTAGTTATACCTAATTCGCTCTTATTTATTAGCTTAAAATTAAAGGGTTCACGAAATGCGTAAGTTTTAGATACGTTTACGTTTTTTTTTTATTTTTATTTTTTGTTTTGTTTTTCTTATATGATTTTAATGTAAAGATATAGATTTACTACTTAGATGCCAGTAAGATATGACGGGATTATTAAGTAGACAGTGTTCTGCAGATAAAATCAAGAAATCCTGTTTTGATGCAAAAATACTAATTTGCAGTAAAATACACGAGAACTTAACAAAAATAAGTTTCTTCCTCTTCCTCGCCAAGCTATCTGCTTCAACAATGTGAATTTTTAATTACGTTTCTGAGTTACAGTGATCTTTGTTAAACTACTGCATAAACAATGTGGATTGTTAACTTACTAGATTGATTAGGTTAAAGGTTAGAGCATTATGTTCGTATTCTTATTTGAGGGTAGGCAGCGCAGAAGATAGACTGCTTCTATCCGCAAGCGAAGGAACGAAGTTCAACGTCGAAGGCCTGTCCGACGTTCGATCACCTGCACAGCCGAGAAAGAAACCCTGTTTTCTTTTCCAGAAACTGACTGGGTTTAGAACGTTTATAAACTGGAGTGAAATTATTTTACTTGATTTATTGATTCTAATCGGAAACACAAGAGAAAACCTTTTATTCTACGCTTGGTTACAAAAACAGATATGTGCTGTGACAAAACAATTGAAGCCCTCCCCCATCTTTTTATTTGATGTTTGACCCGAAGAAGCAAAGGTCAGGAACTTTTGTGAATTCATTTTTTTTGAATATTTTATTATGATTCTGGTTGAATGAACATTCTTTTGTGCCGAATTTTGAGAAGATTGCATAAACTTCCGGATTGCAATATTCCCTGATATGGAAAACCTAATTCGGATTAGTGTTGTATTACGGTAACTATCGCCAGAAATAAATACGTGTGTAATCAAAGGTCATCAATGAGAGAAATAAAACTATTGTTGTTTGTGACTGTTTTCGGTTTCATGAGTGACCCGTGCAGTGTCACCGTCGCGGCGACATCTCTTTATGTGAATGACCGACCTTAATTCCGTTCCGGGGTCAGACGAAAGGACCGACCGCCAGTGCAGCTGCTGCTAACGGGACACACGAGCTCGATAACGGGAGGTCTGAGCCCTTGTCCTCGGTTCATGCAGCGTTGTCCTTTCAAAGTATATGGAGCAAACACCTGGCTCGAGTCCGTAAGATACGAAGCTTCTTGCGGCAGCTGTACGGGGCCAGGTGCTGAGCCCTCTCGGTTATTGTCCGTCCGCCCACCCCCTTTCTGTGTGCTCGAATTTCATCATGGCAATAGAAAGGGGCTCGTACGGCGGACGTCGACTGACCGGGGTTAAGTCCTGCCGGCGATATTGTCCGTCGTCGCTGCACCTGGTCCGGCGATGATGTGCTGGGTAGGGTGGGTAGGAGTTCCCGTAGACGAGACGCGACGACCGCAAGGGGGCTGTGCCGTAACCCTTTGGGACCAGTGTCCATTGCTATTCAAAAGCAGGGGAATCGCATTTCCATTAGGAGCCTGTTAAAAATGCCCCTTCAAATGGAGACATGCAACGCTGCAAATGGGACCATTAATAGGACAGAAAGAAAAGCCGAACGTGGCCGCACGAGACAAATTGAGAGTTAGTTCCACCCTTTCATACCTCCCAGTTCTTGTTCGCAACTAGAGAATCATTCAGTACAGCTCTAGTCTATCTCTGCTTCGTACACGCGCCCGATGCTTCCGTATTAGCTTTCAGAGGAGTTGTACCATGCTGTTCAGGTAATATCAGATATTTTCCTCATATGTTTAACTCCTGCATGGGAATTTTCCTTAAAATGATATTTTATCGTACACAAACTCTATGAGTTTTTTTTTTATGATGAAAATATTCATTTTGTATAACTGTAAAATTAATTTTTTAATTCTTTTAATACAGAAATATATCAACATTTAATATAATAATTATCTCACTACAATATTATTATCTCTTAAAAACGTCCACTCTGTTTGTATAATTTAAATGAGAATTGTTTGAGAGTTTGTGGCTCGAAATTTAGCAGGCAAGTTAGATATTGGGGGGGGGGGGGGGAAAATTATTAAAAAAATCTTAAATTTTAATAAGATTCTTGTTTATATTATAATTTGTAACAATAACATCCGTACAATCATCATGCAACATTTTAACATTTTTACAATCAATATTTGATTACTAATTTTATAAAAAAAAAATAAAGGAAAAAAAGGCCTTACTATTCAATATTTATTTGCATGTTTTTATTTGTATCAAAATTATTTATGAGTATAATCGATCAGTGATATGTAGTAGACCTACCAAATCAGTGCTTGTACTCATTATTGTGTTTTACTGTATATTACATTACATACTTTGATAATTGAGCTTTTGCAGCAAATGAAATACAAAATTATTTCATTCTTTTAGTTTTTGTTTATATTTTTCTTTCATTATCATTTTTTTCATTCCTTTCGCGTTTTACTTTGAAAACAGCGAATATTAAAGTAACTATAATTATTGGGAAAAAAATATGGTTAACAAAAATCCATTCTGATTAAAGCTCGTAAATTTAAAATCAATAAATTAAAACCAACAGTATTCTTGCTGTTGTGAAGGAAAATCGTTCTGAATGAATTCCATTCATGACCGTGTTTGTAAAGCAGTGTTTAAAGCCATTCTGAAAACCCATTGCCACTATCTATCATCTCTTCCATGGATATCATCTTCTATTCGTATTGACTGTAGGAAGTGGCTCGTGCCACAAACTTGGTAGCGCCACTCCAGTTGGAACCGTAGAAAGAGAAGGGAAACTTTAACCACCCTATGAAATCCGAGCTCTGAAAACCTGGCCGCTCTTCACTTAAGCGCAAACAAAGTCAGAAGTGTATTCGGAAACACGCTTCCACGCCATGCGGTGAGAAATCTACAGATTAGATAGCGATATTACGTTTAAAGGCTTTTCATGACGGAACTGTGAAAGATTTCTGCTTTCTTGAAGTTTCTTTGAAGATTTCTGCTTTCTTTTGAAGTACGTAAGGGAAATGATCGTTTCATATGATACGCTAAAGGTGAAAATTGAAGTATATATTCTAAACGAAATTAAATAGAGGTTGGTGGATAGTCTTTTTTAATAGCCATTTTCAGTCCACTTGCTGGACGAAGACCTCCTCAATTTATGGGGTTATATTAGTCTCATCTCCCACGCTGACCAGATGGATTGGGAGATGGGCTACATTTTTATACCTGCTGCAGGTTTTTGGTAGATACTAAGGGCTTTTTTTCCGGGGCTTCCTCAGAAAACCATTACGGTACCTGAAGAGAAAGTGAAGCTGAGGCAGACGAACACAGGAAAGGAAATAAAAATCCCCGCCGGCGCCGGAATTCGAACCCAGGTTCCGACAATTAAGCTCGTGGAAGGCCACCGCCTTGGCCCCAACGCTACGCCGGAGGTTGAAATGACATGAAATTTAATTGACGTATTTTGTTATCAAGAGAGCTTGAGAAATGTGATTTGGGTCTAGATTATCAAAAATATTTATCCGTCTACTAAACTTGGACCATTAAACCATTAAAAAAAAAAAATCCTATATTTTGGATCCCCTTCATCAGTCAGAGCACGGGTTAAGTAGTCCCCTGGAATGTCTATCATCTCTATTATGCCAATCATAATTAATATTACAAAAGCGAAAATCTGTAAGTTTGTTTGTGATTCAATCACGGCACAATGGATCGGAACACGGAGTAGGATTTAGGCTACTTTTCATTCCGGTCGATCAAGTAGTTCCCGTGGGATACAAAACCCCAGATCTGAATGAAAAATTTCCCCAAACTGTCGATAGATTGCGCTAGCGCAGTTTTAAATTATGCTATGTTTTGGTATGACTGCTTTTAAGAAAATTCTTTGCAGGCGCGGACCACGATTAACTCAGGAGTTACCTGATAATTCTATTAAGCGATGTACACGATGATAAATATACGATACGGTTGATTAATACGTTATAATGATCAAGTGATTTTTTTTTACAACTGGGGAAGGTTTGAAGTGATAGGGGTGTGGAGAAGACGACAAAGGACTGGGAGGTTCGATCTCGATATTAATTGCTAAATAAATAAAGCGTTTTTTTTTTTTATATATATACGTAAGGCTTCCGGAGCGAAGCGACGATAGCCGGCTAGTTTATACATAAATATGAAGATACAAAAACAATATATTGACTCGTTACATTCAAAAGAATTTCAGATACTCGCTTAACGTACATAAACAATCCTGGATCTTTAGTAAAGACTTCCGACTCACTATCGCCCAAAGATACTTTTAACCATTCTTAAAAGTTCTGAAACGGCTATTTTGTTTTTGTTCATCATTAAAAATTCCCATTGAAGGTGCACGGTATCTTCCATCTAAAAATTGCTATTTTGTTTTTTTAGAAGAAAAGCTTGATGTTCGTTTGGTTTTTGTGACAGTTGTAACATTAAAACAAAATTTCTACTCTTGAATTTCAGGATAACCTTTAAAAGATCAATGAATCCTAGCTTTTAATAATGGAAATGTCACTTTTGTTTACATTGTGAATTAGGGTCAGTTAAATTTAGATTCTTCTACAACAAAGACAGCTCTTTCTAATTGCAGAGAAGTGTTTTCAATTATAGTCACTTCCTCTCTAGATTTTTCCATTTGACTAACGCTTATCTATTTATTTTTCTTTACATTCCAAGTAACGACGTCTATCGTAATTCTTCTTACCGATAACTTTTTGAAATAAATTTGCATTATAAATTTGTGAATTCAGTAATAACGACATTCGTGAAATCCAAAATTTGGAAAAATAATTGATCGTTAATTTTTATTTATTACTTTGCTTCTTTGAATTACTTAATGTCCTCTAAATAAATAGGCTTCCTTTTTTTAATGAGGACGACAATTCAAAGTTCAATAAATAAAAGAAATAACACCGTAAGGAGGAGCTATTAGGATTACCACGTGTCTGTATGTAATGTGTAAGTGTGTGTGTCTGTGCGCAACACCTTCCATGGGACAAATTCAGGGCCCCATGGACTTCCTGCGATTTGGAAGTTTGAGGAAAAATCCGACTGACTGTCCAGATTACTTCCGGTTTCATGTGCACACTGATTGGGTCAGGAATATAGTGCTAATTGGACAACATTTATACCTTGAATCGGCTACGCTAAGGAATATGCCTCTAGCCAATACGGCCACTTTCGGTTCAATTTGCCATTTGCCATTTCCACAGAATAGCGGAAATTATAGGGAGTCGCTTGATTCTGTATTTACAACTTCGTTCTGTATTGACTTATACAACTTATTTACATTTCTTATGTAACCTATTTCATTAACATAGTAATCCTGGTTCAGTCGTCTGCATGAATTTTTTCGGTTGGATTCTCGGAGCTGACTGAGATGTTCGTTTCTAACCACTACCACACAATAGTCTACACTTTTCCCTCTCATTTAGTTAGTTGAAAGCATTAACTTAAAGCCAGAACTTTGGTTAAAAATAAAATAAGCAAAACATCCTTGGAAGCAATTGAACTGTCCTCAAGGACTTAATTTTCTATCTTTTATAGAAGTTTTTTTTTAACTTATTTTCTTAGGAATGGGAAGCCACCCAAATCACTCAGTCCCTGTGTTCGCTAATAACGTTTGAACCACTAAACAGATCTTTAAATTTAGCTTCCGTATTAAGGACAAGAAACAATATAACTTTTCAATTTGATTTTTTTTTTTTTCTGTTCGGGTCCTTGTTAAGAAATTAGCACGTGAAGATGAGAAAAATTCCCACAGAATATCATTGCTGGCTAACAATGCAGAATAATTACTTTAACTAATCCATTAATTAGCGCGCATTTAAAAAAAATACATAATTACAAAAATAATAATAAAAAAAAGAAATTTGGAGAATAACATTTTAAGGCAAGTAGACTTTATGTTCTTTCAAGAAGTTCTTGAATTATGTGAGATTACTTTTGTGCACAATAATGACCATCTGCTTAATTCCAGATGATGAGAGACAGAGTTATTATCTCATTTATCTTAAAATATCTGAATACAAATAAATAAAATGAATCATTTAAGAAATCCTCCGCGTTCAATCGCGAATACTTCTAATTCTTTATCTTTTATCGATTAAATGAACATAACATTCGCTTTTAAGTTCATGGTGGAAATTAAATTTTAATTTAGAAGTTAAGATTTAAGAATTAAATTTATTACAATTGTGTTGTAGCTTTTATAATTTAATGAGAATGTAGTATTGAAGCTGCTAAGTTGAGTTATCTAAAAGTAATTCACGATCAAGACTCTTTAACATTGAAAATGTTATGTTCTATGTAAACTATATGAAAGAATATTAACGATATTCGCTATAATCAAAGTTAGCAGCTTTAACTTCTATATTTAACTAGTTTTGTATTTAACGAAGCTTTTGTATTTAAATAGTCGGGAAAATAAAATTATTTACATTGTCCATGATTTTTTAAATTTACATTCAGAAAGATAGAATATCGGATATCTTTGATATTTAAGAAAAAAAAATGAATGTTGTTAATTTTTCAAATAATTAATTATCTTATTTAATAATTTATTGAAATTTTCCTTTGCTCTGATCATTTCATGGGTCCTCTTGCAATCACGTAGTGCATAGTTGACTTGGAAGGGAACAAGGGCGGAGATTCGGACTTCTCTTCACTATTCACTGTGTCGGTGACTTTGTAGGGAACAGCTCTCTGTGATTTAGTCTAAATTGAGAGGTAAACACTTGAATCGGTTTCATCCCACACAACAGGATTGTGCCGACAGGGGACATGGACTTCAGGGGAAATTGTTTGCCCTCCTTTTTTTCCCCCCCTGTAATTTTTTTTTTTTTTTTTTTCTGTGTCAACTTAACGAGGAAAACAAGAACATATTTTGTCTGCTTTTTCCAGCATTCCAGCGTGTTCTCCTTTTTTTTTTTTTTAAGGCAAACGCGTCTGATATATTCGCTCGCAGGTGTAGAATTAATCTCGAACCAAAATAAAGTCCCTCAATTTCGTGGTTTTTGAATGTTTAGTGCGAATAAACCAGATTTTGAGTTTGATTTCTTTTTTAGTCTTAATGAAGAAGCATTATTTACATATTAAAAAATAAAATACAAAAAAATAAATAAATAAATTAAAAGACTGATATGAATAGTATCAAATTTAAATATTAGATACCAGTAATTCAGGCTTACTGCCTGTTCTGTCCGTCCGTCCATCTGTTTTAAAATTAGCTTAACTTAAGAAAAAAATATACGGTCAAATCAATTAAATAGCATATATTTTAGGCAAATAAGAAAACTTTTAAATAATGTATTATTTTTATAACTAATACATCATTTCTAAATATTTTTCTTTGGTAATGTTTATTTAACGTTAGAGCTATAAATAACATTTTGATTTAATAATTTATTATGATTATTATTATTAATATTAATGTTATTAGTATTACTGTTATTTTTATTATAGCTCTACAATGCATGCTCTATACTACTGCATATAAGAAGTAGCATTTTTTTAATTATGTATATTTTTAAATATAACATATATTAATTGATGTTGATAAAATTTGTATCAGTATACCTAAAAAGATAATTTATAATCAAAATTTAGAATTGTGTATCTACTATTGCAGCAATATCCTCATCCACAAAAGAGCCCTGTCTATTTTTTTCCCCTTTGCTTTTGGCAATTCTCATATTTACTTCTGATAATTGCTGCTTATTTTAAGTAGTTCAACTGTCTTTTCCGTTGTTGTAATTCTTTGGACGGCTAATGTTTGTTGTCATCTCTTATTAACATGTTATTTATTAGCTATTTCTTCTTTTCCGGCTGCTGCACAGGTGGATGAGTCCATGCACGAGACGGGTGGTCTTCTCTTTCGAAAACTATTGGGAATTAGGTTCGTGCAGGTATTAAATTCGTGGGTGGACACTCTGTCCGTTGTTGTTGTCCATTGCGAAGAACAATGGATACCATTCACTCCTTCACCGATTGTCTGCTTTTATTAGAATTCTAAAAAGACAAACCTACGCAGGTTCACTTTAATATCCGGTGAACTTCATTCAAATTATTTATTTTCAATTTTTTTACAATTGTACAGCGAAACTTAAAAAATGCAAATGTTTTTGTTAAACATACATTCGCTAATTCTATAAGAAGAATTCTTAGCATGTTAAGGAAACAGTGGCATATCTTACCTCAAAACAACATATAAAATTCGTTTATCATATTTTAATACCGTAATTAAAAACTCGTTTCAGAATAAATTATTTTTGGAACCTATAGTTCTTTATTATTTCCTTACAATTTTAATTTATCTGCTTTATCCTAAAATCATCAAAATGGCGACATGCCTGAACTAGATTAATTAGTTACTGTGGCTTAAGGTTTATGATTAATGCAAGGTTTATGATTATTTAAGCTCAAAATTGCATTTTAAATCCGTTTTATTTTACAATTTGTTAATTGATGCAAATTGTAGGAAGATCAGCAGATCTGGGATCTATACTTACTGTCTCTAGGTTATAAATAGATAACGATGAGGAAACAAATAATTATTATGTTAGAAAACGGTTTAATGAACTACTGTAGTGTGTCACTAAAATCCAAACTTCTCTCAACAGAAAACACACTCATATTATTGCGAAAGAACATTTTATGAACTCTTTTTCAAAACGCTATTATCAAAAAGAAAGAAAAAAAATTCAATTCTGTCAAGATGTGTGTTTACGAAGAATTGCAGGCCTTCAAAACAGATTCCCAGATTGGGTCTTAATCAAACCGCGGCAATTCGCCGACAATTGCTGCAACATGTCAAGGCACAGAATAAATGGTCGTTTAGTTGCGTAAATGTTCATTTTCGCCGACGATAATACGCTGTTCTCAGGGTCCTTCATGATAATATAGACGTCATGAGTTCATCTATAGACCACCGACGCTGCCGAGACCGTTGCCGCCTCGAAGACAAATTAACCGCCCTCTGTCGTTTTCCTGGCACCCTAATCATGCGTCCCAAGGGGGGAACTTCAGCCTTTTCCCCTTCGCTAGCGTGAAGTTGTGGGTGGGGAACAGGTTCACAATTTACCCCACCCACTTTTCTCGTTACTTTCTTTTTTAATAGAAGATCATTGAAATGACAAATTTTTTGAGTTCATTGTATCTTATATATATCTTTATTGAGTCTTCCTGAGAGACGAAAAGGGATTATCTTATATTAAGTTCAGTGTATTATTATGAGTCTTCATTCGTCTGCATTTTTTTAAAGAGTTATTTCAGATATCAGACCAATTGAGATTCATATACTAGTTTTAGTATGAGTTGTACTACATAAATAAAAATACATTTTAATCGATACGATGCTTTTCTCTGTTTATGTAGTTTACAAAGAAATGAATTCTGTTCTTTCCAATCATTATCTTCTAATTTGAAGAAATATTCACAAAGTCATAAAATTACGCTGAAAAGTTAATGGGAAAGAGAAAAATTTTTTAAGATGATAGTGAAGAGCCTCCGCACTTGATTAAAAAGATGAAATAAAATTACAATTACCCTTGGGGTCGTCCATTAATTACGTGAGATCAAAAGGGGGAGGGTGGGTACGGCAAAATCTCACCAAATCTCACCAAGGGGGAGGGTCAACGAAAATCTCACGTCAACTTTTTCATTCAGAGAATATACGTATTATAATAGATCACAACATTTTGTAATATGGACTTTTTGAACTTTTTTGATTTTTTGACTTTTTGAAATCTTACGTGAGGGAGGGGGGGTGTCCAAATTTTTTAAAAAACACCTCACGTAATTAATGGACGGCCCCCTTCTAGTACCGTCCAGAGAGTAGACTGGACATCGAAAGGGGAATCTATCATCTCAATATTGCCCGCAAGGTAAATTATTTATTTTAGAAAAAAAATTATTGGTATTATTATTTTTCCTAATTGAAAAGGAAAAAAAACAACAACAAGCAAAATACTTTTTTAGGTAAAAATTACATGGATGTAGCAAAATACTCTTGATGTAATTTATATATTGTAATTTATATATTTTTCACGTAAATCCTGCTTTGTTAATCTGTACAAGCAAATATTTAAACATCATCATGTGGTCAACAGTATTTTTCTAAAACGAAATGAAAACCAAAAAAAAAAAACCCAAGTCATTTCAATGTAAGTTGATTTTCTGCTGAAATTCTTCAACAGCCTTATTTCAACATGTTAAACTAAGGAATAACAGTACATGGTTACAATAACCATATAAGAAATGAATTTTTTTTTCAACGATAGTAAGGTCACACAATGATTCCTGTTGTGAATAAGAATAATTATCTCCTTGTAATGTACTAGAATTTTGAAAGCGACTTCTACAAAACTAAACTGTCAATTAAGTATAATAATAGGGGATATGGGAAAATAGGCACTGATATTTAAGTGAAACAGCAAATTTTCCTTATCTGCTTCCGGAAGTTCTCCTTGCAGTAACTACATTGTAAATACGTTCTTTTCAATTACAAGACCAGTCGCAGAATCCTTCTTGATTAGACCAAGTCAGAATGTAAATGATAACTAAAATGTTTTGAGTTACTTACAATAGAATGTCAGTTATCCCATTCACCATCGCTTCGCTGAAAATTGCAGTTTCTACTGTGGTAGGCTACAACGTTAAGTATTACTCCTGCAGTTTAAATTATTCGCTATTGGCTAAAGCTTAACGTATGTTAAAAACATTAACTAAAAGTAATTAAAAAAATAACACATCTAAATTAGAAGAAATTAAAAATTGGACGTGTAACTAGCTTCGACTATCCGACTATTTATTTGAAAAAAAAAATCTAATTTATAGCATTACAGAAATTGAAATTCATGTACTATATCAAAAATATTTTTTGTAATATTTCATATTTCAGAATACTATATAATTATAATCTTGTATATAATAGTGCAGTTGTAAGCATAATTATACTATACTAGCCGGGTACCGTCGCTTCGCTCCGGAACCCTTACGTATACAGCATTAAAAAAAAAAAAACTTTATTTATTTAGCAAATTAATATTGAGATCGGAGAATATACGACTACCCAGCCCGTTGTGCCCTTCTCCATTTAACTCAGGTGTATTGCGGGTTGGCGCCACACACCTAGGGTTGCCGCCATACACTTAATCGTCAGTTTGCCAGATTATTCCCTATCCCGAATTTCGAAAAATCCGGCCTTATTCCTTGTCTACATCATAAAGGAAACCTCTGTGCAAAATTTCAGCTTTCTAGGTCCAAGGGTTTCGGGTGGGCGTTGATGAGTCAGTCAGTGAGTGAGTCAGGACTTTTCTTTTTATATATGTAGATTTTCATGAATTTTGTTTTTTTTAACATCATTGATTAGTTCTTTATAGATTATATTTGGATCTGCTATTTTCTCATTTTCAACTGTTATCCGATTCGTTCTTTACATATTATTCCTGATGTTTTGATATCATGTTTATTTATGAAAATATGATCTATATTTGTTTTCGTATTTCCATGAATTGTACAGTTTCTTGTTGTTCCGTAAAGACGATTTTTGAAACCATTATTGCACATAAGTTTTACGTATTTCTGTACTGCATTGTTTTTATTCATTTTGAAAATATCTATATTTACGTCGCCAATCAGTATAGTTGGACAGTTGTTTAATATATTTTCATTTTTTATGAATAGATTCTCTATTTTAGTAACATTTTAGTAATTTGTAATTTAGCATTTTGCTTACAGAATGACAGACAGAATAAAGTTTTATAATATACGTTTTTATAATATATAATAATAATAGCCGGGTACCGTCGCTTCGCTCCGGAACCCTTGCATATATAGCATTAAAAAAAAAAAGCTTTATTTATTTAGCAAATTAATGTTGCGATCGTCGGAGAATATATAACTTCCCAGCCCGTTGTGGCTTCTCCGAATAACTCGGATGTATTGCGGGTCGGCGTCACACATCGAAAATTCACATTTTTGCATGTATCTTGCAAAGGCTGAAGCGTTTGTGAATAAGTGATATATCGTTCGATAGAACTTTCAAATGCCAACATTTTCTCAATATAATGTTCTCTTCCATCTTTTATACTTTTCGTTTAAATTGAGAAAAAGTCAAAATTTGACCATTTAAAAGGCGCCATCTTGGAAACCAAAAACTTTTTTCGAAAGATTTTTGTAGCATTTTGTTTGTCTTAAAAATATCTACATTTTATCCATTTACATGACCACTCTATCTCTTATAGTTTGGTCACAAAATTGGAAAAACGTGAAGTCTTATGACAGACAAAATAACGCTTTTATAATATATAATTTCATGTAAACTATTAGCTTATGTATGTTTGATTATCTCAACCAACTTTTACCCCTATTAGTTCGGATAATTGATATTTTTAGGATTGAAATTGTAATTTATTGTAATTTATATAGTACTGATGTTGTTTATGTAGTTTCCTTTCATACAATACGACGGAAGAAATATATTGCGATATGTAAACGTTAAGTATATATGTTACAAATTAGTAATGAAAACTAGCCCTTGTTTTCTAAAAATATAAACTGAATATTACTTCAAATATTATAACATCACACACAAATAATACATACATTACATAAATCTTAGCACCAAACTTCTACTAATGTACATATTTAACATGCTATATTTCGATTGTAAGATTCTCCAGCCTTCTTCAGGTTGGCCTATGATTTAGCACTCGTCCGTTGAAACCAGTAAAGAACATGACAATGTAAGAGTTATTTCAAACTATCATATCTTTTCAATTTTAAATAATTTATAACAATCTCACATGAAATTGTTAAAAGTCGAAAGAAAAAAAATTGTTTTACAGTCAAACTCACATGAAATTGTTATAAATTGTTTAAAACAAAGATGGCATAAAAATGTCTGTAAATTATTTTAAGACAAAATCGCATGGAAATATTTGTAATTATTAAAAATTTGAATCTATGTATTATTAATTTTCAAAAAGAAGCCTGAGGAAGTCGAGAAATTCGCTGGATGAAATATATCTTACAGCCGAATTATAGTATATTAAATATATTACAAACATTAGTAGAAGAAGTTTGGTGCTAAGATTTATATAATATATGAATGTTACTTCAATAACTCATTTTTATTTTTTGTTTCCCTCTCGCTTATGTTATATGCTTCGGGGAGTCTTTTTCTTTCTAATCCCCGGGAGCTATTGAACAATGGTTTTTCATGGAGATGAATTCCAATCGCGCCACTGTGAATTATCGAACACGCCTTTATGGCCAAGTACCGTCCCAGTGCAACACTCCATTCCTGCCGAATGAATCAGAGAAAATACAGGTAATAAAGGCTGTCGCGACCCAGCATCTGGCGAGATGCAAGCTTCTCTTTTTGAACACTCGGGGGCGTTTCCCCAAAATAAACCCCTTCTGACGTCACGGCGGCAGTCAGCTGAAAGCTCAGGAATATATTGGAACAAACCTTAATATGTAAACAGAAAATTTGTCATTGATAATGACACAGCAGACATCGGAACTCTTGTGAAACTAGGAAAATTTTGTTAGTTTTATCATTATCATCTTTACAATATTTTTTCTTTTTAAATAATTGATTAGGTACTTCAACTTTTAGTTCGTAATTGTATCTAGTTAAATGTTGACTGGTATGTTACTTATTTATTTTTATTTTTTTATCTCGCTGTATTTAAATTATTATATTTTTCATTATCATATCATACTCATTGGTAGATTATTAATAATATAAGATGTCCAATCTTATTCGATATCTTATGTGTGATATCTCAAATGGCTTACTAAAGCATTGTAATAGATGTGTGCCCCGACTTAGACCGGTTATGTTCCCAGCAGGCGGTCGTAGATCGATAAATTTATATAAAAGGGATCACATATACAACATGTAATACAATACTGTCGGATATTCAATTAAACCTTTACACATATGTAACATGCAAAAAAGAATAAAATAACTGTAATACAATATTTCAAATAACTGTAATAACAACAAAAGAGAGAGAGCATATGTAATACAGTACAGCATCTGTCCTTACCATCACTAGTACTGTAGGTTTTTTTTTTTATTGTCTTAACAATTATTTTTACTTTGTATCATATATATTGATTACGCAAAATTTAATTTGAATATATATTAATCATATATAAACTTATTATAATATAAAGAGGGGGAATCTAAATTAGGGAGACTTAACTTCCCATATCAAATTAAGTAAAA
>JAFIDM010000004.1:37544923-37576297 GCA_023159025.1 Thereuonema tuberculata | reverse complement strand
CTATTTTTACTTACATTTATGTATTTCCACAAGTCTTGAAAATATTAGTAACCCATAACGAAATACATGTAGAAGTATCTGCACTTTCGGGACAGACTGGTTTGAATGTATCTTCTGGAATTCAGCCAGTTTAAAAAAACAGACAAGACTCAGCAAGGGTTATTTCTGTAAAGAGTCTCGAGCGATATATTCGCATATAAAAATAGGAGAATAACAGAATCTCTAAAATCATGAGGATTTTGCTCCATGAAAACAAGTCCTTAAAGTTGAAAGTGTTATTGTACATCTTCAAACCCAGGATACATAAAAATACTAAGGTATTTTGGCATACAGACTGCTCTATGGATAATACTCAAAGATGTATTTCAAAACGTTTCGTCAGGATAGAAATAAACCTTTGTTTCATCAACTAGTAAATCTTAGACCATGCAATGTGAGCTATTAATCAATAATTTTTAGCACTTATTTATTAATGGTTTTGTTGCATATGTTGTTTTTGAAATAAAGAAATGCATTCTTTCTGATTACAATTATAGTATTGAACGTGAAACAGCTAAATTATCACTCATATTTAAAATATTTCATTGAATGTGAATTTCACATATTTAAAATATTTCATTGAATGTGAATTTCATTATTTTCAGAAACCTGAATATTTATTTACTTAATTATTTATTTTGTAGTTATAATTTGTAACATAGACTGCTGTGTAACAAAACTACATAATCTTTTGAATAATTAATCACCACGTGGCAACGAACCCAGACTTTGGATTACGTAAATAGTTCCCTTCGTTTTAGCGATTTTGAAAACTTAGGGAAGTAGTAATTATTCTTAATTTAAATTTTGAAAATATTTTTACTGATTGGGTAGTTCAGGAATCTATCAGAATGCATTTTTTTACGAGAAATTTTTCAGTTACAAACAATGTTCCTTATAGATGCAAACATCTTGTTTGCAAGAGGAGACATTTAACAATTGCAACAATTACAGCTTTCATGCAGTGACTGTACATTCTTCAGTTAGGTTAATTAGGTATAATTAGTTGGTAGATACTAATAAGTCGTTTGGGCGTAGCCGAATGGTCATGTCACGGCTGCTACGCCTGAAACAATCCCGAATGTTTCGTTTTCTTTTCACGGATACAATGTAGACCTCTTCTATTTCTACTGATTATATTGATGAAAGTTTCTATTTTAAGCACAATATAAATATTCACTGGCATACTTTAAATTAGAGTAATATTGATTCACGTCTTTTAATGAAAACATATTTGCATTTCAAATGTTGTACAATTGGACAACTGCTTGAAATTTCATCGAAACCAAGCAACTTTTGATAAGAATACATTTTTCCAAGTAAGGACTTGAATGAATTCACTTCAATATCGTGAAAAATGTTTTTCATGTCTTGCTGAATATAGCCACTCTGCTGCGGTTATCCTCAATATTAGCATCCCATATTATTTCTTATCTTGGCGCATGCCCAATAATTTTTTAAAAAAATACCATCCAATGGTGACAGATTTGATTAGAAGTTATTTTAAATAAGTCAGGTCAAGTGGTTTGATTTGACTTTATTTAGATTTTTATTTATATTTTGAGCTACAAGTATTCCAAAATAAACATCAGTATCTGTATGATTATTGCTGATTAACACTTCAAATAATACCGTATAAGCTTGGATAAACACTCCTCCGGGTGTTTCGTTCAATATTCGGTTCGATACCTTGAGCTTTATTCAGAAGAAACTTAAAAGAGTCCGTGCCGATGTGAATAACGGCGCGGACTCTTAAATACAATTATCTCACTTCTCTTGAAGAAGGCTCAAGATACCGAATCGAAATATTGAACGAAATACTTCGAGTAGGAAAAATTTCTCATCTAAGCCTGTATTGTTTGTTTTTTATTAACATGAACTATTTCAGATCTAAATAACATCATTATTTCATTCAATTATCCTTCGAAATTAATATAGTGATCTGTAAATATAAAGTTTTGTAAAATTGGAGAAAAATTACCAGATGTAAAATTTTAGAGCCATCAAATTAATCATAATTGGAATCACAGACTATCTCCTTTTGCGAACGAAATCTCGGGATACATCGTGTGGTTCGAGAGATGTGTGTTGACAGTGCAATATAAGAGATATTAAGTCATTGCTGGTAGGGCAAGTTCATGTTGAATGAGAGAGGTTAGAGGTTGAATACAAAGTCAATATTATTGTAAAGATTGAGACACCTCGCACTGATCCAAACATAGCCGTCTCTCCTCCAATCCCAGTCCGACCATGAGCGACCTCGCGGCGCGAATGAGTAAGAGTGGAGGAATGCACCCGGCTGCTGCAGTCTTCCTCCCGCCTTTGCTATCCCCGCATGCTTGCCCGCTCCGTAGTCATGTCCCTTCGCTTCATTAGTTCGAACGATTGAGAAACATAAGCATTAAGACCTAAAAAAAAAAAAAAATCCTCTTTGAACTTAACCCGCTCAATCCCGACATGTCTGTCAAGGCCTTCCCCCTACGGGGCGTATCCCTGTCCCCATCCCCGTCTCCGCATTTTGCTTAGGATCTGCGGAGAGGTAACTGGGATCCTTCAACTGTCTTCTCTATCTCTCTCTAATCTCGAGATGATCACTCTCACCACCTTTAATCCACTGCATTGAGACGTCACTCGACCTATAGGTGAGTTTATCCTACATAGATTACCATACATAGATTCCAACTCGTTTCTAAATTTTCATGTATTTATTTTAAATGTATCTCTTACCATAACATTGTAATGGCAATAAAAGTTAACACTTATTTATTTCAAAAATCTTGATTCGTTTTTTCTCCCCCAAAGCTTTCTAGGTAGACTATTTTAAGAAAGTAATATTCGCTACACCAGTTCAAAACACAAATCATCTGTATTGGAGGATGATTCCTCCTTCTAGTTTATTTTTCAGCCTTTAATATCTAAAGCTGAGTTTTCATTTCTAAGTTGAAGAATCTGTAATTGAACTCCAAAGTACTTAATCACTCTCTATGAAACTTCTAATTTTTTTTTTACTAACTTTATGTTCACTCATACCTTGACTTTTGAATTTATGAGTTTTATGTCTACGTCTATTTTCTTAAATTCTTTGTTTTTAAAACAGATACAATTTGATGTTCTCTGTAGTTCATGGTGCCAATTTCTTATATAGCAAATATTATCATTAGTATCTCAAATAATGCTTAAAACCGTTTGTAACTTTGATTATTTATTAAATTACGCAGAGAGCAGCTTTGGCAACAATCATTTAATGGTCGTAAATTTTGGATCATCCTGTACAAAGTATTTCTTTTTTTACAATATTTAAATATCCAAAATTACTTTTTACAAAATTAGCATTCAAGTGATCAATGCAAATATGTATGTTATGTTTAAAATATGTATTTGTATTATTTTGTAGGCTAAATAATACATACATTTAATACAGAGATTGTTGTCTACCTTAATTTACATCCAGATATCTAAAACTATATCTGTATCTACTACATAGAATCCTGTGAAGCTCTTTCTTAAAAGAAAAAAAAAATGTTTTGCATGCTTAGATTAATTGATTAAATCTTTGCAAGATCAGCTTGATCATATAGATCATATAATCTTTGCATATAAGATTAACATAAGATTACCAGATTGAAGGTATACTCAATATTTTTTTAACATCAAATTTTCTTTCAAAAATCCAATATCTTAAAGGTTTAATATTAATTATTTTATTAAAAAATATCTGATTTGACACAATTTTTAATATTGTTAAGGGCCTATGGTAATCTTCTGGGTTATTAAATGCTGATTAGATATTCATTGTAATTTAATAGAGTTAGTAGACGATGTGAATAAGAGAAATTGGTGCAAATTCGAACTTCACACTGTGCAGTGGTTCGTTTTCGATTTTGCAATGCAAAATGAATGAAGACGGGTTTAATAAAATATTCACATACTTCTTATTTGTATCACGAGTAGAATTCCGAGGCTTTGCCCTTCAATATTGGAGGAGATATACAATTAAATATTAATTATTTGCAAAGTACAAAAACTTAGAAGAACTTTTATCATCCGTGTCTTATCAACAATTTCAAATTTCAATTTGTAACATTGAATGCCTGCGAGTGAGTCCAAAAGAGTCCATATATGTAAAGGGTAACCTTCTCGCTTACAGCCGTCAAGGAACTTGAAAACCCGTCGTTGTAAACTTGAAATAAACAGCTTTTCATCGCTGCCTGAAGTTTTGAAATGGCTGCTGACTTCACCGCCGCCTTCTCTAGATGTGACTATGATGTGGACAGCGGATAAATATAGCGAATGCCAAGATTTACACATTGTTTGGTAGTCGTATACAGAAATCAGCGCCAAGATGTTTCACAGAAGCCGATGGCCTCACAATTCACCACTAATAGAACCCTTTGTGTAAATTAAAATTGGTTCAGAGCAGCCTCGTGTATCCTTATCTCCGAAAGTTTAAAGGATACAAAAATTTGGTTACACACGCTAGCATAGTTCTTAAGCTACATAATTCGAAAGAAATGTACGCAACGAAGTCTCAGAATAATTTGATACGTTAAATTTATTGCAGTTTTTGCTTGTTCAAATCAAAATTGTAATTTTATTGCGTTGCCAACCCATTTTTGCAAGCCGTGGCTGCTTCGCAGATCATTCAGTGGTACGCATTTAACGTTAGGTGAGTGATTAGATTATTATTTTTATAGGCAGGATGGACTTTATTACAATTTCGAACAGTTCGTTATTGACCATACGTATTATTACTGGACATGCGCAGTGATACTCGGGAATAATTACAAAATACACAATTGTGTAATCGGCAAGCTTTGTTTGATTATGCAAATGGTGTATGCGTTTCCTTGTGATAGTTTGAATTATTCTAGTTTGTATTATATGATTGTATTCCTTGAAATTAGGCAACCATCCATGTTTGTGCTCTGGTGTCAAGCTAGATGACAAACCCCTTTGAAGGGTCTTAGGGTCTGTGATCTATTCCATGTACACATAGGCCTACACATCTACGATAGATCTACGATACGTGAACAGTGAAGGAATTTCTGACTATGTGCACAGGAACTCACTGATTAATACTTAGCAATAAATAATGAATACATAGTAATTTTATAGCATAAATAATAAGAGCAATGAAACAGTTTTCAAATAGAAGCAGTTACTCCTACTTTGTTGTGGAGCTGATTCTGCAAAACGTGTAGTGTTAAAATTCTGTGGGACAAGTGTAATTCTCATCTTTCTTATTTACAAAAAAAAAAAAAGCAAAAATAAATGGCGTTTGCTTAAAAATTAAGAATTTCTAAAAATTTGCGATTCCGTGTAAGTTTTCTATCTTAACAAATATCATCAAACAAGTCATTTTGTATGTATCCTTTTGTATGTTTTTGTGTGCACCGTAATAACTTCTGGGTGGCTCTTCTTGAAACTTTTTATGCAAATTTGAGAACTAGGGGCAATCGAACTTTTGTATTTGAAATTTATTCCAGTTAGGTCCTTGTCGATTAATTAGGTGACAAAAATTCCCGCAGAAAAGCATTGGAATTTAGACATTGGATTTCTAATCTATTTCTATTAATATCTCATTGTTTTAAATCACGAATAATTAAATCTTGAGAAATCATTGCGCGTGGTTTAGTACAATTAAACTTAATCCGATTTAAACAATATAAGTAAATAATGCGGATTTAATTGGAATATTTAAAAAAAAAATGGAATTTGTGCTGTTTGTATTCAGGATATATAATTTAAATATAAATTTAGAGTTTTCCTCATTTTCACGACTAAAAGTAATTTATAATAATTACTTTTATAAAAGTATAATTTTTTATAAAAAGTAAGTAAGAATCAGAATGGAAAAGCATTTTTTTATAAGGTAAGCTAATTAAAAAAAAAAAGATGAAAGATGTTTTTCTTTGCTGTTTTTCTACGTAAGTACGGTGTTTCCACGTGCAGGTACGTGTTTTAAAGGAAAATCGCTAGGTGTAAGGAAGTATTTTTTCTGTTTGGGTTGAGTATTTGTCGTTGTCTGTGTTTTGGTGACTCAGCTGTAGGGGTCCGTTTCTTCTTTGGCGGTGATGCCAACCGCTGAAGCACCAACTGAGCACTTAATTAACCTGCGGGTGACCACGGTGACCGGTGTCATTGCAGTGCGTGGGAAACAATACACAGATCCTGCAAGCACTGGGATTGATGTACGCAGAGCTGGATTTTCTCTTCACTGCAACGATATTCCTAGCGGATTTCGAAATGTTCTTTTTCGAACGAATTGTAAAGCTTCTGTGTTAAATAACCAGGAGGGAAATCGTAAACAAAGAGTTCTTGAAAGAACATAAAGCATACTTTCCTTAACATGAAAGTTTCTTTTTTTATTTTTATTTTTCAAAGTCGTTTTAGTTCTTTAATCTTTTTAATCTTTGGCTTTTTGCTTACCTGACAATGAATATTATCTGTAGTAATATCATGTTAAAAAAAAAATTCTAATTAGCGTGCTAACTTTCGAAAACATCATAGAACATCATAAAACATCATACCGTTTCAACATATCAGGACGGTTTTAGATATGTGAATTGTATGATGTTTTATGATAGACTTTGTCAATGGTATGATCTATTAGATGTGTGAATTGTATGATGTTTTTATGATGTTCTATGATGTTTTCGAAAGTTGGCAGGCTAATTAGAATTTTTTTTTAAGAAGATATTTCTAAAGATAATATTCATTGTCAGATAAGCTATCAGCCAAAGATTAAAAAGATTATTATTATGTTTTGTTGATTTTAAATTGCTATTTTACGATTAATAATAACTTTTACTATACTATTAGTTTGTTGATTGTCCGCACATTTCCCGATTGTTTTTATTATATTTTAACATTCATTTCAGCAAGTGTACTTATTTCCATAAATCTTTATTTTATTTTTTTAAAGATTCGTCTGAATATAAATATTGGGTAAAATCTAAATTATTTCGTAATTTAAAATTCCGAAAACTGACAATCCAAATGTATGTTATCGAGTCGCGTAAGTTGAAATTTGCTATCATTAATTTTGAATGAAATTGAAGTTATGCTAATGCATGATAGCAGGCGATCTTTTTTTCCCCCCACTTTAAACTTAAAATTCCGATGCAGAAGAGTTGAAATCCTGACTTTTGTACCACCTTTTTCATTCGTAAATTGCTTTGTTGTTCGCTAAACGGAAGTAGTTTCGTCAGAGACTTCCGGGACAAGGAATGAGGTACAATGAAGTCTAATTCGACTGCAGATCCTGCCAATGATGGGGAATTCCTGCTGGAAATGATAAAAAAAAAGGGCGAATGTTATTTGGAGAGCTTCTGAAATATATGTTTAAAGCATTCGTTTTCCAAATTCAACATACATACAATTTTGTTACTATAATAAAATTCAACATACTTACAATTTTATTATTATAATTAAAAAAAAAATCATACACTAAAATGACTAAAAATAAACGAAGATTAAAAAAAAAAAACTCTAAAAAATTTAAATTTATTGACTGACCATGCGAAATCGTACTGTTGACTTTCAGATTTCTTTTTTGTTTGTCTGTTTGCACTGACATCACGCTAAAACGGCTATACCGATTTTCCTAATACTTAGTATGATTCTTCTTTATGAACTAACTTAGAAAATGATACTTTGTTTTTGATCCTCTCTGTCCCATGCTCAGTTTATTTCGCCGTGGATATCTGAAAACATACCTACTTTACAGAGTTTTAAAAAAATACTACCTGTCACGTATATCAAAGGAAAGCTGCAGGAGGGCGCTGTGTTGGTTAATTGAGAAAAAGATAAACAAATAGGAAATCAGTTAAAAGAAGTAAAAGAAAAATAACGTAATTCACAGAAATCTTTACCCAATTAATTCAAACAACGCAGCTCAATTAAATAGAGTAAATTTTGGCGAGGTCGTTGGCCTTTACAAATTAATCAAAAGTATAAATAAAAAGGAACTTCGACCAAGTCATAAACTGCAACCGTGACAAATTTAGGCTGTGGATCAACTTTAAATGCATCACTTCGCGAGACATAGAGAAATGTGTGAAAAAGGGTTTTCCTACTAAAATTATATATAGTTTCAACAAAAATAAAATAATCAAGAATATTATGCAATTTATATAAGCCATTGTCACTTTTTACTTATCCAAAAATTATTATAAATATTTACTAGTGTTTTTTCTTTTCTTTATATTGTGTCTCAATCATTTCATTGTTAAGAATTAATAATGATTAAATTGATCATAGTTTTAGCATAAATATTAATAATGGCTAATTTTGTAACAATATATGTCTTATTGCAGTAAAATTGGGTATTAGCGTATTTTCTTCAAAAGAAATAGCTGATTCCGTTATAAATTTCAAATTCGGAGATACATGTTTAATTTTTTTACTAGCTCTCAAAAAAAGCCACTATTAAGTTTTTATTTTTAATTTATCAAGCTTAAATTATCTTAATTTTACGAGAGAAGGCTTGATAATTTCTGTCATTGTTGTTGTAAAACTAGTTGTAAAGTTTTACTTAATCGCCATATATATTTTTTCATCCTATCATTTGCAATAGAAGATTTTATACATAAGTATACATAGTTTATATATTTCATTGTAAATCACTAATTGAAATAAATTATCGAAGAAAAGACTCCCATTTAATCTTACATATTATGTAAATATATTTTGTTGTAGAACTGCAAAAATGAGGTTAAGATAAATTGCCATACTTTTTTAGTAGATCTTTCCTTCTAAAGCCTCTACTATTAAAAATTCTCAACATCTCACCAAATTTAAATGTAAAATAACTACATTTAATACAAAAAGCAAATTTTCGAAAAGATTGCGTCTTTTCTTTCTCAAGCCTAAAATAACAATAATTTGAAGAACAATACTCTAAATTACATAAAATTCCTCGAGAGAATAAATAAGATAAATTGCGTTTGTGAGAATCCTTTACTGGTCTCTTTTCACTTATTTTTATATTACACTGTTTTAAATCGTTTTAAACGACGCCAAAATACACGGTAAAAATATCTAAAGCTGTATGTAGGTTGACAGATATTAATGACTTGATGTTGATGTGAAGAATAGCAGAGGATAGATCCTTTACAACTAATATTTAGTTACTTACATCATATCCTTTAGAATACTTTTTCATGGAAAGTCGTAAATATATATTCATTATTTGACCTTTAACATGAACAGTTGATTTACATGAATTTCTATCGGCGCAAAGAGCAATGAGAACAAAATTAGAAGAATTAACTTTGTGTTTTTTGATAAATACTTAATTGTATTAATTTTTTCAATGTAAATATATTAATTTATATTGCAAACTTATTAATTTATATTGCAAACTTATTAATTTATATTGCAAACTTATTAATTTTCTTTTTTTTAAGATTACTTAATGTTTATTAACAAGGAATTTACTCCACAAATGATAGCCGATGCATCTGGTCAATTTGCAAAAAGTTCCTTTAGTACAAAACATTTAATACAAAACGACTGTAGTTTCTGGCACAACTAGTGCCTATTATCAAAACTTGTATTAAAGGACCTTTATGCAAATTAACCAGGTGCATCGGCTATCATTTGTGGAGTAAACTATGAACAGTGCGCGTAAATTCTATTTGTAACAAGGAATTCCTGAGAAAATTTGAAGGCTAATTTCCTTATTATGTTTTTTTTATTTATTTATTTTATTTGTTTATTGATTTCTAGATTTTTCGTCTGCGCAAATTTCGCAATGGAAACCCAAATTTTATTTTCAAGTGCAAATAGTAGTCGTCCATAGATATGTACACCAAGTTTCAAGATGATCCAGTTACCAGTTTAAAAATTATTAGGGGTGAGACATACATTGATTTTTACAAACCTCACTTTCCTTAAGAAATTAGGTTAAATAAAGAAACTTGAGTGTGATGATTGGGAACCTCTGATTTCACAGAACGAGCGCTGTAACATTTTAATGTAAAAAACAACAACAACCAAACGTAAATCTATAATTGTCATAGTTATCGAAAGCGTTATGTAATTCGGCATGGTATGCAATTTTCCTATCTGATTTACAGCCTAAAGAATAACATGGCCAAAACTGAATGTTTTAGTAACCTCGTTTAAGACTAGGATCATGTAATCTTAGATTAAAATCGCCTCTACTTAAAGCGATTTGTTTTGTTGGAATGTGATTTTTAATATTTGTTTGTTTTTCCTATGTTCTCTCCCTATCACTGTTGATGGAGAGGATGGAGGGAGAAAGGAAGGACTATTTCTCTTCGCACCGCATGTTTAACTTTGACCCCATTTCGTACTTCCGTAGAGAGGTTCCGAGAAAACTGGCGACCTCTTAGAAGATGAAGATGTGTGGAAGTCTGGAAAAGGTTTCAGACTGAAGATAAACAACTCCCGAAATAACTATGTTCTTCTTTACCTCCATCCCTGACCTGTCAAGGACATCAATACAACATCTTCTCTTTTTCAGCCGAAATTATTAAGAATGCCTGACGTAAATCGATTATTACTTGTCCAAGAAAAAAAAAATGCTAATTCTGTAAAATAATTAGATAATTAAATTACGTAAGATGAAGAACTAAACTTGTTTTCAATGGTGTTTTTTTTTTTTTTTTTGAACCGGATGCATTAAATATTGACTGCTCCTGTAAAGAAGCTCCTGAAATAACGTAGAGTCTGCTTCCCATAAAATGTTGCATTTTTATTTTCCTTTGATCTTTCCGTCATTGGATTTAACTTTTAAAAAAAATTACCTTCCGAATAGTGTACCTTCAAATTCTCCATTTGCTAAGAAAGAAGATTAAATCTGCAGAGAATTTAAGGAATCCTTATAAATTCAATTCATACAATTCTAAAAAAAAAAAGCAGTGACTATATATTCCTTTTTTTCATGCACTATATTTTTCTTCTACGTTTTTTTTCATTCATTTCCTTAGATTGTTTTGCCTTTCACATAAACAATGTTAAACACACAGAAAAAGAAAGCCCAAAACATTGATATATGATATCATATTATTGTATTTATATATTTTTAATTTAAATTAGATACTATGCACTGTTGAACAATATCTTCACTTTGTATGTTTTTCTATGATATTTTTTGTTCACTTCACTAATAGTTTTCTTCACACAGACATCTGGAAATTTCGGATACATTCAAAAAACAACAATAAAAATATACTTAAGGAAAAGAATCTAAAATAAATCTTGATAGCCTTGAGCCATTTATGGGATCTTAATGAGGATCTTAATTAGTAGTAAAGATAATTATTCTTTATCAGATACTTTTTAAAGGATTTTTTTTCCATACATTGACAAGTTAATAGTTTCAGATTATATTTCCTGGAATTAAAATTCCTTTTTAGCAAATCTGTTTTTAACAAAGGCCATAATTATTAAAATTACATTCATAATTAGTTGTTCTTATATTATGAATGCCAGCTTTTCCTTAATTAGGGAATAATTTTTAAATAAATATTAATAATGATTTTTAAATAAATGTTAACAATATTACTAATGTGAGAAGTAAAAGCTTGAATTATATAACGTCAAAAAGTAAAATTCGTAGGGTCGACTTTTATTTCTTTTGTTTTAGCTAAATTGGAAAAAAAAAAAAAAGTTTTTGGTTGATGTTTTTGCTTGGACACTTTTTTTTTATATCATGAATCAAATAAGGTAACTTATTTGGCCTTATATATTTTTGGTTTATTTTCGTTATAAAATTGCTCATTTGATCATTTATATATATATATATATATATATATATTCTCATTAGGAATAATCAAAGCGTACTGTTTAATTGCCGAATTATTGGAAATGGGATAAATACTATTTTTAATATTGAAAACATTTGTGACTTCATGTAGTCTCATTACTATCAAATATCTTTTCCCTTCGTATTTTCTTCTTAAGTCTTGATCTTCTTATAGTCCGATACATCTTAATATCGGCTTCTTATTAATCATAAAATTTGAATATTTATTGCACCCGTAAAAATATTTAAATATTTATTGCTATTTATTTATTGTTTCGTAATATCTCTTATATAAGCCGCACTAGATTTTTACCTTTTGAAAATAAAGTATTTGCGATTACATTCATACTTTCATATAATCTTATTTAATTCTTTGCTATTAACTTTCCAAGTTTTAAAAAGATTTTAACATGATTTGGGCAGTATGTAAGTAATATCGAATCACTGATTCAATCGCAAACAGAATACAGCATTGTTAGTTTACTTTATCTTATCGAATAATCTAGTTTACTAAAAATAATCTTTCGTATATTAAAAATTCTAATTTTTGCCTTGCAATATGTGTGCGGCTTAAATTCGTAGAAATACGGTACATATTTTCCTTTCAGTATATTGTTGTTGTTGTTGTAATTTTTTTTCCCTGGTGGTTTTAGATACAAATTTCTTCGCAATTAATCTCATTTAAAGTGTTCATCGTAGGCTACATCGATTAGATTCTAATTAAGTGGTAATTGTGTTGAGGGCGGTCTGTCAGGGAATCGGATAGTCCGCGTTGGTCTTTTTTTTTGTCTGTGCAGCTGTTAGACCTCCCATTCAGAACTGAGAGCACTTGGTCGAGTGTTTAATGAAGATAATAATTACCCGTGTTCACCGCGTCCAACGCTTGAATAACCACTAGCTTTGAATAACCACCGACGGCTTTGGATTGCATAGGACACCTCACCTTAGTTGTTTACGGCTTTATTTTGTTTTGCCGCTTGCTTTTAGTGTTAGAAATGAAACAAAAACGACCCACCATTTCTCAGGTTTCTTTAAATTTTATATAATTTTATAGGAAATCTTCAAAGCGTGATCTATCGAATAAATAAGTGACGTTAGAATTTCATTATAGTAGAACTTTGATTATCTGTTGGTCTCTGTTAACCATCACTTAATCGTAATAATTTTATATTTAGATATCTGTACTGTGATTTATTGATGATCCAGTTAAAATTAAATATTCATTAACAATAAGTTAATGTAAAAAAGTAAACAAAAGGTAGATGACTATTACATGTAGTATATGTATAATATTTTTTAATTTATATATTCCAGTATCTATCTATTCAATCATCCACAGTGGAACCGGTAACGGATAATCGAAGTTTTACTGTACTTGTTTTTTAAATTTGATTTTAATTTTGCTTGGTTGCGAAGTAGCCATACATGCTTCGTGATGTTTGTTTAAAGACATTTAGATGGAGATCTTCCGTTTGATCACAATGGTACTACGTATCAAATAAAAGAAAATATAGTAAAAACGTAATTCTTTGTTTATTATATTAAGAATTTACTTTAAAGAAGTTTCCAAAACAAAGATTTCCCTAATTACAGAAAATGGAGATTAGTGAAGAATGCTGTCTTTGTTGATGCTAGGGCTTGTCCTGTGTATATCAGCTGGTATTAGGAGAACTGACGTAATCAAGGTCGCTTACGGTTGGGCACTTGAATAGAACCTTGCCAAAGTGTAAGTTATATCGACACTTTCTCTTTAACTGCACCAAATCACAGTATTTGAACTCCCTTGACCGTACTCAGCATTCCGTCGAAGGTCATCTGACTGGTCTATTTTCTGCTTGGAAACGAAAAGGTGAGACGGAGGTGTCTCGAGATGTTTGGCGCGTCGTGAGGGACGGGTTTAAATGCCATCACTGAACTTGCCAACTTATTTTAGATGTCCTCACAAGTATAATGAAAGCGTTGTTCTATTTTCTCGTCAACAAAGAAACAGTAAATAAAAACATTTCTGTTGAATCAAGAGTTACAGTCAGCTCTAAAACCTAATTAAACTAAACCTTGTCATTTAAATGCTGGTACGGAAGTTTCAAGAAGTTCTCGAAAGCTTTTAATATAGTAAGAAAATGTGAAATCATGGTGTTAAGAATTTAGCGATCCCATATTAAGGTCCTACTGTTTCTGTTTTGTTTTGTTTGAGTATTTATCTTATGTAAGTATTAAACATAGGCGTACTTTTAAATACGGAATAATAATAATACCATTCAATACGCCCTCTCCCCCCAAAAATTAACCCCTTTTTTTCGAATGGGGGATAGTTATAAACAAAACGATGGTTTTGCAATGAAAAAAAAAAAGTTAGATTTCTTTCTTTTTCGTATATAGTGAGCTAGGTGAAGGGGGCTACAATCGTCCCCTCGACTCGCCATTGATTTTAAAATCCTTACAGATTTGACCCAAACTCCAAAATTAAATATTTCATTGTTTTTAACGGAGAATAATCGTCATATCAAGTATAACGATGTTGTACTATAATCAGTGCTTGCACAAAGCCTATAAATCATACAACTGATTAAAACAATTAAAAACGCTCACACACAGACAAGGGATACTTCAATTGTACTACGATTCCGCTCTTTCTGACTGAATATCGTCGGCAGATCTCTTCAGAGACTGGAGACTACTGCCAAAGGCTGTAAAACGTAAACCGCCTCGTTTGAACCAAAGCAACTGGCAGCCAGTGAATTTTGAAAGGCTGGAATTCCCCTCAGGAGAAGCGGTGAATACTGGCTACATCTCGCTTCACTCCAATCTGACTGGCGGCCAAAAAGTCCTCCTCCGAACTCTGAAATCTAATGAGCCTTGCTACAGTTCCAGAGAAGCTTCCTCCATTACAGACAGTCTATTTCTATGGCTTTTAATGGTGTTAATATTACCGTCATCGTATTCCTGTAGTTTTATCTAATGTATACAAAACGTAACATCCTTTCTTATCTAAAAAGAGAGTTCCCAGAGTTCAATATTTGTAATATTCGCCTTGTATTTGGTGAAATTTAAATACCGTTTAAGTTCTAGTAGAACCATTTTTTTTAATTTTGTTTTTAATATAGCAAAAGAAAATCAGCTTATACTTTTTTTTATTCTAAACAATTTTTCTGAATAAAACAAGCAACATTTAGGAGACTACTTTTGAGATTTACAAACATTTTTAGGAAATGAGTATAACATTGACACACATATGTAGGAAACAATAATATGTATTAAAAATTATACAAATAAAGAGCGAATACATTACATAAATGCCGTTGAGAATGGCAATCCGCTTAGGATGCCGAAACGTCCGGTTCTCAAGCTCATTTATGTAATATAAGTTATTCTTTTTTGTTTAATTTTTAATACACATTATTGCTTTTTACATATATGTGTCAATGTTCTACTCATTTCTTAAATATATTCAACACACGTTAAACTCTAAATTAAATAAATTAACAAACATTTTGACAATTATTTTTGTTTTAACGCATTGTTTAAATACATTTTTTTAGGCATAAAATTGTGTAACGCAATTCAAAGTTAAAGTAAAGCCTTTCAGATCTAGGTAAACATGAATCTAAGAAAAAGAAATAAAAAAAAAATCATTAATTTTCTTGATTATTAAAATTTAATACTTTGATATTAACATTTAACTTGATACAGTTTATCTGCATTAATAAGTCAGTAAAATTGCATATTGTTAAATTGCATTTGATAAACTTATGATTTTTAGAAAGTATACAATAAAATTAATAAATTCATAAATAGATAAAGCAAAATAAAAAACCTATAAAAAATAAAAATTAGAACAAATTTGGAAATAAATAACCATGGGTGAGATCAAATTGTTTACCAAGTGATATCTTAGAACGCCCATGGTTACTTATTAATAATTCAATGCGCAGATTGAATTTTTTATGCATTAAAAAAATTCATTGAGGCCGGCGGACTGTTAGTACATGAATTTTCTCATTAATATTTCATTAGTGAGTTTTTTATTGGTTATTTTTGCTCTTGAGGCACCACTGCGATTCCGATGAAATTAGGAAATAATTGAAATAAACTGAGAGTGAGTAGCTAAATTCGTATGGTGAGTATGGGTTATTGTTCACAGTGATGGTTATTTTATTTCCTTAATTATTGCAAGTTCCAATGTTATTGTTTGTTTGTTTCTATTGTCTTCTGTGTTTAGAGGTGACTGATCCAAGCTGAAGTGTACCAATTAGTGAAATTCAGTTGTTCTAAGATTGTCACGTAAGATTATATGCATTAATGAAGAAAGTTAATATATTAATATCTTTATCAGAAGAAAATTAATTTATCCAAGGTGAAGAAAATGAGTTATTATATTACATGGCGATATTTTTAGACTAAATGAAAAAAATGTCCATCTTTACAAGCATCTATTACCTGGACAATCCCATTTATGGAAATGAATGTATACAGTAAATGTCAAATTCTAATGATGAAATAAATAAATAAATAAAAATACTGGATAAAATTGTTTTTAAATCTTCAGCAAGTAGATCAGGGGTTGAAGAAAGTCACTTGTTACCATTTGGTTTACTTTAAACTTATCATGTCTATGTTAATCACTGTAGACTTAATCGTAAGATGGTTGTAAAAGCGAGTTCGTCATAAGAGGGCGAGTGCAACAACAGGGGATCATAAACTGGAAGTTTATTTCACATTCTTAATTAGTGAGCTTTCATTTAATTTTCTTAGATGTACTTTTTATTTCAATGCACTAATATTCTGTAGGTGATAAAAATCTAATCCTAACGAAATACATTCAAAACAGACTGTATGAACTCGGAAAGAGAATCTCTTCGTAGAAACATAAAGATAAATCAACATTTGTCTAACCTCTGGTTTTGCATTTAAAGCATCGCCAGTGTTTATAAACATTATGAGTCGGCTGCTGTCGGCTCAGGTCAGCTGCCTTATGGGTGTAGAGTATTTAAAGCTTTCATAAAAAATGGTCGATGCACGTGTAAGTTATTTCACAACTGTTGATTCATAGTTTTTCTTTCTTTCTTTTTTTTTTTTTTTAATACTGCTTTGATCTGTAATGCCATTGCAGGTGTGAATGAATGGAATGGGGGGAAAAGAGTATGTTATTCATTCATAGCTCTCCCTTTATTCGCTTTTGAACCACTATTCTTTCTGACCAAGAGGAATACGATGATTTATTTATTTACTTATTTATTTGTTTGTTTGTTTAATAAAATTTAAAAGTAAACCTTCATTTAGTTTAGTTTAATGTTGACAATCATTTCAAATATTTTATATATAACTTTAACTTATACATTATACTTAGACTCAGATTTCTAGAGAAAATTTTTAAGTTAATGTTAACATTGTGACTTGCTTTACTTCTGTTATGGTTATGTAACAGTATTCTCAGTGTTTGTCATTTAACTTTGGTCCTGAGAAATTTGAACGGGACTGTAATTTACAAAATTCGTCGATTGCCTACTTCCTTCACGGATGAATTCAAAAGGACTATAAAAACGATTTAATTTTTGAGATATAAAACCATAAAATGACATAAAACCGTTTGGAAGGATATCCTGATGTTGGCTGGTCGGAGAATTAATTAATAAAATTGTTGATCTGTAATTTTCCTCTGTTGATCTTTGTATATTTATATTTATGTTATGGATTCTTCCATGATTCGGGTTTGGCTTCAATCGTGAAGCGAAGCAATTGCGTCGTTCCGTGGGAGAACTACTTTGTGTGCTATCGAGGAAGTCTGCAGATGCTCTACAGTTAAATTCTGCCGTTTCTTCCAAGTAACATCAGACAAAAATTTCGATCTTAAATAGGAAATCGAGAAACATGAGTTTCTGTCAGGCAACTTGACTCAGGTGTCTAAATTTAACTTGACACTAAGTAAAGGTTTCATGGCTTAGCTTTGACAGTTTTTATTGCAAACTGAAATACAAACTTTCCAAAATATAAAGATTTAAAACACGATTTTATGAAGACAATGATTTATGTATTCAAATAAAAAAAAGAAAAGAAAATAGAAATATGTCGAAGGATTGCGAATCTTTACGAATAACATACAAACGGTTATGTGTTGGAATTTATAACTTCATTATTTCTTTTAAACGCAAATTATTTGGATGTTATTAACCAAACATCCATCAAATTTAGGAATTTTTCCATTTAGTTATGTTTTATTTTTATCCATTCATCTTCCTCCATGGAACTATTTCAAAGCTTCAAGAATCCGAGGACAGCTGCTGTTCTGTGATTTCTGTACTCGATAGTAAGGAGTAGAAGTTTCGAAAAAGCATTTAGTCTACAAAGGATAAAACTAAATAATTTCTTTATTTAACTTTATAATTTAAAATTCCCTCAATTTTTGTTTCAGGGGAAGAAACCAAACCACCATGGCGCCTCTTTCCGACCCGCCATGCTATTCTTTTGTTGCTGTTAGACAGCAAACTTTGTTTTAATGTATTTCTCTTTGTGTGATAAATTACCACTGATGATTCAGACCCTTTAACTATTAAATGGATTCTAAATCAAATCTATTTTTTTCTAGACGGAGACTTGGGCCTACAGGGATACTTGGGCGGGGTATGTTTTTTTTTGTTGCTGCTGTGGGCCGAAGCGTCTTTTTTTTTCTTCGGGTTGGTCGCATTGCTTAGTACTGTGCGGCCATTGTTGAAGTCAGAGCTCTTTTCGTAGGGTGGATTCAACAAACAATCCTTTTTTTTTTCTTTTTCTGTGACAGTAACTCGGGAATCAAAGAAGAAAAGAAAAAAAGGGAAACAGAGTATTTAATTTGCCAACTGCATTGCAGAGATTTCGAAGGGTTGGGTCATGGATGAATTTAGTAATGTCAATAAAGACGCTATTGTAACTCAGGGGAGGCTTATAGAAAAATCGAAAGATCATATACAAGTCCTATCTAAATAATTATTCTTTGTTTTCAAGTAGTATCGTCTTAAGGTGATTTGATTGAGCCAATGGTTACATTAAAACGAAATTAGGTTAAGAATTTGGTTTTGATTGTTTTTCTGGCCTCGTCAAATGTAGTCAGTCAATAATCCAAATTAGGTTTTTCCATTTTCACAGGATTTTTGATATATTTGTAAAAATTTCTTCCGTAAAACACTGCCTTACCTTTAGGCATAAAAATGAATTATAATTGTGGTCAGAATCGTCAAGGGAAATATACTTGAAAGCTTTGCTGCAGCTATCCACGCTTATTTTACTCCTTGTACAACATGGCTGTTACTGTAGCAAATATTAGAATTTCTTCATTTCTCAGAAGTTCAGTAGTCGTGATTCAACGATGATGGTATGAAAACTGTTTTTAAATAAACATAGATCTATTTGTAAGCTAACACACAAACTGTCAACACTGAGAAAAAAACTTTTAAAGTACTTTACATCTACTTTACAGCTTTATCCTGCTTATTAAGGAATGCAACCAGTTCCATTATGAAATAATTATATTCTATACCAACTAAATGTAACCCTCCTTTTTTCTTTGATGCTTTGTTAAAGCAAAAACAAAGGGCTAGAAGCGAAGGAAAATGGTCTCGGTGTGCAGGGTTATGACGTAACTTTAAGGGGCTTCTACATTTTCCTTATAAAAAAGTATGGAAATACTACTCTGAATGTTATGGTGTACATATCGCCGAATGTGACGTATTATGTATTTTATGGCGCTCTTTTTCCAAATATAGCAATTGAGAGAAGTAGGTGTAATATAAAACTATATTGCAAATCCGTAAGTAATTTACAAGTAAGAATTGTTCAGCAGTAATAGTGAAACTTTTTTTTCATTATCTTTTGTCATTGGGGATGATGCAAGACTTAATATATACCCCAAGAAACATTTTTGATGTTTTGAGTTTTGCTGTTTTTGAAATGTGTTACGATTATTCGATTACTCCACGAATATTCGACGAGCTTTAAAGAAGCAAAAATAAATTTTCTTAGTAAAACTGGCAGAATTTTTACAAACTTTATATTATTAAAGTCACATACCCGAAACCTTGAGTTTGTTAGTGGAACATAAGGAAGTAATTTCCTGAAAACCTTCTTTAAAATAAAATATTTCAGCAGTTTGTGTTTAGTCCGTTGTTATATTAAATGTCGTCATTAATAAAGGATTATTGAATAATCGTGGCCCAGCATGGCCTTAGCTGCTTTTGCGCCGCCATTAAACCCATTGGCCAGTCAGTCAATGACTACATCGTGTACGTATTCTGTGCATTGGGCAAATTATGTAAATATCTCTGTTCCAACTTATTTTCATAATCCTTAAGACATCATAAAAAAGTTATAACGATGGTTCCAGATCCCATGAACTGTTTCAACACAACCCGTTAAAATTAAGTTTTGTTTGTGATCATAGATCTAAATCATTACCTTTAATAAATTAGAAGGATTTTACGTTAAAATACCATCGCTTTTTTTGAGAAACTTGAATTCCATAACATCCCGATCAACGCCGGATCTTCAGATCTTCAGCTTAAAAAAAAAAAGTGTCGAGTTTAATCATTTTGTTCCTAATGTTGGTAATTATTTTCTTTTAGCAATCGTAATTTAATTAAGATGTAAATCAAGTTAATTTTCTTATTTAAGTTATGATACCATTTGTTATTTTTTTTTCTGGAATTTTACTGAAGTCTCATTAACTTTGAATTTCATTTACTAATATATTTTGAAAGCAATTTTAATTTTGTTTGGCACTATTTAATTTCGATCATTAAATCTTTATAGTGGGTCTTTATAGTTAATAGGAAAAAAAAGGTAGTTTTTTTTTTAGGTTTATTTGTGTTTTGGTGTCTTGCATTGATGATGTCTTTGGTAACAATGTGCGTTTGGGTTTTGAAGAGTAGACCCGGATTTGCCGAAAAGCACGAAATTAAATCGTCCTGTCATAAAAAATCGTTCCAACGCCTGATAATGAACTGAACGCAATAATGAATTCTGTCAGTGGCGGTGGTCGAGAGCCCTCAAAGTGGAAGCATCAGGTTAGATTGAGCGGGGGAGAGGGTAAGAGCGGGAATTTACCCCCTGTAGGTGGACGATAGGGGTGGGAAAATCTGTTTGGTTCGGCGCCTGCCCTTCTGTCAGGGACGTATGATGTCATCGATGCTGAATGTTGCCCGAGGCGCGGGTGGGGGCTCATTTTCTTCTCTTCTCCGCCACCCCCTCCCGCCGCTTTCCCAGGCAGTCGAACGCCATTAGCGTTCTCGGATTCCAGACAGAGAATCGCAACCCAGCTCCGAATCGAATTGCAGCGGCGCACTCACTAATGAAATCGAAGATACAGTTGCAAGAGTTGGTTTTCTCTTTTGGGTTGAGCAAATAGCAGTTAATAAGTACTGCTTTGAGACCAAACAGAAGGTGAAAGTAAATTGCGGACTAAAACGTAACAAACAAGCATTTGTTTATATCCGTCTAGAACACAGCATTCCAGTGTCCTTCTTGTGTGATTGTGACGTAACAAAGCAAATAAACCAATTAACTCTTCCTTCAAACAACTAATTAGAGTCTATACGATTCAAAGTTGATAGCGTGAAAGTATATTACAGGTACTCCTCATTTTACGACCTATCTGCTTAACGACCACTCGCACTTAAGACCTCCGCCCTTGAAGGTACAACTTCTATTTCATCGTCGTCATCTCCCTTACCTGGACCCTCTACAGCTCCAGATAACCAAATAAACAAATGATAATATGTACAATATGCATGTCTTTTTATGAATAAATTTGAAGTTTGTTGCATAATTTTTGTAATTATTATAATTTTACAACGATCCTATATTCCCGGGCAAGCTCCTCGCTTATCCACCAATTCGCTTAACGACGTAGTCGTCGGAACGGAACTAGGTCGTAAAGTGAGGAGTACCTGCAATAATATCGCCATCTAGAAAGATCGTATATTAATAGTTTTATCGGAATCTCAAAGTGAACACAATAAAAACAAAATTGGAAAATTTGATATCGAACGTTTTTTTCTTTGACTAATCTTGAAGTCACATATATTTAATCATTATTTGAGTCACATTTATATTTAATCACTGTTCGAGATGGATTGCAAAAAAAAATTCATTTATTTTTGAATTCACTTTTAAGTTTTATTAGGTAATCTATATTACTAAAATCTTTTATTTCTCTGTCTGTCTGTCTGTCTTTCTGTCTGTGTGTCTGTGTGTCTGTCCGGCGCAATTTTCTGAGCGAATGGAAAATAGAAAGAATTTTTACAATGAAACATCCGCGACAGGAATCGAACCTGCAACCTTCTGCTCCGAAGTCAGATGCCTTATCCATTAGGCCATAGGGACTACAACTCTCTTTATATGGTTTTTTGACTTATATCTCCTTTCCTTTCCCCCATCAATAAGGAATGTATTCAATCATTTTTTTGAATATCAAGATTGTTTATTTATTTCACATCAGTCAGTTTATTTGTAATTCGAAACTGACAATTAGAACGATAATTGCCGAAACGTTGCAATATTTTAAATATTCTTACTTAACCAAATCCTATGTGATATTGAAAAATATGTGGGTGTACACGCCAGATGTTGGAGTAAAGAAAACAGAGTCAAGAAAGAGAGAAGAACTCTTTTTTTGAGGAGGAATACCGAAAAAATCACTATTTGCAACTCAAAAACCATCAATAAATGTAACTCAAACGTCACTGAAAAGTGACAATTGTAATTAAAATGAGAGTCAAAAAAGAATGAAGCGATACTTCTATTAGATAGAATACTGAAAAATCACTATCTGTAACTCAGAAACCATCAATATTTGAAACACAAAAGCCACTGAAAAGTGCCACTTAGAATAAAAAAATAGACTCAAAAATGAAAGAAGCAGTATTTCTATTAGATAGAATACTGAACACTATTGTAACTCAGAAACCACTGAAAAGTATCATTTGGAATAAAAAAAAAAAAAAGAGTCAAGAAATAAGAAGTAGTATTTCATTAGGTAGAATACTGAAAAATCACTATTTGTAACTCAAAAACCATCACTATTTCTAACTCGAAAACGACTTCTAAAGTATCAATAGAAATAAAAAAAAAGATAGTCAAGAAAGAAAGATGCACTATTTCTATTAGGTAGAATACTGCTCAGAAGTTAGACGTCTTAGCCATTAGACCACTAGGCCTACATTCTAATCTCTGTAAAAAGTAAAAATATATCATAGATATATGATTTACAAGGTGGTTCTAAAAGCAGTCGTAGATTGAGAGAATATAGACATCAAAAATTAAATTTTAGTTTTAGTTTGCTTGATGTAATTTGTATGTGTGTGTGTGGGTGTGTGTGTGTTTTTTAATAAATAAAAAATTGTTTTCCGTTACATAAGGGAGGCTTCCGGAGCGAAGCGACGGGTAGCCGACTAGTAACTGTAAAAAAGATACCCTCAAGATTAGTTAGTTACTCGCAATATTCTAACTTTTGATTATTGATTAGTTACCCTTTTGAAGCTAAGATTTTTTTTACAGTATAGATTTTCAATTTGCAATTAAAGAGCCATAAATATAATAACTCAGTTGTTAGGTGCAATTGATTTTTTTTTTTTTTTTTTAAGTTACTGTAAATCGAGGATAATTATAAATCGTGAGTCAAAGTCAATCAAAAAATTATGATTTATGTGTACGACATCCATGCCGAAGAATTGTTGTTTGGAAGAAATATTTCTTCAAGACTTTCTATTTATAATTGAAAGTTTCATAATTAACAAAAAAATACAACTTGAAATCCATAAGTTAGAATTTCAGAAAAACTTCAAAAAACAAGTCGCTTTTTTTTTTATTGAATCCTTTTTTTCTATTCGAGGCTTCTATTTCTGTTGTCTGTTGGTTTGCATTCCTCGTCGATGAATCTTTCGAAGGTATTGCCAGTCGATTGCCAATGCTTGTTCGTGATAATTCGCCATCCTTGCTATGTGGGTGGTCTGTGATTTACTGACTTCATCAATCCTTTAATATTTATTCATGCTTGGGAACTACTCGGGTCTGTCCCTGTTTAGTCTAGTTAAATCTTGTTTCTCAGACTATGACCATTTTTCGCTTGTGACTGTGATTATGGTGTTCATTATTCGCTTCACCATTTGGTCAAAACCTATTTACAAACAATAGACTTTTAAGTATTTGAGGACACTGTTGAAATCAAGTTACCATATTATTGCATCAAAATGAAAGATGGTCTATCAGCAAGTGTTCACTTTCATAAATATGCTCACATTGTTACAGTCAAATTGCAGTATTACTGCAACAAAATGAGATATGATCTACCAGCGTTCATTTTTATAATTCCTAAATCTACACTCTTCGTTTCATTGTGAGATACACAATACTTCTAAAATGTCTTCTTTAATAACAACACTGATATTTTATTTTCTTTAACAGGAAACTTCTTCAAGTTGAAACTTCTTCTTGAGGACAAGAAATCTCTTTCTTCTTCCTTAATGAATTCGTTAACAATGTATGTATTCGATAACGAATTCAGTTGAGGAAAAAGAACGACGTTTCTTTTCGGCAGTTATTCAACCTGAAGAAGTTTTCTGTTAAAGAAAATGAAATATCGTTGTTGTTATTAACGAAGACATTTCAGGAGTATTGTGTATTTCATTTTTATAAATTCGCGGATATTGTTGCAATCCGTGTGTTTGCAAGTGAATGAGAAGTACGCTATGTGTAAGTCTTCACTTTTCAAAATTTGAATTCATTGTTGCAATCAGAATGCTTTGTTAGACAATCTTTTATTTTGTTGCAATATCAACCAATAACTATGGGACAGAGTTGCAGTAACATTGCTCTTCTGAAACAAGAAAAATTTCCATAAGCTAAAATCTATTTTTATTTATGTAGATATTGCTGCAATCATATCGCCCTTCTGTTTATAATAAGTTCTTCCATATTTCCCAGCTTTTTACTTTAATTCTATTCAATTTCTTCAAAGTAAATCATATTCAGCAGTAAATACAATCCCTAACATTTAGAAAAGTACAATGTTTATGCAATTTCTGATCGAGAATGTCTTGCAGTTCGACACGAGCGCTCCTAGTGATAAAGAAAAAAAAAAATGCAGTAAAAAAAATGATAGGTTTCAACAACAGTGTCATTATTTGAAGTTGCCATATATTCATTGGTTCGGTTGTATGTTAACGAAAACTACATTAATAAAAGCAAATCTGCCCAGAATCAGAAATGAAACAGTAGAAGATAAAAATATAACAGTTTCTCAGGGACCTGTGAACTGTAAACGAATTCACCATTATGAACCTGTTGCATTTCTGTCAACAAAACTTTTTCTCTGGCATATTCCTTTCATTGTATAAGTAACTTTAAATATATAAATATATTTATTATCATATCGTAAATTTATAACGATTTTACAATTATTTACAACGATTACATGGCACACACTTAAACCAACATCTCAGCTGTCATGTCTTTGCAGTTTCAGAGGCAAATTACAATTTTCTACTATGACAACGTGTATTTACTAATTTATAGTTTTAGTAATCCTAAGAATAAAAGTATTTCTTATTTAGACAGTAGTTGGAAATATTTTCATTTAAAAGTCATTTAAAATTTCATGTAGGTGCATTCTTCTGCTGGCATTTTCTGACTCTGCCATTGATGATGGATGTTTATTATCGAGTGTTATTTATTGTAATTCTGGTTTGTGTTTGGACTCCAAATGCTTTGTATGTCTGTGGGTGTGGATGAGGTTATTTGGACGGACTTTGGCTGTGAAGAAAAGTCCACACCTTATGCCAATGATCTGGCTTTGACGCCCGAAGAATCCTATCGCCGGACAGCGTGAGTTCTCCGCCCATTGTAGACAAACAATCACCGCATAAGCTGGGAAAATATGGAGGTGTGAGGTTAAAGACCCACTTCATATATCTGCACAATGATGATTTTGTTGAATAAAGACACAATAAATATTTGCTCACAAGTTACTCAATGGCATTTCGAGAAGTACCAAGTTCCAAACTTCTTAAGGAATTATGGGAATTTCAGATTTTGTCGTTTATAATTTCAAACGAAAATATTGTGATAAAAAAAACTATACTTTAGGATAGGTTTATTTACTTTGAAAATATACTTAATAATAGCAAAATTTAACGTGCATAATACATATATAACAAGAAAAATAAGGATAAAAATAATATTTAAAGGATTCACTGAGCCATTTTTGGAAATTTCATACCGGGAACCCAAAGCAGACTGTTTCGAGGTTCCTACCTCTCATCAGTTGGATTCGCCCAGTACTTACAGCTCAGTAAATCCAAAGAAACATACAAAAGACAAAATTAAAGAAAACAGTGGCCCTTGTATTAAAAAACATCAAAAAACAAATAAGTATAAAAAATGTGTGCGTTTTTTATCCTTATTTTTCTTGTTATGAAAATATTAAATATTGAAAATTATAAAAGCCAGATATCTGTTTGATCGTTTCAAAGCCTGAGTGAGTAGCTTCTTCGAAAATTATTTGAAACAGTGATGTCAACAATTTATAAAAAAAATATTACTAATATACTAAGAAAGACACATTAGACTGGAATTTATTTATTTATTTATTTTTGTATTTTTAGCCTCATCAAATCAGTGAGTTTCTGTATTATCCACACCCCTCCCAAATAACTGTTGAACTAACTGGTTAGATCGAGAAACTTGATTTAAATTTTATACTTGAAATTTGCCGTTCAGGCACAGCCTTGTGGTCAAATGGCGTAAGTGCCTTGAGAATATACAGTATGGCCGGAAATAAAAGGAACTTCCGGTATACTTTGATTCCTTGCCTTATGATTTTAAGTAAAGTTCGCTACCGTTCGGTATTGGTGTGGTAGTATAAATTCCAAAGCTTTTCCAAATTAGCAGAAGGCGATAAAAACTCCACAGAAAAGCAATGTTATTTAGACAATGAATTTCTATCCTATTTCTGTTAATATCTCATTGTTTTAAACAATGAATATTAAATCCGTAATCCAATGATACGATTAAAATTAGACAATTTAAGTAAATAATGCCTATTTCTTTAAATTTTTCAGAAAATGAAAAATTATACTGTTTGTATTCTACAGAATATATATTATAATTTCAGTATAAATGTAAATTTTTTTCTTGTCTCACTTTAATATTTTTCCTTTTTATATAAAAATTTTTAGAAATAACTTTTACGAAAGTAGGCTTTAAGTTCGTTCGAACTTCCTGTTATTCTACAAATTGCAAATCAAAAGCCGCAATTTGTAAATTTAATTAAGAAATTATTTTCGTTTGGACTTTTTACGTTTTTAATTTATTAAAATGAATTTTCTAAATTAGGTCAAAAATTCTCAATACTTTCTAATTTTATTTCATCGAATTCTTGAACTTTTTATTTATTTATTTATTTATTTATTGAATAAGCTAGTAATTTGTGTCAGTTAGTGAGGTCTTTCGACACAGTACTGATAATGTACACATTCCTTAACTAGCAAATACTTAACGTTTCCTTTATTTGCGGCCAAATAGTAAGTGGGCTGTTGATCGTGGTTGAGCTTTCTTACACATGACGAGTCAGCCCAGAAATAGGCCTTCCTTGGGCAATTTTCTATCGGCCTTGCATCACAGTTTGGTCATTCCTCCGGAGACATTTGCATACATTGGTTATCGAAGGTTCGACACGCATGGCTCGTAAGTGAATCTAAACAATTCTTGCTGTTTCTTTTATTTAGAAAAATACACAGTGACGTCATTTCAACGGATTTCGAGTTGGTTTATGATAAGGCGTATTGCTAATCTATTATACACGCCCTATAATTTAACCTACATCAATGATTTAGTGAAATTAAATATCATTGATATATAAAACATCAATGATACAGTAAATATATTGATATCTACTATATCATTGATATAGTAAATAGTTGAGTGTTACACATATTCCACCGTTTTATGATGACTATTTAATGCTAGAGTTTTCGCTTTTAATATCAGTTTCGAAATTAGAAGCTACATTACTTCAAATGTTGCAAGCTTGAAACAATTATTATTTCCCCTTTTTTTTTTAATAAAAACAAAGCAGCGTAAAAACGTAATTATGCAATTTTCGAAGAAATGCTAAGGAAAGGATATTCGTGAAATAGCGTTGTTCAGTTCTTTTACAATTATTCGCCACTTTAATTGTAAAGATCTCAGAGCAGAAATTACAAGATTTTGAATAGAGAAGTAGTACTGCCAAAACCAATCTTCAAGAAATGATGTAATAAAACTATGGCTATGAAGATATGGTATGAAGGTATTTAATAGGCGGATTAAAATGTAATTAAGACGTAAACATTTAAGAAATAAGATTATACCTTGAATTCCTGATCTATTTAGCGTCATAATGCATCTTTTTCGTATTTACTGGAATTCGTCAGTGGGGATTAAGTCATCTGTGGTAGTTTGAATAGAGATAACTTCTCTTATGAGTTTAGTGATTTTTTTTAACTTTAAAGTATCATAGCTGATGATCCGCATTGAGTACAAAACAGGAACTTTAGATTTCAATTTGAGAATTATTATTGACCATTTTATATAAGAAGTTGTTGTTTTAGTAGGAGAACAATACGATACCCCCAATGAAAAACATTGTAACTCAATTTCAGCAATTTTCAGGAACATCATTATATCTACCAAAAATAACGATTTAAAATAACAAGACTCCCTAAGTATGTTCACAGTATACAACTACTTCAAGGCAAATGGTAGCCATTGGATATTCAAGGATATCAAGGATATCGTCCGGAAAACATCGTAACTCAAATTTGATGTTTTTTGAGTTTCAACGTTTTTAATTGAGGTTATCCAAATTCATCAACAAATGTAAAGAAAAGTATAAGGAATCGTTTGTATTAAAATTCTTTCTTTTTTTCTTTTATTAAGCAAATTGTGCCGATTTTTGCTTTATCAACAAGAATATTAACTAAAATGCTTGTGTAAAAAATTATGGCCATCAATGAGCTGTCGTAGTGTGATAGGTTGTATCAGTTTTTTTGCTTTCATTTTTCTTGGTAGTTTTCAGGTCATATAGAATGCAGGTTAAGGCCAACGCTTTGCTCCGGTTTGTGTAATATGGGGAAGGAAGAATTCAGTTCAGTCTTGAAATATGTGAGGAATTGTCTGTTGAAAGTCGACCTAAGAGAGACCAAATGCATTCACACGTAATTAAATCTGTGTGTATGTATCTCCCATCCCTTCTCCAAGCAATACCTTTTAGACCACTGAATGGGTATACTTGAAACTTAATATGAAAATTTATGGCCTAGAAAAGATCTCAGTTCTGTATTTCACTAAATTTTTCGAATAGTTCCTGTGAAGAAATATGCGCCTGAAAGTGACAAAATTTCCAATCTGTAAATGTTAATCTGTAAATGTCATACATTAACTTCATAACCTTCTTACATGTTTTGTAATAAATATATATATATATATATATATATATAGTGTGTGTGTGTTTACAGTTTCCAAAAATGAAAAAAAAAAAAAGAAATATTCTTTTTAATGTAGTAAAATTTGTTTTCTAAGTAAAGAAAGCTATGTCAATAGTAAATATGATGCAGCAGATTATTTACGTAAGATATATATTGTTAATTTCTAATTGTATCGAAGATACACCTAGAAAATTGTTAACTTCAGGAATCCTATGTTCTATCAACAGATCGTTTCGAAATTTTTTTTAATTGAAAAAAAAAAAAGCATTTTTTTACTTAAATCTGTTTTATTGTAAGATTTTTCCCAATCAAAACCAGGGCTGAGATTATTAAGGAAGTGATTAGCAACCTTTTTAATCACGTTTTTTGAAGAATGGATTCAGTTTTCCTTCTCCGTTTTGGGGGACACGAAGTTCAAGAAATGCCAAAATCAGCATTACTTAATTAAGAATGTTATCAAAATTTTTGTTTGTATTGTTCCGAATTCATTGTTTCCATGTTCGTTAACTTTCTTATTGGCCTGTTGCACTAAACCATATGTTTTGTTTTGAATAGATGAGTGGCAAGCGCACTCGCAGCTTTAAAATCGCCGTCCACCATCGGGACCGGGAAGTGTGGAGTGAGAACGACTTCCACCTGATCACCGAGGATCCCACCCTCCTCCGCAAGATGGTGCGCATCATCGCCGAGGAGTTCCTGCCGGATGACCGCGACCGCAAGTATTATGCGGATCATTACACCTGCTGTCCACCCCCTTTATTCATCGTCATCATCACCCTTATAGAGGTAGGATAAAAATAGATCTATTTTAAATGAGGTATTAGCAATTTCATGAATATTCTCTAATAGAAAAGAAAAAAAAATAATCAGGGAATTAACGACAAATTCCAACTTATCTTCTTCATATCTTGTCATTTCGAAAAAAATTCTTTTTTTTTTTTTGCTTAATTCGAAAAATTTAGGGAATATTTGGATCTTCAGTAGCCTTCCGTAAATATCATTCTGTATCTCCAAATTTGGAATAAAAGATATTTCTCTTATGCATTTTGCAAAATGATTTAAATTCTATTAACATAGTTTAATACGGAGTAGAATTTAAAATATAAAATTTATATTTTATTATAATTTCAAATATTTTAAAAATATCAAAGTTATGTAAAGTTTTGTCAAAGAATACAATGTTCTATCGTTTATTTAATTTTTTATTTTTAAAAGTATATTTGAGTTGATATTGATCGGTTTATTGAAATAATTAACAAGCTCGTACAAAGTAGATTACAGACAATAAATAAAAGTTTTTATATTTCAGTTTAATGCAGTATAACAAACATCACATAGTAGTTTTTGTTGTTGTGTTTGTTCGCCTCACAAAGATTTTATGTTTTTTTTTTTTTTTTAAACTATTACTTCAGCTTCGAGTGTCATATTAACAAAAAGATTCCGAATTAAGGGCGTTTCCCATGGATCCGAAAATCGGATGGTCGGATCCACGAATCGGACCTATTCTATTTTTCACATGGCCACGAAACGTCGTCTATACGAACGATTTGAATGTTACAAGTCGTATAGACGATGTCGGAGAGAGTTTCGTGGCATGTGAAAGAGAATACGTCCGATTCGTGGATCCGACCATCCGATTTTCGGATCTATGTGAAACGCCCTTTATAAGAGATGTAAATCCTGTCAGTAAGAAAAGGGACCAAATGGAAACTTCGGCGTAGTCCTTTCAATGCAGTCGTATCATTGCTTAAATCATTATCTTCAATTCTGTGAATACTCAAGTTGGAATGATCTAAGTACTTTGTATTTAAAGTTAACTTTCACATTAATTTAAATTAGAATTTTTCATAATGATAATTTTTTGATAGTAAAGTTAAGTTTTGCCTTTCAGTCCTTATTAGACGTCATTTATAAAATATAAGTTAATTGTTTATTACTTGTTCCTTATTGAAAGCTTATATTGACTTTCAACAATTAACTGTGGTTTACAAATAAAAAAGTATTCATTCCATTCATTTGCTCGTTATATTATATTATATTATATTATATTATATTATATTATATTATATT
>JAFIDM010000004.1:37503485-37544913 GCA_023159025.1 Thereuonema tuberculata | reverse complement strand
TTATATTATATTATATTATATTATATTATATTATATTATATTATATTATATTCATTTATGGTTTTGCATGAAATTTCCTTTTCATAAATTAACTTTAATCAGTTTTTGAAATATGCTGTTACAGCCATCTTTGCAATTACTAGTTTGTTTGCTTGTGTATTTTTTTTCTTTTTATATTAGAGATTCTATTTTTTTTATTATTATTATTATTCTATATAGTTTTGTGGTGCCACATCAATCTCCACAATTACTTTTCTTAGAAGTTTGAGTCGTTAGTCTAATAAATTACGCAGATGCATTTAAATAATGCAATATTTTCAATTGAGAATGTACTGGAATGACATTAGAATTTTCTAGATAAAAGATGTCTTGTGCGTGATTTCATATTTTCAAGGACGCTTATCCGAATAAGTCGAAAGGAATGTTTTGTAAATTTGTCTTCCCAGTTCCTAAAAGGCCGCGCGAATACGTACACTTCCTTTTTGGGGTTCGAATCGTGTCTTCAAAAGCCCCGCTTCGTTCATAGATCTCGATACAAGGCGTCGTGTCACGTCTCGGCGACATCTTAGGCCTCTGTCGCTGGTAAACAGAGTCCTGCGACAAAACCTTTTCCCGGGATCCGAGCGCACAAAAGAGTAGACTCTAGTTTGCGAGATTTACAGTAGGAGAAAACGGTGCCAGCGTTCTCCAGACCATTGTGCTTGCACGCGGGGATCTAGCATTCCTCGGTCTACGGGAAAAGCCGACCATTTCTCTCCATTCTCGGAGGCACCTTCCTTTTCTATTTCGTTTTTCCTTTTCTCTTCTTTCTTTCTTTTTTTTCTTCTTTCTCTTCTGCTTTTAGCCTTGTGGATGCGCCGCCTGGTGACAGATTTAGGGATTCGGAGATAAGGACGAGGAAAAAACTACACACAAAAAAAGAGATAGACGGGATAGAATCTTTTTGGTTCACACCGAAAACCCTTAACTCTATCTTCCCTGCGGTGCAACTATTTTAAAAAGGCGGTTGTCGGGCCAATGCGGGGGGTGTCGGCATTTTTGGGCAACGGGTCAGGACCAATGCCTTATTTGAGGGTCCTTGTGCCCCTCCTCTCAACCACTCCTCTGTTCAGGATTCATAAGGAAAAAAAACGAAGCTTTCTTAGTACAACAAGCTAAGAATTCATTATGGCTTCATTTACTTAAGTTTGCTGCAAGTTTTTTTTTCCTTGTTGTTTTCATTGATAGATGTTAGTACTGAAATTAATTACATAATTACAGAAGCAGCTGATCTTAATAATAAAGGAAAACTTTACTATGATTGAATCTTCTGAATTGGTCATTAAGTGAGTAAATTTAGTTGATGGACCCGATTAAAGACGAAACAGCTGTCCTAGAGTTCCACTTACGACAAATCCAAGTATAGTTTTGAAAATCGTGCAGTTTTTTTTTTATATTGTATTATATAAAAAATAATATATTATAATATTATATTATATTGTAATCTTTTTTATGTTACTCCTGTTTAATATGCCTTCGTAATATGAAATATATTAAAATCTTACAAAGAGTTCAATACCAAGTGATAACGATTAACAATTAATGTTAAACAATTTTTATGAAAACCTAAAAATTTTGGAAAAAGTGTGGAAAAGAAATTGGAACGTTGCAATTGAGTTCAAAAATTTAGCATTGCTTTCAAAAACTAGTTAAATTCAATATAAAATATTTATATTCGCGCGATTCGTCTAATTGGTGTAATTTTAATAAAGTATAATATTGTTACAAAACAAAACATTATCTGAAGTTGACTCCATAGACTTATCGCAGATCTCATAGAAATACTTAGCAGGGTTTTGTCCTGAGTTTCTGAAATTTATAATGAAGTCAATGGTGATAGAAAAAGCAGCCGAATCTCTTAATGACTTCAGCAGAATTTAGCGAGTTATTTATGACGTGGCTCTATCCTAACAACTTTTGACTGAATTTTTTTTTTTGTAGAGCAATGAAATAATTGATTTGGGTGTAAATTATGTAAACATAGGCCTTTAGGATTAACAAGTAAAATCGTTTATGATTGTCTAATTGACGTAAATGGATCAAAACTCATTTTATTATTTAGTAAAAAAAGTCTCCCAAACCTAATTTCATCAAATGTAGTTTGCATGGGGTTCTGTAAACCCAGGCAATCAGTGTATTATTATTTCTTTCTTATGGGTATAATAACAGTTAAAAAAAACATAATTTTGTATCTGAAATTATTCGTATTATTCCATTAGATTTATGACTAAGCCGATTCATCTGCAAGACTTGAACCTCAGATGGCGCTGTATGATGAACCTCCTGGAAATCTGTCATTTGTTAATGTACCTTAAGCCAAGATTTCTTTCAAGTTCAAGGTCCACTGTTTTTTTTTTTTTTCAACTTTTTTTTTTTCTTTCTGTGTCATTCGTCTCCTTGAGAAATATTTATTCTCCACTGGCTGTCCGCCAGTTGTCTAGTCGCAGTACTGGGTCAGCAAATTGCAGGAGAGGCGCATCCTTTTAAGGTGTGGGTTTCGGATGCTGGACGCTGGATGCTATAACGAAAGCACTCTCTTAAAGGAAGCCACAAAAAAAAAAATAAAGGCGTCAACTGCCTCTTACACGTGGCTTTGTTAGTGTCGTTGATTCTATAAATATTGCAAATTGGAATTAGCATTATGCAAATCATTACTTGCATTGAATAAAGCAAATATTAAGTATATATATAGTCGACACAGTAGAGCGTCGATAATCCGGACGTCAAAAATCCGGAGCGTCGATAATCCGGATTCAATTCCGGTGAAAAAAAAAAGTTCAAAAATCAATAACAGATTTTTTTAAGTGCTCGGACAATGTTTCATTCAAATACATTATAAGTTCATATTAATTAATGGTTTTATTTATCTGCTCCAATTGTTTAACCATTAAAGTGAATTATTAACTGTTTTAGCAACTTTTCGTTTTGTTATGAACTTAAACGACCTTTTTTGGTTCTTTTCGAAAATCCGAACATTTTGATAATCCGGACAGGGTCCGGTCACAATTACTCCGGATTATCGATGCTCTACTGTATATATATATTTAACGGCTTTTGACCAGTAACTCCTATTGTTCCTATTTGAATCAAAATCAAAGCGATCTTTCTTATTAGACTAAAACTTCTAATAAAATGTCAGTTTTTACACTCAGTTAGTTTTGGGGTATGTTAAGTAGTACAGCCGGCAAATATGAGTATTTCTACTTAAATATAATTGGAAAACTGACTTTTTTCGTTCATTGCTTCTTTCCGATGCATACATATTAAGAGATATTATAAACATAATGAAGAGTGATAGCCCTCGAAAGCTGTAATGTTTGCTGAACTCTTCCAGCTGAAACATTTTCTAATTCGCTTCCTAGAAATCTTCAAATCATATTCCACTGACAAAATAAACGACATATAAAAATGTTTAGTATACTATTAATTGAACTGCATAAGTAAGAAGACATTTATCTTAAATGCAAATCAAATCTCAAATTTCATCCTTTTCTCAAAAAGATTTCATAAGATTTTCACAATAATGATCTAATACCCAATGCTGTAATACGTAAATTCGTAGCTTTAATATGGATCTCACATTTGTACATACTATATTTGTATTTAAATTATATTTATATTATATTTGTATATTTAATTTGTAGTTATTGCTTATAACTACAGTTTTACTGTCGGTTCTTTTATTTGTTATTTGATAATTAAAGTTTCTTCCTCAGTTAATCTGGCTATTTCCTTCATATTGATTTAAAAATTTTGCTTTAAAATTTAAATGAGAGTGACGAACCTCTTCAAACACTTCATTCGTTAAATATAGATAAATCCAATTTTATTGTCTTATCTTTTCTTTTACTTAAAAAAAAAAAATCAACTCGAATATCTCATCTGAAAAATCCCCTCCCCCCCCCTTTTTTTTTTAAAGAAATCATTTCCGATTGCATTGTAGCAAAAATAAATAAATAAATAAAAAACAACAATAACAAAATCTCCATTGGAAGCTTTTGATAAAATTGTATTCGGGGATTTTTATTTTAAATGTAAGATTCTTTTAGCTTTTTATTTGATTAAGAATGTCAATGCATATATTACTTTAATTATATAAGTACATATTTATATATTTTTTCAACCAATCTTATCGAAGAAAATTTATAGATGATCAAAAAATATGGCGGATTGATGCGTGGTGTCATTTCCTTTAACATCTGAAGAGATTCTCTAAGAAAATTACATAGTTATAAAATTTATCATGGCGATGAAAATGAAATTCTACTGTTTTGCACTTAAAATAGACTTTCTAGATAATTAATTACAACTAAAATATCTTGTTAAGTCATACTTTAATAAAATATTCCTTTTCCAAGCAAATTTCAAAGAGAATAGTTTGTAAAACACTTTAGTTTTCCAGAATTGATACAAAACATGGTTTTCTGAAGATCAGTCAATTTGGATGTTTCGTTGTGTCTACGGTATATATACGCAACATTAATGTATCTGTAGTAGGTGAATACTTAGATTGACCTCTGGGGAACGTGTAATCGGGAATTGGGGACGCTGTTAAACGCAATTGGGCTTTTAAAGATTAAAAAACAGTTTCGATTAGCGCTGCTTGTGTCTGGCCCACCATGGTAGGCTTCACAAAATGCCAGACACAACAACATAGCAGTCGTAGTTGCCATTCTTGGCTCAGTACTAAGTTAGCTTCTGCTGTGTGAGTGCATCTAGGGAAGATGGATCTAATGATCCAGTTACGACACTTACCTTAAATATAAGTCGCTGGCGACACTCAGCTGAGTTCACTTGCCCAGCCTTAGTTCGGAAGTCTAAATCGGTACGCAATAACACAAAAAAAAAAAGTTTTTGGAAAAAAAGTACAGAGATCTAGAAGAAGTAGTTATGGTTGCATAATGTCTTTTTTGTTTACTCACCATATTCTATATAATTGATTTTTTTTCTTCCTTTTTAGAATTAGTTTTTTTAATATTTGTTACTGCATTTTTAGAGTTCGTCTTAATTCAATTATTATTTTCTTGTTTAATTCGTCTGGTTTTACTCATTACTGTCTTAAAATCTGCTTTGTCTTATAATTTTTACTCATTAAATCTTGCTGCAGTTTTTAATTATGTATCAAATCCTTTCATTTCTTTTATGTTAGTATTAATTTGACTTTTATTAAAAAAAAAAAAAACTGAAGTATACTTTCTTTATGATAATATAAAGGTTATTTCTTAACTATTCTGTTAAAATTAACATATTTTAAAAATCAGAAACCAATTAATTTTGTTTAAAGGACTTTATTTGACTTAAAAAAAAAGGAATATTTAATAATGAGGTATCCCAAATCCACTTGTATTACTCCATTGCAAATTGCAACATTAGCATCATTTGATGTCTGACCTATGGAATTTCATATATCTTTACTCCATTGGCACTTCACGAAAGGAAACAACACAGAACCAATTCTCTTTGTTGAATAAAACATTAAATTATTGACTGAATATGCGTTGGTAAAGGTTAAACTTAACTTTACATCGACAAAAGACACATTATTTTACAATGTGAAGGAAATTATTTCGACATAGAAAGAAATTAAGTTAAAAATAGGGAAATGAAAACAAAAATGAAGAAACTGAAATATCAGTAATGATAGGAAATTTTTAGTTCCCTATGCTATGCTTTCATACTAAATTTATAATTGATATTTACTTTTGATTACTTTGCACGAATTTATTAAATATAATAGATATAGAAGTTTTTTTAATTTTTGCATGTTTGCAATTATTTTTTTGTTTATACAAATGTAAAATTTATATTTATAATTTGTATTTAAATTATTTTTATCTTTAAACTTACATCGGTGTATCGTTTTCTAAGCAGTACCTTTTATGATTGGTATCTACATGTGGAGTTGTCGTTTCCTTTGTCTTGTGTCTGTGTTTCCCAGACTCCCACCTTATTGTATGAAGTTAGAGGTGAACGAAGAGAAGTGGAGGTGGATTGTTGGATGGCCTTCTGCCAGAACTGCTCCGTCTTATTTGCAAGGACGTTCTTGGGATTAAACTTCGCAGTTCTCAGTAATGGAGGAACATAAAGAGGGCTATTGGCAGGGCAACAGTAGGATACACAAGTGCAATAGAAAGATGGAGGAATTAGTGTAAAAAAAGCCTCAAATATGAACTAAATCTGAAGTTTTTATTATGACCATAAATGAAAGAAATTAGAAGAACATTGAAATTAAAATAGGTTGTTTTTTATAAATATTTAAATAAATAAATAAATAAATAAATAAATGAAACAAAATATGATCTTTAGTAAGCAGTTTCATTAGTCTCGGCAATTCACATGTTCAAAATATCGTATTTTTTTGTATAATGATTATTTTTAAAAATTGTTTATGAAAAATACAAAAAACAAAGACAGAACCATAGACCAGTACAGCTATCGTTGGATAATTATGTGCCTCCCAAAGAAATAAAAAAAGATTTATAATTGTATACTATTGTAAGTCTTGTAATGTATACGATACAGTAAATCAAGGTGTTTGGTATTGTGCATGCCACAAAAGTAATGGAATGAAGAGGGACGTGTTACAAGAAAAACAAAATCATGGATGAACAAAGGAAATTCTGAAGTAGATGCGTAGGACTGAAAGGAGGCTGAGAAACTTCTAATAATAGACTAACAATTGGACGAAATTAAAAGTTATTGAATTCGACTTGAAAAAGGACAGGTTTGATAAAGACAAACAAACAAGCAGGAGATATACTTATCCTGCAGTGGATTAAAAATGATTCTTTTAGTAAGTCAAAGTTAATAACTTAAGAATATCATTCTTTTAAATACGGCACTAGATAGTATCTTTTTTTTTTTTTTATGTTTGATTACCTAATATTTCTTTCTGATAAACGGATGCTAGCTATTAAAGATTTAAGGGTGTAGCTAAGTCCTTGAAGTATTCTTTGAAGAAATTAAATCCCTTCCTTCCTGTCGCATTCACCCATCAGATTTCGCCATCGACCATTAAGCGACCCCTATTTTGGGCCAAGTGAAATAAAGTAAACAAGCTATTTGAGATATATCATAGGGTTTCGCTAATTTGCTACAATTGCTATCACATGGACTCCACCAGAATAGTGCCAGCAGTGTCCAAATTAATTCCCTTGTGAGAACGTTGCCCCAGCTGGCCAGATTCTTGGCAAAATTTGAAGCCTCTGGAGAATTCCTAATTAATATTTTAAATCTACAATGAACTTGTAGAATTGTAAATGCTTACCAAGATTGTTTTCTGTTTTAAATCGTGCTTTTATTAATTTGCATAGGGTTTTTCAGAGTGCACTTAAATCACATTTAAAACATTAACTATTAATTTTTTGTGTAAAAAAAAAAAAAACCCCACACCGATGTTATGTGGTTCTTAAATGTTTTGGCAGCAAGAATGGCAAACTAGTTGATGAAATTCGTATATATACTCTTGCTATAAATTTTTGACATGACTTTTAATTTAAATCATTCAATTAAAGTTCCAAATAGTGATTTCTGCATTTTAGGCTCATTATGTCATAAAATAGATCGAGAAATTGGCTAAAAATCTGTTCGTTGAAGTTCCCTGTTTTAAAGTGGATATAAAATTTTCAAGTGTCTGCCCACACACGCATTTGTAAGTCTTATAAGTAGGAAGAGTACATTTTTGTTTATTTATGTGAGAATTGCGCTATGATGATTTTTCTTTTATGGTACATTTCGATTTAGGTAAGCTACATAATTTATTTTGTGAATTAAAGGCTAAAATACCAACAAAAAAATAATAATTTTGAAATCCATCTAGCAAGTGTTGGAATGGTTCAGGACGACAAAGATTTGCTTGACAAAAGGTTTTTCTCAACTCCTGAAAAGTTCTTTTTCATTACTCTCCCCTCAAAAACAGTTAAAGAACAACATCCTTTCAATTTCTCCATTTGGTTCTAGAAAGTGTTGTTAAATATATCCTTTTACATAATAACACTGAATGAATTTGTTCTTTTCATTCCAAGGTAATTTCACGTTTTCTACAATTATTGTGTGATTTCTTTGGTAATTCAGACTTTACTGATTGACTAGTCAATTAAAATTCCCTTAAGAAAAGTCAGAACTCTGGAAACTTGCACACATTGTAGCTTCGTAAATGTAGTAGAAGCAGGAGGTACTGTTCTCCGTGGGTCCCCTCATAAACCACTCACCCCAAGACCAACACATCAGCTTTGTTTGGGAAACAGATGCTTCGGTCTAATTGGCCTGACCCACAATTACCATAATGAAAGCTGAAATTATGGCAAGTCTAAAAGGAGGAAAAATCCTCACCACAGTTACAGTTGTCTTCTATAATGAAGACGTGAGCCTTAAAAATCTCAGGAAAAAAATGTGTTCCTACCAGTGAAACATATCCATCATTGGAACAGGGGAAAATAACTTAAATAGAGACCACATTCTAAATAATAAGAAGTAATTATATTATAAATATATTTTAAATGTAGTCAGCCTTCCTTGTCATTTACTGCCTTAGATGAAAAAAATAATTTCTTATATAAATTTATATAAATTTACCTAATTTAAATTTTATAACTAATTTTTATTTTGTAATATTTGTTTTTTTAATCATTCTTAAAATTTGGTACATTGTGTTCCTATTAATGTATTGAGTTCAATTTTAATAACTATAGTTAATTTTAATTTTAACTAAAATTAACTTGTTAATAGTGAATTAATTAGAAATAGTTACTTAGCGATAAGTTATTATTTGTAATTGACATGTGTATTCGACTAAACATTCTTTAGGCATGTATTCAAACATTATAAATTACATATATCTATTATAGATGAAAGTTAACGTTTTTCCATTCTGTTAATAAGTGTTTAAGTTTAACATCAAAATTTCGTTGTTTGAAATTCGTCATTGTCAAGTTTTGTCAAGCAAAATTCTTTATAAATTACGGATAACTGTAAATTTCATTAGAGATTTGTTTAATTGGAGATTTTTTATCATAATTATCGTTAAAACTAGTAGATTTTAAAGATCTAAACATACTTGATTTTTTTCCCCTTTAGATTTCTTGCAATATAGGCTGCCATTTTGCTACTGTTATGCTCAGCTAATTTATTAACTTGTTATTATTGTTATTGCTAATTTGATATTGCACTGATAACTCTAAAGCTGAAATCTTAAACTACTGTGATATGTTAGGCTAAGCTATTGTTATGGTGTTTATGTAATTGAGCGAGGAAAAAAAAGACATTATCAGAACACTACTTCTTTTCTCCGCCATTTTGTTACAAAATTATAGGCATTCCATTTTCGTTAGTCCAACTTTTAATAAAGAACTGCAGGTAGGCTTTACTTTTGTTAAATCATCATGATAAATAAAATTCTTATATAAGTAATAAACAGCGATAATGATTAATGCTATATGTAACTTTTACAGTAATACAATCAATTTGTATTTATAATGGACTATGATATTTATTCTTTTGCCAGTGCTTTTTGTTTTGTTTTTTGTTTTTTTTCCGCCAAGAAAAATATGTTTGCTTAAGCCTTTGATTTTTTTACTTCAAAAATATTGAATCATGAAATAAAGTATTCCAGTCTACACTGGGTTCGTAATAATTGCAAGTGGTATTTGCTTGTGAATATTTTCTTTCTTTCTTTTTTTTGGAATATCATTGTATCATAGATCACCTTTTGTATTTCAAATGTCACTATTAAGTAGAAAGGAGACCAGCCCAACGCCAAACTAAATAATTTTGACCTCGAACTTTTAGTTGGCAAAAAAAAAGGGGGCAACATTTTCTGTCTGTAGATAATCGGAGGCAAATTACAGGCAACAAACAAAGAACACCAATATTGGTCGGAGAAATATTTTTTTTTTTTTGCATATGATTTTTTTCTCTTGGAATCCTTGTGTAGCTGTGATTTGGCCTAATTGTGTGGAATCCGTTATTTACTGTTGAGTTAGATCATCTATTGTAAATAAGATCTACTTTTTCGTTGTCGTAATACTTTGATTCTATAATGAATGTTAAAATTATGGAAATAAATACGTAAATATTTCTTCTATTAAGAAAACTTTGATAAGGTACAAAAAAAAAAAAAAAAGAAATTTTAAGGAACACGTAAGATGAAACATTAAAATTACCAATTAGCCCACGGCGTTGTGTCAGTGCCATACGAAAGGATTGATTAAAGTGGGAGATGTTGTAAACCCATCCCACTACATCCGATAAAAAGAAAAGAAAAAAAAAATAGCATTTTCCATCTTTTTTCCCTTTGGTTAGCTAGTATATTCATTACATTCAAATTTTATTCATAGCCTTCCCCAGTCAAAATTTCTTCTACTAGATTGTGTATTGAAGAAATGGTTTTAGGCTATCGATTATTAAGAATTTCTGTGGTATATTAAATACGAAATAAATGTATTATTATCTTATATATATTATAAATATTCAAAAAGTCAAAAAAGACTGTCTGCTAATTAAAAACAATTATGAGATTAGGTCTTTTGTAATTATTTATAAAATTTTATAACTTATTTATAAACTTACAAGAAGAAAAATACATTGTTTTTGGCGGATAAGCCATAAATTCTTGATTTAGAATATTTCAAAGCGATCAAAACAAATCTCAAATACCTGAAAATGAGATACTTATCTTTGGAGAGGAGGAAAATCAAAAACCATCTGCTAAATTGTGTGTTACCTTAAATTCAATTGTTTGAAACCATCTTCAGTTCTCAACTATTTACATTTATATAGAAACGCTATCGTTTACATACAAAGATATGCGATTTTTCTGTGTGTGTGGAGGACATTGTCAAACAATACCATTGTTTTCCATTGGCGACTTTCAACTGCCCACATGTCTTTTGCTTCTAACTTTTGTCCATCCTGCCTTGGAAGCCGTTCTGAACAATAGGTTTTTCTGCTACTGTATTTAGCCTACATTTGAGATTACACACATATGGTACGAATGTGATTTACGGCCTAGATCTGTTGAATTTTTATTTCGTAAAGCAATTCGCGAGGAAAAGATAAGACGAAAGATAAATAGCTTCTTCCGCGAAGTGTTACTCGACCAAATTTATAGACTGTACCAGAAGTCCGTGCATTACCTTACGATGTTTCATTAAGTAAGCTTATTTTGTTTGTAGATTTAATAATAGAAGAATAAAAAATTCACAAAAAAAAACAAAATTATTAAAACATTAAATAGGTGTTAAGTCCTAACAAATTTAGTCAAAACATTAAATTAACCGGTTATTTAAAAAAAAAAAAAAAGACTTTATTCTCAACTTTCTAATTGACTTTGTTTAGTAAAATATATTATTGCTTTTTAAAATTCTTTTATGTCTAAATATCATTAATATGTTGGTAGTAGTTCGAAATACATTTCAGTAGATTAAGAAAAAAAGGTCACAAAACAAATGCGATATATTCTAATTTTGCGGAATTTATATTATTGTATTATTATTTTAATTATTCCTCGCAATATCTAAAATATTTAGACTTCCATTTTATTATTTAGAATTTTTTTTTAGTACTTTTGTTTAGCATATATTTCTTTTAAATACACAATATCCTTTTTTTTTTTCTTTGAAATATTTACTGGGCCAAATGACGTTTCTTTTTTATTTTTATTGCGTTTGTTAATATATTTTAATTTACGTATATTTTACGAAGCAACGGTCCAACTCAACCTAAAAATTCATTAAAAAAAATTAATTTTATTGTATTATGGAAGTCTAACGTAACATGAAAAAAATTTCCCATCTTTGAAGGAAAAACAAAATACAATAGTTAAAAATTTCAAAACTCTGTTTAGTCAAATCCATTTTCTTATTAGTAATGATAGATAATTAAAATAAATAACATAAATAAATAAAAAAACTGTAAGAAACCTGACATAATCTTTATTTATTTATTTATTTTAATGTTGCCTTTGCCAAAATAAGATAATATTAAAAAATAGTGAATAATACTAGAATAATTTACTAATGACATAGCAAGTTAATGTTATTCTTACACTAATAAAAAAAAATAACAATACTTTTAATGTAGCCTTACTAATTTTGTACTGCAAATTCCTTTGTAGATCAGTAGGTTATTTGTGATAAGAGGATGCCTCTTTGCGAGAATGTCGTGTCTCTATAGACGTCTACTGGATCTCAGAATAGCTTTGTTTAATGCCGGCTGCTTTTTCATCGTCTGGAAGAATCTTCGCTTGAAGCTTCCATGAACTTGATGGGATATTCTTTTCCGTTGAAGATCAACGTTCTTTAAAGAAAGATAAAGCCTTTTTGTCTAAGTAAAGAACGCGATTTTAGTTTGTTTGTTTTTTTAGTATAAATTAAGGAATTCCTTCAATCATTTCTAATATCGAAAATCCGAAATATATGAAAATATTTGGTCATTTAGTCCTCGTAAAGTTAATGTATCTTAAAAAATTTATAACATCGTAATAATGTTTTCTATCTTAGAGTTTATGATGTCTTCTTGAAAACCGAACTTTTTTAATTAAAAAAAAAGGTACTAAATAAATCATTAATTATAGTAGATATTTTACCTAAACTTAAAAATGATCGAGTCCAATATTTAATGAGGTAAATCAAAACTTTGCTTTAACATATAAATTTTTTGGATTCAATATAAGAATTTAGCACGAAGTTTTCAGGCTAAGACATTTTTATGTGGGACAGGTTGGATTTTTTATAAACGGAATGTAAACTTTGGGATTTTTAAATTCGGAGAAGCTGTAGTATCATATACCATATGATAAAAATTGCAACTTCAGATATTGATAAGTTAATATTTTATTAGTAGTGTTTTTATAACGATGCAATTGATATATTACTTCAATTATTAATTGATATAATTTAGTACTTTCCTTTTCAAAATCTTTGAAATGGTAGCTTTAACTCATTGACATGTTTCTATCATCTCTTATTACTGTGGCGGAAGAATGATTCCAGAACCGTTTAACCCTATTTGGAATGAGTACTTTGGCTTTTGTGATTTCAATTGCCGATCTTTGTTTGGTTGTCTTAAAAGGAGTGAAACTGACAAACGTAATATGTAACGCATCTATAGTACACATTCTGCATAGTGAGAAACGGGAGCATATCTCTCTCTTCTCCGGGGAATTCCTTGGACACGTGTGGTGCTTTCAGGCGTCAACGGGCATCTAATCAGGCGCAGACCAATGCTTTTAATGGCTGCCTTATTCTTGTCATTTTTGTGTCGCTGGCGGCTTAATGAAGCCATCTGCTCTCATGATGAAGAGTCTACAGGGGTTGTATGAACATGCACCTGCGCTTATATTGGATGTCGAAGTTATCATATGGCTTAACACTTTTATATTTTTGCGGAAACTAGAATGAGATTCCGTTTCGATTTTTTTTTTTAATCTCGAAAATTCTACTACTATACAAAGAGGAGAAAGAAATACAAGAATCACATTTAAAATAATTTTTACTTATCCAATATTTAATTTTTTTATTGGATAAGCAGAAATGAAATAATCTTATACTAGCATGGTGTTCCTGAGATAAATAGAAGATTATAGAAAGATTATAGGAAGATTACAGACATTAAAAAAACTGAATGATATTAGATTGTATAGATTTCTTGGTATCAATTTTCTTTTTTTTTTATTTTTATATTTTTCATTTTTTGTTTTTTTTTGTTTGTTTTTCTTTTTCAATGAATACTTGATATTTTTTTAAAAACAGTGCTTCCTAATCAGCGGTCTGTAGCAAAAGCTTTTTATTTCACTACTCCTTGTTTCAAGTACAAAATTATAATTCCCGAATCGACAACTCTATAAAACAGACAATAGGAAAAATTTAAAGTGTGGTTGTTTAACTTTATTTGGACTTTTCTTCGTTATTTTCTATTAATTTAAAGTTTTTCCCGCCCACCAATTTTTGCTTTTCGCTTGAAATCTTTATCAAGCGAAAGTAAAATATTAATAGAAACCAAATATCTTTGATATGTGTCATATTTTTATTCATTAATTTTACTAAAAGCAGTGCTCAGATATTGTTGGGATTCAAAATGTAAATAATTATGGTGTATGTGCCTAAAAAATAAAAAAAAAATTAAAAAACATAATGTGATTTTAAATGTTGAAGAATAATATTTGCATTCTATTTCTTTGCTTCATTTAGTTCTTATAACTGAAAATGAGAAAAACAAACGCGAGCATATTTAGTGAAAATACTGATACTGTATATGTATTTCATATAACAATAAATTGTATTTATAAGTATGTACAGTGTACTCTCGATATCTCGAACTTCGATATCTCGAAAACCTTGATAGGTCGAAAAATTATTTTTCCCCTTGATATTACGTATTCATGTAATCTCGACCTTGTTATCTCGAAAACTAGCTATCTCGAATTTTTCTTAGCGTCCCTTCGACTTCGAGATATTGAGAGTATACTGTATTTCATACTTATAAGAAAAGTCTCTGTTATGTATAAAAAAAAAAAAAAAAAAAAAAATTCTCATTATAAAAACTTAAAATGTAAAATTTGAATAGGATGCAATTTATAAAGTGGGTTTAACTAAAAAAAAAGTTGAGAATCACTGATTTAAAGAATATTATTTGAAAAAAAAAAAAAAAAAAGGACATTCATGCTTAGTGTTAGTAATACCACAAGTAAGTTGTTTAACTGATAATTGTTTTAATTCTTTGTGTCTTTAGCTTTTATTTACATATAAAGTCGTTGATATCACAATTCAAATTTTAGCGCCTTACTTCTAAAAATTCAAGTTCTTTTTTTTGTTGCTAATTCTGATTTATTGGAAACCCTCTCCTTGATCTTTATTCCGTCAAATGCCATGTAACAGATAAGGAAAGATTTACGTTCTTGAAAAACCCGGATCGTGTGTCTCCTCAAAGCCGGTGTTGAAACAGTAGCCTGGAATTTATCAAAACATTCAGCAGTAATTCACTTGCTCATCGGGTGGGGGAGCTGCCAACACTGATAAATGACCATCGCTTGCATGAAAAACGCTGTCATTGCGCAACTTGACAGCGAAAATGCTAAAACCTAAATATTTATTCACATCAATACGTGTAGGTGAGTATTTCTGTGAGCTTGCACACTTTTGTTTTTCTCAAAAGTGGATGACAAGCCGATGATGAAATCAATTTTTAAGAAAAGCACGTCTAAAAGAATGTTTCTTACAACAAAATAGACGTAGCTTTATTACAACGCTAGACACAGTTATTAATGTGTCTAGTTATTATTAATGAAAATCTAATAATTGGTAATATGTCGGGTTTGAACTGAGATTGCTTTTTTCCATCGGTTCTGGAACAACCGGCCTCATCATCTCCGTTTTTGCTAGAGATCCCTTTCATAGTAACAACCGGCCAATTTGACATCCACTGAGACTCATCCAATGACAATTTCTACACAACCTGTGCATGATGCTCCACCTTTGATAATTCCCTTTTTACTTACAGTTCTAAGATATTTACATATTTTTGTTTATATTTCAATTCTTTATTATCAAGAAGAGTTCCATGAAAAATTATGCAGTACCTAAAGAAATAATTATAAATTTAACTCAAAATAAGTAAACAAATAATAATAATTTATAGGGAATGGAATTACAATAGTGACATACACTTTTTATTACTTTAAATAATTTCACAAAAAGTTCCTCATGTTCTTTAAGGGTTCATCCTTGGATTAAAGATTGGGAATCACTCTTGTAGACAATGCTTTCTTGCTGTCTTTTTATTAAGAACACATTTTAGGAATGGCACGCAACTGTTAGAAGAATTGCTGAAGGAATCATTATTTCTTTGGAGAGCGGCAATTTTCCTTTCTTTTTTCCTCATCTTTTTTTCTTATCTCGTTATTGTGGTGGCATCACCAAAGAACTAGAAAGTAAACAAAGAATGCATTGCGAAAATGATATCTAATGCCTCCATCAGAACTTGAAAGGGAATACATTTGACGATCGACAGGAAGCTCAAACCACATATGCAAGGATTTAACCTAGAAACCTAACTATTACTTAGTAATGTTAATGTTTTTTATTAAGAACAATTTTTATTAGTTTTTTTATTAAGTTTAGTAATCTACTGCCTCATGTAATAGCATAATAATGCCTTATAATATTTACTGCCTATTTCGGCAAAACTTTAGGGATACCACGGTACCTTTTCCATGAATCCAAGCTTTTTGGAAATGACTCTTTAATGATTCATTTTAAAATAACACTTTATCTAATCAGTAATTCAGATGTTAGTAGGTAATTTTGATAGTATTTGCAGATCATACACGAATCATTAAAAATTGCATGTTGGAGCCTACAGATTTTAACGGTAATCCTGTATTAAAGTAATAAGTCTTGATCTGTAAGAAAATGGTCGAAACTTATTTAAAATGTTACTTTAAAAGATTGCGGTAGTAATTTTTAAAGATAAAGATTAATTGATTGAGTTGGTACATATCGTCGTTTCATTGTGAATTCTATGAGGTCCTTAACAGTGACCCTTATTCGTCACCTGTCGAGTGACACTTTTTCCTAGTTTGGAATTCGCAATTAGTGTCTATAAACCTCTCTTCGCCCTTGAGGTCCTTGGATACTTTGAAGTCTGATCTTGTCATTTCTTTCCAAGAGGTTGTGGGTCCTTTTCAGGTGGGAACTCTCCATTTTAGCGCGGGTGGGGACCCACAGAAACGAAGTAGGAGGAGTTAACACCCGAAGGAACTGTAAATCATGTAGTGTTCTTTTTTCTTACTTTTTTTTAACCTTTCTTTTTTCGTTCTCTGCGCCCCTAGTGGTACTTTACTTTTCTTTTTTCTCTCTGCTTAAAGTGTTATTTTGGCAAGGATTTTTTTTGCCTTGCTTCTGGCCTCGTTGTTTGTTCTTCCGGTAATTGAATTCCCATCGAAGAATTGCCTAATTGTATTATGTTAACGACTTTTGTTTAAGCTTTATTGTGCTGACTGTTGATATCATCCTGCCAGAATATCTGCCTCAACCTATATATATTTATCTGCTATTTTGGATAATGTCCCCGAAGGAATACAAAATTATGATATTGTACAGTATATTAGGCAAAGCTACATGAAATCTTTAGTACAGCACTGTTGCTCCCACAAAAATTAAAATGAAGTTGATTCAAGAAATAATCAGCAAGGGACAGAAATGGACGAACATTCGGTTGTTAATTGAATTATAGTAAATCTCATCAATAGTAGTTTTCATATGATATAAAAATATATACATGTTAAGATGGAAGGTGTTGAAAAGCGACTAATGCTACGACGCTGTAAGATTATTAAAAATTACAAACTTTTTTATATAAATGAGAATTTTTGAATAAACTATTCAGGAGGAAATGATTACAGAAACATAGTAGAAAGATTTAAGAAATAGCGTCTTCATCATTTTCCCATCTCATTTTTTTTTTTTATATATATATACAGTTCTTTCGGTCAACAACTTTCTTTTCCATTAATAATGGGTGAGGCCAAGTTGTATACAACTGAAATCCTAGTACAGCTGTTTAACGCTAATATGGCGATCATCAGCTAGGAGCAGTCATCAGTACACAGCCAGGTCTCGGTACACGACGTTTTCTCGTAAAGGCCCGTGTACCGAGACTGGTTGTGTACTGATGACTACTCCCTAGCTGATGATCGCCGTATTAGCGTGAAACAGCTATACTAGGATGTCATTTCTATACAACTTGGTCTCATCCATTATTATTATTATTAATATTTACCTGCGCTTTCTGATTTTTATGCGCTAAAAAACTTCATAGCGGCCGCGTGTAGCGTACTTATGAATTTTAAATCGCCTTTTTTCTTTTCGGTGCACTTTTTTATGCTTCAACGAGGCTTATATTCGTAATTGCTCTTCCGCTAATTGCCAAACGAAAACATATACCATACCCATACACATGTATCGAATGGCAAACTTCATAGCCTTGCCTAAATGTTTTATGTTGCAATAACTTCGATTTGAAACTAGTAAAGAATATAAGAATAAATTAACTTTTATTACAATCCTATAAGAAGTCGGAAAAGAACATAGAATTTGTAGGATTCCAATTTTCTAAGCATATTGTCATTGTTATACTTGAAGAAAAGAAATATGGTTTTTGAATTTGAATCTTACAAATTTTACCTGTTCTGTCTGGTTTTTATACATTGTATTAAATTATAAAAAGAATTACGATATTCTTACTGAACCTAAATAGTGCTAGAAAGCTTGAAAAAGATAAATTACGTTAGATGCACCAAACGACTTTAATTTAGCATCACTTAGTAATAGAATTGTGGTGAGAGGAAGACAATTTTAATTAAAGCTATAATTAACACGTTAATTTTCACCTGTCTTATTTTTTTCTTTCCTCTTTTAAGTTCATTTTTTTGATAAATTTGATATTTTCACATTGCGCCATATCTCAAACTCAGCTTCTTGTTTTTTAAGCTTAGTTTTCTAGAACTTTTTTTTTTTTGAAGCATTCTTTCTTTTTAGACCATTTGCAGTTTCCTTCCTTCCAAATGTCAAAGCCTTTTCGTAAATTTCTGTCTAATTTCTTGGCAGCGAATGAACTGAGAGCTTCTGAAATTTCAGTCTTTTCCTGAAGCGTTGTCTCCCCCCGGCGGCTTTCCTTGGTCTAATGTAAGAACGTTGTCCAGGAGGTCCTTTGGTTCGGACCTCCTGCAGTGACAGGTGGTGATTAGGATTATTTATGGGGGATGTCACCCTGATGATGTCTCCATCTCAGTATGTCGTAGGCGGACAGTGGTCAGTCCCCGATAGAAATAGTAGATTTGTGACCCTCATCACTGCCCCCTCTTCTTTACATCTTCTCATCTCACCTGGACAAACAGGTGGGACCCTGCGACCACCCTCTTGGCCATCGTTTCACTCATAGGACTAAAGTGTCGCTAATTCGGGAACACAAAGGAATTTCCGAATATTTTTCGGATTTGCAGAACGCAGGCAAAGATTTAAGTCTATTCGCATCAGTGAATCTGTCACATCTTCAGAGTTAACCCTTTATAGATTATCATCATACCTACAAAGGATAGATCCACTTATTAGAGGGATTAAAAAGAACTTTTAAACAAAAACATTTTCCTCATCTTTTATTTTTCCTTTAAAAAAAATTAGAATTTTTGTCTTTGATTGCAAATCTTTAATTTTTTTAATTACACAGTTACTAGATTAGTTACCGTAGTAGTTACGCTATATATTCGTAGTTAATCTTTTAATTTAGATTAGAGAGTTGATTATTAGTAGAAGAAGAAACAACTTCGTCCTTTTTGCCCAGTCGCTCTAATTAGATTAATTTCTAATTAGTAAAAGTAAATTAGTAAAAATACTAATTTTTTAAGAAAAATAGTCTTTCTCTTCTCAAAGTCTCCAAACATCTCGAATCGACGAATTTGCTAGAAAGTTGTTTTCAAATGCAATTTTTTTTTTTCAATTTTGCAGTTTTATACCGATTAATCTACACACAATATCAAAACTTGTAGTATAGCTGATAAAATATTGGAGAGGCCTTCTAAACTTTCAAGGATATCCGCATTTCGGGTTGAGGATTTAGATTTCAATTTTGGATAGCTATCTTATTTCATAAGCTAAATAAAGCTGATTCCGGGAGGCCATTCAAAAACTGACAAGATTTAAGATTAATTCCTAAAGATTGATATTTACTATTTAAATTCTAGACCTGTTTTTGAAATTTCGGGATATCCGGGTTATCCCATATATTTCCTAGATCATTTTACTGCAGTTGACAAGTAGACCTTATCTCTTATCGGTGTAAATACAGTAGAACTCCAATTATCCGAACGCCAAATATCCGGGTCTATTTTCAGGAATAAAACAACTTTAAAAAATACTTAAAGTTTAAATACAGGAACGCATTTGTAAGTTTTGTTCTGTTTAAAAAATACTTTTTGTGTTTAAATATTTGTAACTTTGTTTCTTTAATACATGGAGTACTGCAGTTTCACAATAACAGGGTGATAGAGTGATTTCACTTATGACCCAATCATCCGAATTTCTGCATATCCGGATCATGCGAATCCCCAATTAATCCGGATAATTGGAGTTCTACTGCATTAGAATAAAGTATATTTCTCGTTTGGGAGAACAATAGCAAAATTGGGTTGGTCAAAGCTATTCGACAAAATAAATAAGTCGATTTTTTTTTTTACTTTCATAGTTTGCTAGATCTAAAAAAAAAGAATGTCAACAGATTACGGATTCATATGCAATATCTTTCTTTTCTGCACATATAAGTTAAGTAATATATAGAACAGTATTTTTTTAAATCTTATGTTTTGTTTATCTATCAAAACCAGTGGCTCAAAAACTAGTGATTCGAAAAGAAAGTTTTGAACTTGCGACCCTTCACATATGCTGTTTTGTTTTTTATTTTGTAGCCATCATTTAGACATATATTCTGATATTATATTATTTCTATACAATGATTGAGCCAAAATAAAAAATGCAGCTACAAGAAAATTTCTGTAACTGAATTTACTTATATTTTCACAAATGATCTGTTGAATTTATTATGACAAGAAAAAATGTTAAGAGTATTCGTATACGTAAGCTGATAAGTACTTTGCTGTGAGTTAAAAATAGAGGCAAAACAATCTATTTATCAATTGATTTTGTAGTATAATACGGAATTAGAGATGAATGTTAGAGGAAAAAAGGTAGTGATAGCGATTAGTAACCAATCACAAGGCTTCGCAACATTTTCTGATACGTATAAGAAAATATAAAGTTCAAAGTTAAACCATAGCATCTGAAAATTTCATTACTCCATGTCTACACTTAACTGTTTGTTTAATTTATGTTGAATTATTGCTTTAATTTCCTTATTATTATAAATGTGATTGCTGCGAATGCAAAAGGCGCAATTGTTGCGATTATTGTGATTGTTGTGATAGTTGCTAAGCTGTATTATAAATGTGATTGTTGCGAAGGCAAAGGCGCAATTGTTGCGATTATTGTGATTTTTGCTGAGCTGTGTTATAAATGTGATTGTTGCGAATGCAAAGGCGCAATTGTTGCGATTATTGTGATTGTTGTGATTAATGATAATTAATGATATTTTAATGATACTTGTCCACAGACGGACGGACAAAGCGGGAATATAAGTTGTATCAGAAGAATAAAAAAGAATCTTAGAGCTTTTCTGAGGAAGTTTTCTAATGACTAACTCATGGAAGGAGAAACGGGAATACTGTAAAGGGGCCTTCAAGAGAGCATTTTAGTCATTTTTCCGCTTGTGAATGTTTTGTCTGTTCGATTAGATTTGGTGACTCTTGTCTTTGTATCAAGGATAGCCCAATCCTTTGCTAATCTCCGCACTCCTCCTAGGACCCCTCCTCTTTAACCCCTGCACTGGAAACCGAGTGACAGACCCCCTACTCAACTGTGCAAATGAAGTCATAACTCTCCCTCCTTTTTTTTTTATGCCTATTCCCGCAAAACTCAAGGTGGGCAACCTCAATACCTGAAAACCCCCACCAAGAAGTTCGTTGCTGCCACCATCTCCCTCCCGGTGGTCTTTTGCAATCAACCACTTGGGAGTCACACATTGAATTTCTTTGCCAACTGTTTTTCCTAGGGAAAGGTGATAGGCTGTGTAGCAGAGCCGTACCTAAGGGGGGAAAGTCATTGTTCCTCCTGTTCATGTTTTGAAGGTAAATTGAGTTTACGAAGTCCAAAATACTCTGCCCAAATGCTTAGGAAGTTGGAGTTGAAATCAACGTAAAATAATCATTGTATCTTAGTTATTTCTTATTGTCTATTCTTTTTCTCATAGACCAGAGCCTCCAATATCTCTATTAGTAAAGTAGGGTCTGTTAGCGTATGTGTAGATTAAAACGCGTAATCTAGGTAACGTTAGGAAAAAGTGTAAAACAATTGAGACGAATTAGCAATAGAGCAAAAGTAATTACCAAAAAACAAAAAAATAATTCGCGATGGCAAAGATGAGATATTTCATTAAAATATGTAAACTAAGGAAATAAATAAACAAATAATATTATTTTTCTAATGCTTTTGAATAAGAATTACTTCGTAGAATAGCCGATTTGGCAAGAATTTCTGTTGTTGGAACAGAAGTGCAGCTAATAGAATAATTCAAAAATATTTATGAACTTACTAGCTGAACCCGGCATGCGTTGCAATGCCACTCAAAGAAAGAAAGGGACCGATGTCGGTCGTGGGTAGGATACTTAGGTTCTTGTGTCGCCTTCCACCCACCCAAGTGTGGTGTCCCTGCCCCCCATAGGAGACAAATTTTTCACTTTTTGCATTAGACTTGGGGGGCCCGAGAAGGGGCCCTAAACATAAGGACCCGATAACGGTCGGGGGTGGGACCTTATGCCCTTGTGTCGTCTTCCCCCCACCCAAGAGTGGTGATCCTGCCACCCATAGGGGATCAGATTTTTCATTTTTTGCAATAGACTTATAAATATAACTGCCTGGTTTTCTACTAATTCAGAAAGCTTCGTGGGCGTGTGCACAACAACTCCCCAAAGTTTCATCGCAAGCTGATGAATGGTATAGGAACGCATACGGGATATATGAATGGTTTTAGTTGTCATTTACCACCAGGTGCATATTTGGCTATTTCAACCCTTTTCAACCCCGGGGGGGGGGGGGGGCGATTCTAATGTAGCCTATCTTTTGCGCAGGGTCCTAAAGAGTAATTCTGCAAAGTTTGGTCCAGATAGGTCAAAGGGTCTAGGAGCGTATAAAGGACAAAGAAAGAAAGAAAGAAACATTCATTTTTATATAAAGAGATCATTATTACTACGGTAATAGCAATAATAACATTATTTTTGCTGAAGTTTTTTTGTTTTTTTAATTTTAAAACAGGTAGAGACTATGAAGCTTGTACTTCTTATTGATTAAGAAAAAAAATAATGTATTTCAATTAAAATCATTGAAATAAATCTTAGCTGATATTTACATTGAATACAATGTAAATAAAAAAAATGTAAACTGAATTACTGAAAAATTTCTGAAGTATATTCAACTTTTTTTACATCATTTCTTTTCTTTTTTTTTATATAAATATTTATGATCTTTTGTTTTTTGTATCTTGTGATTACCCTTATTGAATTTAATGAGTTCATTATTCCGTATTCTTGGAGAAATGGTCGATTTTGAATGACTGGAGGGCGTCATTACTGGCCTGGGGTCATTCCCATAATGCAATTATCGGCTCTCGAACCGATGTCATCTGAACGTTAAAAAAACAGCCACCTCAGCATCTGTCATAAATGGGAAGGAAACAGTGGAACTCAGTGTTCAGGTCCAATGAAGAGGGCAGCCTTGTAACGAATCCCCTGTAATTACGCGGGGAGTTGATCACTGGCCCTTTGCCATTGAGCACCTGTTGCTAAGGCGCTCAAGATAGCCCGTAGTCCCAGCAGCTGCCTCTGTCTCCGGGAAAGGTGATCCGATGCGGCTGACCACCACCCAAGATCCATCGTATCCCGTGATAACCTACCATGGGTCTTAACAGAAAACAAAGGCACTTACAAACAACGATACACCAGAGGCACAGATACATTCATACTCACACGCACACACTGAGATCAGAAACACATCCCGTCCCGTTTGAGAATCAAATAACCGTTTCTTAATTACAAAAAAAAAAAGCTCTGACCGTCTTCCATATGTGCAAAAACTACTTTCAGTGTGATTTTTTTACTACGTTGATGGAAAAAAAACTAAATATTAAAGGTACGGTATAGTTTAACATTTGAATCCCTTTAAATGTGCAAGTTATCAAAAATAATGGAGTAAAGTAAATAGAAAAAAAAAACTAAACAATAAATGAATTCAAACAATTTAAAACTAAAACAAGCATGTCCGTCAAAGCTATTGTTGGATGCTGAAACTTATATAAGATGACTAGTGTACATCTAAGGAGATGTTGAATATTGCGTCTGGGATCATACATTACCGTAAAAAATTACTTATAATACATTAACTCAAAAATTATTTACCATATTTAAGGCGCGCTTTGTATATATTAGAGTTCTTCCTATACTAAAAACCGCAATTTCTCGTATGATGAGTTTGTACAATTTGATATTTAACTGAAAACGAACAACTTGGAAGTTTTTTTTTAAATAAGAAATCAATGGAAAGTTGATAGGTAATTCATGAGTTCGCGTTTGTTACTACTTTTTCTTTAAACTGATATATTTCTTTGGTAAACCAAAGGAGAATATTAAAATGTTGTTAATACTATGTAAGTGTGTGTGTGTGTGTGTGTTTCGGATCTACCAAGTGTGCCAATGACTTAATTTTTAAGATAGATGCTTTCACTTACGTGATTCGAAATTCAGAATTTACTCCGAAATGGTTAAGATGCATTGCAGTTTTGTGTTATCGTAGAAAACTTATGTTTAAGAGCGGTAGCTTAGAGAAGTAAGCCTAAAAAAATAACAAAGACCATTGAAGACAGAAGCAATGATGTCGAGTTGATAAAGGATAATCCAGGCATAGAGGAAAGAATAACTCAAAATATGGCGATTTTTTTCCCCCAAAGCTTTCAGTTTTAGATAGAAATGTATTTTTAACATAGAGACATCTGAGATTTCCTTGGATTATTGTTATGAGGGTAGCATTAACAAAGATGGTCCTTTTTTTTGTTAGATTACCTTAACAGCGAATTTTAGTTATCAAAATTCACTGTTGCTGTGACTTAATAGAAATAAAGCATGCGTCAATATCTTTGCTAGCAAGCTATCAATGTAATCACAGAAATTAGAGACAATTTTGAGAATGTAAATTGGCAAACTGTTTCACGGCTTTACTTACCGTAAGTTACTAGTAACAAAAAGAAAACGAAATGTAATATATTCTATTGTAGCATATATTGGAGAATAAGAATCTCATTTAAGATATTCTGTATTATTTTTAAGAGCTATAACTCACACTTTTTTTTCTTGTTTAAAAACCGGGTTGAATTTCCTTGAGGAGTGCTGTGCAATGTAGATGTTATGGATTATGAAATGGAAGATCAGTATGTGGTGTGGAATTTATTTATTTGAAATATAGGCTGCGAAGCAATGATGCTTAATCAACATGTGCATATCATGACCCGGGAGCACATATTGTCGACACCTTCTTGAGTCTTAACACATTTTTTTCTCCTTCATTTCTTACACGAGAACAAACGCCCATTGACATAAATCCTCCAAAAGCAAGAGCCCAGAACAGTCTCGTGCCATCCGGAAAAAATTAAGGAAAAAAAAGGTAAGAAATAGAACGGAAAAAAAGAAAAGGTCTGAGGGCTGTGCTGATAGCCAATTGGTGGCACAGCTGTGCTGAGCAGAGCGTCCATTGAGCGGACAAATTGCTGTAATTTCTGTCGTAGAATTTCCACCAAACATCTGTCTAAGACCATTTAATTTGCGGCATCTCTTGCCTGAGGGCGTCATAATGAAGTCAATATGTATTTTGCAGGGAGGCAAAAAAAAAACTTCTCATTTGGAAAGCTGGCAACAGATCTAACCACCCCTTCACTTACCTTACCCTAATACCGTATTCTGTGTTATGGAATATCATAATGGGAAAGTCTTCATTCATGATAACAACCTTGGGTTATTGTTATTGGTTGCCTTCAAAGATGAAACAGCTGTTGGAATGATTAGGCTTTGTTACGCGGAATTATTCCTCATTTAATTAAAAATAAGTAGTCTAACTGAGAGAGAAAACTAAAATTACATTCAACTAATAATAAATGTGATTTAAAAAAAAAACTAAAAAAAAACCTGATATTACTTTTATTATTACTGGAATTTAATTTTCCTTTACTCTGAAACTTATTTCTATGATATTGTCTTAAAATATTATTCCATCAAACACACTCATACAAATGTAGGTTCATCCACGGAATGGGAGGGGTTATGGTCGTAGATCTTCAATAAAAAAACAAAAAAAAAACCCAAACAGATCCTAGATTTTTTTCCAGTTTCGGATGCAATCGGGGGAGGACTGCTGTTGTAACCCCTATCAATATCCATTCGGTACGGCAGTGATTGAGAGAGAAGAGATCTTGTGCTTTTTTTTTTTTGTAATAAATGTACGATAATAAAATGTCTTATAAATTCTTAGAAATTGATATATTTTTTTTAAACATTGGTAGTTTTCTTCGTTTTATTCAAATGCAAAGACGTAAGACGTAACTCCGATCCCAGATACTTTGGACCCAAAATATAGGTTACCTATAATAACAAAACGATTGGAACTTCATAACATTAAAATTACAACTGTTACAAACACATGTTGAGCATAAATAGATTACATAAAAATAAGCAAATTCGAATAAAAAAATGATGATTTTTATTTATTTACTTTTTGTTATAGATAGACTATTAAAAAGCTGGAGCCTTTTACCTGTATAGTAAGTAAAATATTCTGACATTTGCTGATTTTCGTGGATTCGCCCACATTTTATTTTTGCTTATTTAATTTTTTTTTACGTTTTGAATAGACTAATTATTATTATTTTTTTTTCTTAAATTTAAAGAAAGCTTAAAAAAAGTTGAATATAATTTGATAACACGTTTTAGGTTCCTCTCAAAACTGAGTCTCATTAAGACCATTAAGTTTCTTAAATGGCATTCTGAAAATAGACAAAAATGTAAATTTGTTTTATTTTCAGGTCAAAAGAGACCGGTATCTCCACGCTGGTTTATTTAAAAAAGTCTCTTCCTGTAGTCGTGTTTTTAAAGAGAAGTTCGTTATATTTAGCATCCATCCCCAAAAAAACTTATTTTTTGGTAGACTGGCAAGTCTGAAATCTTTTAAGTTACTAATGCCGAGCTCTTTTTCTTATTTTTTTGTCTCACTTTTCCCCAACAACTGCAATTTATGAATGGGTCAACTTTATCCAAATTTAACTCAGTAAAAATAGTATTTATACAGTTCCATTCATAACGTAAAGAAATAAACAAGTTAAAGGAAGTACACTCTTCACATTCAAGACACGTTTTCTTTCTTTTTTAGGTTCTTTTCTTTTTTCTAAATACGATCCTCCATCCTTAAGATCTCAAAGATTTCAGTTTGTGCAAAAATATCAAATTCCTTTAAAAGTCCAGCTGTGTTATTGTTAGAAAAAGGACTATTTTAAAAACAATAGAACGGCCCTTTACTTTGACCCTACTTTGATGAAATGGTCTATAAATGTCAATGATATTACTACATTTCAAATTTTATTGAAATCTTTAAACAGATTTGAAATTAATTATTCATGCAGAATGATAGAAAACGAATGTGGATACAAAATAAACTAAAATTTCCTAAAAAAACATTTTATATATATATATATATATATATATATATATAATAAAGTAAAATTTTAGTATTATTTTTTAACTAAAAAAATCGAACCTAGGGGAAATGATTTATAATCAAAACCATAAACTTGATAAACATAAACTTAATTTTTAGAAACTGTAATATTCCTTTAACTTTCACTTTTCTGTAGTTGCTTTTAACTGAGTAGTCAGTATCTTCAAAAAGACCGTTTTTTTTATTTTTGAAACATGCTATTGAGACATCTACTTCATACGGACATTCAACATACTGAGTTATCCATAATAAAAAATGTGTTATAGGGTATACAATCAGCAAACAAATGGTTGGACATTACAGGAGTAGCCTGGTTCTTTTTACAACTTTGATTTTTTTATGTAATTTGTAAACTCAACACTACTTTTTTATAGCCATTTTAGTAGTATGGATTAAAAAAAAAAAGAAGCTTAGATAATGCATATACGTTTATAAATGACAACTTACTTACATAAGTGTACAGAAATTTTTTACTTATTTATAAGGTACAAAATATTGCATATAGAAGTGCAAACTATAAATTATCTATGTCTTTCGAGATCTTCTACTTATATTTATATACATACACAAAACTACACATAAAAATATAAAATTGTTATTGAATTTCTAAATGCTACTAACACTCAAAGATGCTGCTGATAATTATTTTAGGTTTCGTCCGGGGCTTCTAATAAATTGATAAAAAAACAAGCAAACTTGCAATTAAATGATACAACATTAAAGATATGTGCTTCCTTTAACAGCGAATTTGGAGTTTTAATAATCAATATTGTTATGCTAAAAATTAAGAAGAAAGTTTAATATAACCGACAAGCTTTTCATTAATTCTTTCCTTTAATATGAATCAGCAAATATAGTATCAGCACTACATTGTAATTCTTTGAGATGGTGGGGGTTCATTTAGGGAGGTAGGAGGGGGGAGGGAGTACAATCGGCAGGTGGTGAATGTGCAAATAGCGAATCCGACCCATGATTCCTGTTTGCCTTTCACCTGAACTAAAGAAAATTCGCAGGAAAAGGCCACTTCCGCTCCCGAAAAGCTATCAACCGTAAGATCACAGGTGTAAGAATAAAAAGTATTTCAGTAGCACTCCTTACCTCCTTTGATACTGCCTTTGTGTTCAGAAGTGATTTGTATTGAGTGATGAAGCATGTTCTGCGAAATAAAGAACCTGCTGAATATAATGAAATAGATAAAAATGGCTGTAATTACAGACGAAGGTGAGAATTAAAGAGAAAATATTGATTCGGGAGTGCCCACAAAGGATGTCTGCAAGTTTGGATGAAATGAGTTCAACCCTCTGTCACATTATCCTCTGACATATTTCAATTCCTTCCCCACCGCCTTTATTATCAATCCTCTCCTATTTAAATTAGGGAGTCTCAAATTCACTCGTTGGTTTTCATAGACTAGAAGTTCCAAAAATCCGAATCAAATATAGATAACTTACGGTCTTTCACATCTCAGAATGTAGATTAACGACTTTCTTACAATTTTCTTACAATGTCTTCATTCTTCGTTAAAATATTTTTCACATTAGTAAATAATTTTATTGAACGTTTCATAAATTTACTAATTCAATAATGATGAAATGTAAAGCAGTATTTTATTAGCCTACATTCATTAGGTAAATATACTGAGTTCCCTTTTTATTAGGTACACCAGCCTTTCATGAATGAATGTACTAATACTAGACATGTTATAAGTTCTTATTTAACATAGTCCTATATGATGAATGGCTATAACTCCATATATCAGTCTTAACCCACATTGCCGTAGTTTTTGTCAAACCCATTCACAATATCCTTTCAAAGGCAGATGTACTTTAATTCATTTGTTTTCTTTTGATTAATTGAATTCGTTTCTGTAACAATCATTTCCATTGATTGACTTTCATCAGCTAAAGATCACAAGCCATCACTCGACGAATGTTAAATTATTTAACAAATTATTTGATTGCATTTAAATTCCTTTAGACATAACTTAGTAGATGTCGAGGATTTTAAACATTTAACCTAAAGAAGTAACATAATTGTTTCATCTATAGAAGCATTTATAACCAAAAATTCCGTTACATGCAAGTTTCTTTGCTTTATTGAAACGTCTCTGTTACTTTTTATTCCCTTACATCTCGTTAGAATTTAAATTCTAAAAAATAATTAAAAAAAAGATGGTTTACAAAATGCTTTATAAAAATTACCGTTAAATTTTAGTAGAATTAATTGCAGAATTAATCTTAGTAGAATTCATTTGCTAAATTAATGGAATATGGTACATTTGCTTTAAAATTTGCATGAGAAATTACAGCGTTGATCAGCATTAAAATAAAAGCTGTTTAGTGTATTGATTATACGACGCTTCCTTCGCTATTAGATTTTCAGCGTGGATCTGCTGTATTCTATTGTAGCACCTGGTTTCTTTCTCCTTTGCCTCTCCATATTTAGTTTAGGAACCCTGTCCCGTCATTATCCTCAGACTCTATAATTCATTCTCTGTTAAGAGCCAACTGTCAAAGAAGTGGACAAAAAAGAATCACTTTTGTTAGAGTCGATAACGGTCTTCGTTCATTGTATTTCCGAGTTCCAATCGATTCTGTGGCCATCTGCTCCTACTTCCGGCTTCATTGGCCACCGGTCAAGGCTTCACTCTCCTGTTATTATCATAAATAAGAAACAACACCTTTTCCTCACAGGGCTTCTGTAGTAAACACGTTATTGTCCATTTATGAAAATTTATGATCAAAACCGTAAAATGAATTTTCTCTTACGAAAACAGTGGTGAAGTTAACCTTCAATCTGTATTGCTCCTAACCTGTGCCTGTTTAATCTATTAAATTTTAATAGATTGAATTTTTAAATCATATTTTTTTAATGACACATCAAATCAATCACTGTGTGTTGTGTGTCTTCCTTTCCCTCACCTCATTAACAACTTTTAAACTCGCTGGATTGATTTTCTTGAAACTTTGTATGCACATTTGAGGACTATGGACGATTTTACACATTCGAAATGAAAAAGATCTGGGTCTCTGTGGAGAAATTAGTACGAGGAAGCGACAAAAATTTCCTGAGAAAAACACTGAAGTCTAAACAATGGATTTGTATTCTATTTCTATTAATATTTCATTACATCAAACAATGGAAATGAATCCGTTTAACTTATCCATTTCGCATGGTTTGATACAATTAATGTTTTGATACCTAAAGAGTTAAGTAAGTAATGCAGATGTAATTCATATTTCCAGAGAATATAAAATTTATACTGTTTTTATTCAGCAGATATTATAATTACGACCTTAAAAAAGAAAAACAAATGAATGTAATTTTGGGCTAGAGGCGACGAATAATAAAATAATAATAAAAAAAAGAAGTACATAAACATAAGGAAAAATTAAAAAAAAAGTTAGGAAATAAATAAAAAAAAGTTAGGAAATAAATAAAAAAAAGTAGGAAAAATAAAAATAAAAACAAAAACAAAAAAGTAGATGTACGGATTCGAAGCGATAACCTTCAGTATATGAGTACGAAACATTATCCATCACAATAGCTCTCAAATGGGTCGCTAAAAATAACAAAAGAAATTTTAAGATAAAGCATTTTGGGGAAAGTAGGCTTTCAGTTGTTCGCAGCTTGTTTTTTCTCGTTGTTGGCATTGAAAATGGTCAAGACTGTCTTGCAGATTAGTAATGATTGCTAACAAACAAATAAATATCTGACGTAATTCATGTCGCTGCCTTGCTTACTAATATATAATAATATTTGCGGGATTTTCATATATTTCTTCATCATTTGTAACCATTTAAAATATTGGAACTCCATTTTTAATTTCTCTAAATCATTGTTGGCTGACTAGCAATGACTTGGATGTCTGCTTTCTTTCAATCTCTTTACCGTAATAATGAGTAGTACGCTGACCTAATAAAAATAAAACATGTTTGAATGTCACCTAAAACTGAAATTTAAACCATACTGTTATTGATGACGAGATATCATTGTACCAGCACAATAGTAAATCTCATGATAATTGAAATGAAATAGATAATTCGTACAACGAATTTAAGTAAAGCATAATTTAGAATTTTATTGAATGAAAATGAATATTATGAACTGTTTTGAACATTGTTTTTAATCTCTGTTTATCGTTTTGAACTGATGAATTCCATGAAACAAAAGCAGGCGCCTTAAAACAAGACTTTCGCTGTTTTGAATTTTAGCATAAACGTTATATTACACTAAAGCTCAAGTTGGGTGTATTTATAACTTTATTATACAAATAATAAATAATATCGGGTGAAGACACTTTAATTAAAAAAAAAAAAATCAATAAAATTCATTGATTTTTCACGAAATTAAATTTAAACCAAAACCCTTTGGAATTACTGGAAAATACATAAAGCTTTGTAATTAATTAATTAAAGACGTTTAATTCTAATTAGCTCAGAAAGATTCATTAATAGGAATTTACTTCATTGTAATTTGCAGAATTCTAAAGCCAATGTATTTGTTTCTAAAAAATAATTAATCTTCAGCAAGATTAATTTTATCTTTTTTTTATTAGTATTCTATTTTTATCCAGACTGTTACATAGTAGCATTATGTCCCTACAAAGCTTTCGTGTTTCGTATGCCTGTGTTTCTTCCCGTTTCTCCTCCCTCTTTTTGCACTTCGGGAAATGCCATCACCGTGTCTGCACATGGGCTATTCCAATAATCCTTGCCGCGACAGGAAGTAATCTTCCCCCTAGAATTCCGCCATATTTTTCTGCCCACGCCGAACGGAAACTGTCATCGTGATCCTTCAGGTCGGTTTCCGCCGGTTGCTAAGAAACAGGAAGACCCAGAAAAACTCGGGATTCTTGAACAGATTCTCCAGTTTCCGCTGAGACCCAGGTGTAGTCTCTCCTCTTTCCCAAGTCAGATCCGTTCGCCATTTTTATTTGTTTTTTTAAGATATCGGAGTTTCATTTTCCTTCGATAAAAAAGCATATAACTTCAATTTCTTGTCAGAGGATGTTGCCAATTAAATTCTGGCATATTGTAGTTAATAAGCCATTGGGAGATATACAGGACGCCCTTAATTTCTTCACTTGATTATGGGATAAAAAATTGTATCCTATAATAAGTATCTTAAAATAATTTGCTTTAATTAAAATCAAATTTCATAAATTAGTCTAGATAGAGTATTTGCCCGAGATATAAATGGACTGACAGCAAATTAAAATGAATGCATTGTTAGGAATATAAATGAATTTTTTATTGGAAGGTTTAATTGTAACTCACATTGCCAATGAAAATTCTAGCATCATTTAGCAAATGACCTTGACTGTCGGTTTGTTTGTTTGTTTGTTTTTTGATGAATACTTTGATGTTGTCTCTGTTTCGTGACCACGGCAATGCAACATAAAGCTGGCCATGAGAAAATATCGCCTCGCTCAAAAAAACCTCCAATGATTGCGAATGCGAGCGCACATAGATAGATCTGCCCTATCGTACACGTGAGATATATAGGGCAGCTCTCCTCCGTTAAACACAGAAGGAGTGCGTCACGGTACACACAGACAGACAGATCTGGAAAACTGTGTAATAATGTCTACTTAATAAAATGGTTGGATGGCCTATGAATAAATGAAGAATATTTAACAAATAATTTGAATGTAGCCCGTATGGCCTATTGAATAAGATGTCTGACTTCGGATCAGAAGATTGTAGTTCGATTCCTGTCACGGACGTTTCATTCAAGAAGTTATTTCTATTTTCACAGGAAATTAAACTTATTTTATAAACACAGGAGAGAGAGCGTTATGATACACACAGACAAGGACTTTTCTACTTTTAAATAAATGAGATTACTACATATAGATAAACCTCTCTCAACCAAGCATTCGATAAAACAAAAAAACAAAACAAAACAACAACAGAAATTAAGGTAAATGTCTACCATACAGTTTGGATTAACTTACCATACTTATTCCACTTATATATTTTTTTAATAGTCTATTTTAATAAATAGCTTTACGTAAATATTTATTAAATACGTTTTTAACTTGTGTATTATATACGAATTCATTTCATCGAACAAGGTTATTTTTATTTATTTTTTTGTTAAAGATGAATTATTTTCAGTTGCAGTTTCCATGGGTGTAATAAGAGCGCGTAATGTATCCTATGACCTCTCATTGCCCTCTACATAATTCGCCACGTGCTACGAAGCACTTCTGTTACTGAAGCTGTGATGTTTTCTATTCCATTTTTAACGTTTTCCTTTTTTTTCTCCTTTCGCCTTCCGAGGATTCTTGAAATACGTTGGAATCGTATTTAGTCGAAAAAGGAAGTAACGCTTCCTTTTTTTCTCGATGTTAAAAGTCCATCTTGAAGTTTGCGAAGGAATTACTTTTTTTTCTTTCTTGCCGTCAAAGAAAAATGTGCAAATGGAAACTGGTGTTAAGGTCGATTCAGTTCCTGTCTCGAATCATTTTTTGTAATTGATATTATTTGTTTGACAGTTTCTATCTATCAATGTTTACTTCTCCGAACTTTTGAGAAAATTTTCGCCTCTACACATATTATAAGATACTTTTTGCGGCAGTGCAGGTCGTGAACCCAAAGTTCCCGAGAGCCTTCCATCAAACAATATGTTGAAAGGAATTGCATTCAACTTCAACTTTCATATTTCTAATCTGTTTGTACTCATATCACTCTAAAACGACTTGACCAATTTTATTTTAATACTTGGTACGTACGATTCTTATTTAGAGACGAACTTTAAATATAGTACAAGTACTTTTGGCCTTACTTCTCCGACTACTTCAAAAAAAAAAAAATAAATAAATAAATTAGTATTAATATTTTAGCAAATGCAAAAAAAAAATTAAAAAAGTTCCGTGAAATGAAAACAAACTGTTTTTTCAGTAAAGTGAAAATTTTGCTGCGACTTAATTTTGAAATTAAACGAAATTCTGAAGTAATATTAATTACTGCCGCGTTAATAGTCCCTAAGTTTGCATGCCTAGCTTATGTGTACAAATAATTTATATATTGCATATCTCCAAATTATTACAGAATTAAAAAAAATCATTATGTTGAAGCAGATATAGTGACTGCATTATTACAATGGCAAGAATCTTCTGAAATATTTGGAGCAGAATATACATTCTTCTGTAATAATATTATAGTACAACATTACGCTTACTAAAGATATGATTTTCAGTCCACTGTTACCGTCACAGGGAATTGTATTGGTTTTGTTTTGTTGAAGATCAACAGGGAATTGTTGGACTTTTTGCAAGTTCCATTATCCATTACAAAAAGATGATACATTTTCAAATGTATTTTAAATATACAATTCCTTTGCTAATATTTAGACCCGGTGATTCAGTGGCAATGGACTTGGGACTGTTCAAATCCGGATAAGGTCGGTAATTTTTCCTTGAGTGCCCTGAAGATTTCCCCTCAAAAGGATCCTAGAGTTCACCCATCCCCAGTAGCGGATTAAGGGGGGGAAGGGGCTAACTGGGCTGCAGCCAGGATCCCTCAAATTGTGTAATTAAAAAGTTAACGAGGATTTCGTGTGGTACGCACCATTTACGTCACATTCGAATTTATATATTTGCTCGATTGTACTTATTGCAATCGAGCCTTACATTTAGTCGCTCGTAAACAATTGGTGCTTTTGATACATGTGTCAAATACGCCTCTTAAAAATGCAATTTGTTTTTTGAGTTCTCCAATTTTATTAACACTTTGTGTGGTGTACAAATTACGTATATCTGACCAGAATATGATATCTTTTTACTAGTAAATGAAATCAGTGTGATGCAAGGGTCCCGACAAAATTTTCAACCAGGACCCTCATGCAAGAATTGATCCGCCACTGCCCATCCCTCTGTAAAATTGGGACAGAGGTCTTTCCGGAGATTGAAGACAGGAGATCGTCAGACTAACTTCGTCCAGATGGTCGCGAATCGATGGGGCCTTTACTGCCAACACCCCGAAGAAGCTTACTTGGCCTGTAAAATGAAATCCTTTACTATATAGATTATTCACTTTTATTATTCTTTCTGGAACTCAGTAATTACGATTTCAGATGTAACCCCTTAATGCTAAGATAAATTATAAAAATAATAATAATAATAAACAAACAGACCTATCTAATTGACATTGCAGTGCCTATCAGCAAGAACATGCAGAAAACTCACGCAGACAAGATCAGTAAATACACTGATCTAGCACACGAGCTCCAGAAGCAGTGGAGGCAGGATCGAGTACGTGTTGTACCCATCGTTCTGTCTGCCACTGGTCTGGTGCCTCACACATTGCACCACAGTCTCAGCACACTAGGACTTCACAAAAACACTTATGCACAACTGCAGAAGGCTGTGGTACTCAACACTACACGCATAGTTAGGAAATTTATGGACACCACCACACATCCCTAACCATTCTTGCACACATCTTTACACTTGGCAGTATGTGCTTTGGTCCTTGACCCGCCATATTGTTTTTGCTGGGGAAACCCAAGGTTTGAAACATACAAACATAATAATAATAATAATAATAATAAAAAACCACCAAATAATTGAAATTAAGGTAATTGCATCATTAAAAGACCTATATTTTAAGACGCACTGTAACTGAGACAATTCACTGTAAGGGTTAAGTTATTTTTGCTTATAGATAGAGGAACCCTTATGAAAACTAACTCTACTCTATTTTTTTAGTCGATCGTATATCAAAGCATTCCGGATTCATCATGAATTTATTGCTGTATAAATATGACTTATTTTTATTTTATGAAAAACAGAGGTGGAGTAAGATGTGACGAAGAAAATAGCTAAGAATTCTTTATGGTTGAATGTTTAACTCGGGGATCTTTGTTCCTAGCGCGTCCGATAATTAGTCCAATGTTAATGCTTCATATTATGAATTATTAATTGCATAAGCGTTCTTTATGGCGAGGGTTCGTTAGAAATAACCACCTATAGCAAATAAAACCATCTGTCTCCTGATAGGATCTAGTGCCTGAAATTCTTAGTTGTCATTTTATTACCGTCTTTATTCTGGTGTTTTAATGTGCCTAACGGTAAGGTAATCATAATAAATTTCAAATATTAAACAATGTGGGAGGAGAAACAGACGTCTCTTGAACGTGTCAACAGCATATGTATATTTATAAACGTTTATAGACATTATATATAATGATTACGGTAATTGTAATAGATTTTTACTGCATAGACACATTTTGTAAATGTTGCAATAAGTTTTTGTGATGTTAAAATGTTTGTTCGGTTTTAAAAAGCTTGTAAATTGTTTACATATATTAATAATGTTTCTTGCTAACCTTTTATCAAGAATTCATAAAGGAAGATTTAATTTCAAAAAAAAAAAAAAAAATACGATTTATGTAAGTAATTATAGCAATAGTGATTTTAAAATAATTCTAAATTCAATTAACATTAGATGTTTTAACTGAAATTATATATTAATTTTTTGGAAAATTATTAGAAGATATTTTTTTTTTAACATTAACTCGAAATTTTTTATGAATGAAGTATTACAAATATTATCTCACAAATAGCGTATCATCCAATTGCTATCTCAGTACACAATATCTTAATGTATTATCTTAGTACTGGACAGAAGACATCATTACTTATAATAATAAGTTTGCATTTCAGAACGAAAAGGACTAACAACTTTTTTTTTTTTGTTATTGATAGAATGTTAGTTTTGTTTTAAAAACCTTATTTTAGAAAAATCCTTATTTGCAATATATTTTTTAACTATTTAACACAACTACAGCAGCAGACAGAACATGAGATGATTTTTGAAAGTTTTGTCTCCATATTCTAAAACAATTATTGGTCACTGAGTTTGATTTATCTTAATAACAGACAAATTAATTCAAGTATATTTTGTGCTAAATTAATTTCCTGTGTAATTTCTTTTTAAAAATTGATGAAATTTATTTTTCTTATATATTATCAAGTCAGATTACATATCGTTTCATTTTTTAAAAACACATGGGATGTACTCGTATATTGAAAGAATATTAAAAGTTTTTTATTTTGGTTATCTTTTTGATAAATATTTTTTTTTTGATAAACAGTTTCTAGAGAATGCTACAGAGCAAAAATTCTATATAAAGATATTCTGTACTTACTTAAAAGGAAAGGAAAGCTTTTAATTTGGTGTTGATTTCAAAAGCTTTTAAACAAAGCCGAAAACCCTCAGACGTTACATAATGAACTAAGACGAATGTAACCACTGGCAGGAACCTCAGGGTCCATTGCTTTTACTCTTACGATCCCCAGGTCAGCAGATGGCCATGGAGGGTCAGTTACACTTGGTTTGCTCAACTTCAGCACCGTTACGAAGAATCACTTGTTCCAAGCACCCAGGTCTGCTAAGCATGACTTATCCTTACCAAAGGTTCTGTACAGATGTTTAGTTGAATCTGACATTCTTATAAACTGAAATGATTCTGTTGTTATTATTATTTCATTAATCTTTATTGCAGCTCCTCCAAGCTTAAAAAAAGGAAAATTAATACTTTGGAAACTATAATTTTTGAAAAAATATAAGTTCTAAAAATATGTATGATATAAACAAAATATTAATTGCATTAATATACAGTGCAGTTAAACGTAATTTCTATACAGTATCACATATAAATAACTTAAGCAGAACAGAAGCAATTTAGAAAATTTCGAATATCAAAAAAAAAACAATAGGACCTAAAAAAATTAATAAAATTTCGCTATGAAATGGAGCCATAAATTCCAGTACAGCATTCACGCTAGCCACAATGGATTTAATGGGCACATAAATTAAATAAAAAAGCAAACGCTTATCAAATACATTAAAAAATGTAGACCTTGTGTTGTAAAGCAATTATTGGTTGATGATCACCACTATGTTTTGCTACTTTTGTTTTCATCGCTGAAATAATATTTCTGCCATTAGTGGCCCAGTATCCATAGTGGAAAAATGTTTGCTAAAATCGAAATCTTTCGTCTGAATATAAATGTAAGAGAATGTTTTTTTTTAGAATATAATAAGTAATTTCTTAAATTTTAACGTGTGCATTGGATGATGGATAAAAAGACGCCGACACACAACTTTGATTAAAAAAACTGAGTTGAGAAAGCTATGTGTCCGTAGCGAAACCGGTCCTTGTAATTTTAATGTGTTAATATATTTTTTAATATATTTTTTAATCAAATTTGTGTGTCGGCGTCTTTTTAACCATAATAAGTAATTAAGGACTGAAAAGTAGTTCATTATTGTATCAGACTGAAGTTATTATTATTTATAATCTTTACAGTTGCTATGATGTACGTATTTATTCAAGTACAATTCTTTATAGTAGATGTAAGGATGTTTATAGGAGTTAGCTTTCTTTTTTGATTGTACTATTATGATTGTACTACCGGTATTGGGAATTCTCAATAGATGATGGTAGTATACTTCTGGAAAACCACTGTAATTCGCATTATAGTTTCGTCAATTTCAGTGTTGTCGAGAAAAATCTGAGATATAAAAACATTTCCTTCTTCCTTTTTTTTTTTTGTTTTTTACGAAAAAAAAAAAAAAGGCCAAAACCGAAGCCGTGCTTTTTTGCCATCTAATGATTCTCAATGCCACTGTTATCCAAGTATAAAACCATTTACTACCACCTGGCCTTAATTCCGGTAGCGCATGGCAGCTCGACTGGTGCATGTCATAATTAGGAACCAATTCTATCGGAAAGCCAACAAATTTTCGAGTAATTTCTCGCATACGTTTTCATTCTCTCGGGTTGGCGAACGTCTCTGATTTGCAGCGATTTACAACAATTGGCCGAGAATCATGGGAAGGCGGTATCAGACTCTGCAGCAGTTTGGACGTTATAACCCAAACAACCCTGGGTGGTACAACGACCACAGTTTGTTGTGAGACAAAGGATTCATTATCTCGTGGCATAGAAGGAATCTCGTTCTGGTTCTAAAAAATGCATCATGTTTGTCTATGATTGAGATTTATTGTCTATCATTAGACCTATTCCGACTATTTTTTTTTTTTTGTAGGGGGAAACTGGTTTACTCTGTTGATAATATTTTTTTTCTACATTTCTCTCTGTTACATCTCTGCAAATTCTAATTAAAATGCAAGCGAGATTTGTGATTTCAGCCTAGAGAAATGATAGAAATTTATATATTAGAGAACTATATCCAGCCATAGTGTAACGTTAAACTAACTTGAACAATTTATACGATTTGAGACGTTTCTGCACAAAATAGTCATTAAGAGGAAGCTACTTTTATTTTGATGCTGAAAAATATACGAAACCTAAAAATATGTCTGCAGTTATTATAAATATTAGGAGTTTTTTTGATATTCGTTTACCAATAAAATATTTGTTGTAACAAATTTACAGTTTATTTTTTTATTTTCAGCTAACAGCTCAAAAGCACATAAACATTAATATGAATTCTAAATAAACATTACTATAAAATATACATAATTACAAATATTTAAAAAATAGATTAAATATCAACAAACATTTAAAGATATTTCATTCGTTAATGAATTTGTAACTCTTATATTGTTACATTTTTTCAATTATTGCTATTTATTATAGATTAAAAAAACTTTTGTGATAAAAAAACAAAAGCAACAAATAATAAGTAAAAAATTGGGCAAAACATTATAATATTGCCCATTTAGTATTAATATTTTAAAAACATTATAATATTTTTAGTATTAATCCTAAATGTTATCAATGTTTATTTATTAAATTTTTTAGAACAATATCTTCTGATTTTTTAAAAATTTTATAAGGACTGATACATATATTATATATATATTGCAAAATTTACTATTAATAATAAAAATGTCGATAGAAAGCTTAGGCTAAAATTATGTAATACTGCTTCTCCTACATTCCAAATGAGGAGATATTAGCATCATTTGAATTTTACTTTTTAAAATTTTTGTTTAAATATTTGGGGAAATTGAAAGGCCTTGCCTTTTAAGGAAGTAGCTTAAAATACTATATAAATTTTAATTATTATATTTATAGAAGAAATAGAAGCTGTAATTTGAATAAACTAATTTTTCTATTTCTATCTATCATAAAGAGAGGTTTTGTTGCGTAAAATCTGTTGAGTGACCCCGGATTCAATTTTTTTGTCTCTTTTGTATTTTCAATTAAGCGTATTTCTAAAGAGCATCTGGAATTCAAATATGCAGATAGGATTTTTTGTTGCAATGAATCTTAAGCCTCAATTCTTTTTCCTTTTGCAGCACGCATTAGATAAAATTAATGGAGTTTAGCTATGCAAGAATTTCTACTGTTCCTTAATCTATAATCACTTCACTGATGTGTAAAAAGGAATTTTGAAGGAACTGGCATAAAAAAAGTGTATTGCTTAACTCGGCTGCTGTTGCAAAATTAACAATTCTTGTGTCGACATCTGATTCCACCTGCTCCAATCACCCAAGTGCTATTGGTGTGGAGCATGTGCGCATGCGCTTCGTCGATGGAGCGTCCAGTGACGGCGCCACAGCACGTGCCTCCGTGTTTTGCACCTGGGGCTGCCAATTAATCAATGCAGCTGCCAGGCTTCACCTTTCGTCTATCCGTTCGGAAATCCAAAATACAGCCCTCCTTTTTTTTTTTTCCTTCGTTTTCCTTCCGTTCCAACGAAATACTTATGTCACCCACAATGCTCCTGGTATTCCACTTCCGGTTGCGTGCAGATGTTTTTCGCCCCAGCGATTCCAATATTAAGCTACTTAATATCACATTAGTTTCAATGACGTCACCTCAGAATTGTCAGAAAATAAGGACCCTTGTACTGAAGTCCGTTCAGTGAATGATATCACATTATTTTCACGGTTGTTTTTGACAGCCCATACCCCCGTCACGCTTTCTCACATTCACTTATCACGTTTAGTCACGTTTGATCGACCCTCACACTCCATTCTTCATATTTTTGG
>JAFIDM010000004.1:37470680-37503085 GCA_023159025.1 Thereuonema tuberculata | reverse complement strand
TTTTTTTTTTTGGATTTTGCAGTTCTTCATCATTTAAAAAGTTGCGGATATTGAATCGAAGTTAAAAAAAAAAATTACAATTAGAGGACAATTACTAAACAATCTACATTATTCAAGATTATCTTATCACTGGGTTATTTTCTTAGTATAGTGTCTATTATCACTAGTAAGTACCCAAGAAATCGGACTAAGGTCATGCTACTAAAAGGAAACTTTAACTTGTGTATTTTATAATATAAAGCATAATTAGGCCACACACATAGAATATAAAGTAAGGTAAATTTACAATGCGAGCGCTTTCGAAACGCTCAACGTTTCTTTGACGAGTAAAGTTTTTACAGCATATTTCGGTTTAAAAAAAAGTTTACCCCTTCCCCCCTTATTCTTTTTTAAATCGAAACATGCTGTTCACCCCCCCCCCTCCCACTCTTGATATGGAAACCTAAGAAATCCCTAATCGTTTTAGCGGGAAAGTTTTTATTCAGGCAAAACTGTTTTACACCGCTAGGGGATGAAAACATAGGACAATTAATTATTAATTTTATTCAGAATTTTAAAAACATAGGTAAGTAAATTTGAATCATTATTATTATTATTATTATTATTAATTATATTACTACTATTATCATTACATTACTACTATTATTCTAATAGCACAGATTGCTGAATGGAGATTATAGGCAGAAGCAGTCCTTGCTGATATTACAATTACAGAAGCTCTGTCCAAGTAGCTATATAAGATAGCCGTGGAAACGGAATCTGTTTTATTAAGATAAGATTAAGATCACTGCAACTGTGAAAAAGAAAAACAAAATAGCCAATGAATACTACCCACTGAATTGCAATTTACCCCTACGCAGTCTTGCCAAATTCTTTAGGACAAGGCTCGAATTGTACAGTTTCTTGGAATACTTGTAATTCTAAACAACCTACTGGAAGAATATCGGCCTGAAAAGAGAAACATTCCAACACTAACTCATAATGTTTTGCTGTTAAGTGGGCGCCGTGTGCCCAACGGCCCTTCTGCCTTGCTCCTTAATAACTGCGTTTGGCTGAAACAAATGATCCGCTGCCCAGCGCCTGTGTCCCGCAGATACTCATCCATTTCTTGAAGGAATTCCTCTTGCTGAACTGGACTTGTTTCCCCCGGGGCTGGAATGCCACAAACAATTCCGTTGACATGGTGATTATCCCCGGTAATTTTTTTTTTCCCTTCTCATTCCAATCCCACCGCCTCCCAGGAGTGTCCGATCGAAGGTACCAGAAACCTTTGGCTGACGTCGTGGTCGGGGCTGTGATGAGAAAGGAATTACAAAACTCAAGTCCGTGATTTCCATTTCGAAAGGTATATATAAAAAAAAGTAAGAGTATAAAATGGAAAAGAGAAATCGAAGGGGTGGTCACCGAATTAACGGCCTCGTTATGTCGCCACGGTCCCAGTGATAAGTTGACGTATCGTCCACGTCTACTTTGTGTCCTTTTATTCAAGTAGAAGAAGAAAAAAAAAAGAAGTGTGCGCGCGTGCTTCACACGCGACTTGCCAATCGTAAGTTGGCGGTGAATAAATATATGTCAATTGAAACGACTGGTTCCGTCAATACTTTTATAGGCAAATGGAAGAGAAAATTTTGGTGTAACTTCCACTAAACTGTTGGTAATTTGAAACACCCACAATTTCAAGCTGGGCTAGACATTGAATAAAAATACAATATTATTAAAAAAAAAAAGATAATTTTTAATTTCTGTTAATTCTTCATTAATTACATGTTTTTTCATCTTAATTATCTTTAACAAAGCAATATTTAGGCCATTTATTTTATTACCTAATATCTTGGATTATAACTAGCAAGTTCATGGATCTTTATTTTCTTACAATTGAGAGCTTTATTTTTTTAATTTAATTAAAATAAGAGCTTTTATTTAGTTAAAATTATTTTTAAACTAAAGGCGAAGCAAACTGCACAATCTTCTTATTATATAAAAATGAATGTTTCTTTGTTTGTTTGTCCCGTATGCGTTCCTGTATCATTCATCAGATTGCGATGAAACTTTGGTGAGTTGTTGTGCGCACGCCCGCGAAGGTTTCTGAATTAGTAGAACCATTTTACAATATCTGGCGCTCGTGCGCACAGGGACAATCTCTACAAGTATGTGGACTACATTTGGAAAATCCATGCTTCACACATAGACAGCTGTATATGGTCTGCTCACGCGTCGGAAATCCTTCAGATTTATTCGTTATGCGCCAAAAGGAAAAACAAAAATATTCTATATCCAAAAGCACTTCAATAAACAAAATTAAAACACAAACACTTTCTTTCTTTGAGTGGCATTGCAACGCAGCTAGTACATTATAATTGTTATTTGTTGACGACTAACGGAACTCATAACATTATTATTGAAACGTAATAGATAAACATCCTTCAATAATATTTATAATTCGCATATGCGCAGAAATTATTAGAGGAAATAAAAAATGGTTCAGAAATAAATAATATACACTGTCAAAGAAGGGAGGAAAAAAAATCACTATTAAATTGATATTAATAATTCAAGAATACAGCTTTGCTGCACTACATAGACATTAGTTAATATCAAAATTACAGGCCTAGTGATTCTTACTTCTTTTCAGTAATGCAAACAAGGCGTCCCAATATAACTTACAAAATAACAAATATAACTCCCTTACATAACAAATTTCAATGCTCTTTTATTTAATGTGGAATGAAGTATTTTTATGAAGCGTATTGAAAGATCAAATCGTAATGGATCAAGTAGGACCTGTAAAATTAAGTGTGTCAGAAATTAATAATGAAAGTGATTGAAATATGTCCTTTGTGAAGCTTCATTCTCGATATTTAAGGAAGTGCAGAAGAAATAGGACCCCCCCCCCCCCCCCCGAAATCTGATTCTTTTTCAAAATAAGACCAAGAGTAGCATGAGTTTTGGCGTTAGGAGTGATGTGATTATACATTTATTTGGCAATTAGATAAAAAACAGTTTTGCTTTGATATCAACCAAACTTTGCACCTAAATATCCTGTTTGGATCGTAATTCATAATTTTAAAATTTCAACTATAAATTACGAATAATCCAGAGATATTACATCAAGCGTAATTCCATCAACTCGAAATATGCTTAAATAATATCGTGATAAATGCAGATTATTAAGTTAGATTGAAATTGAAAATCTAAATGGAATAATTTCTTAGGTTCGTATATCACAGTGTAACTAACTTCATCCAGTTGGAATATCTCACTACTTGGCGTCCACATTGCTGATGCTAACAGTTTGAATACGGTTATCATCATTTATAAGCTGAATTAAAAATCCAGATTGTTGAAACATGATTGAGAATCATTATTAAATTCTGTACTTTGAGAAACAAAGTAATAGGAAAAGTTTATATATTTTGTGGAAGAAGGCTGATACAATGTTATTTTTAGGTTTGTATGATTGAACTGATTAGTTCAGTAGATAAAAATTAAAGGTTTTGTAAGAATATTGTGAAGTTTTATATAGTCTATATAAGGATTCGTATGCATTGGAAAGTGAAGACCTCTAAGAGCTGTTATCGGGTTTAAATTTCAACAGTTATTAAAACTGATATTTCCAGCTCTATATTATGACGTAGTTGAAAAGTATTGGTGTGTAGCTGAGAAGAAAGTTGATGTTCGCCACGTGCTGTTCATCTCCAGTTTTGGTGCACGTGCCCCGTAATTGGTTGCAATGCTTCAGTGGTTGCGTTGCACGTGCCTGCTGCTTCACCAGGAAGATTGGAGGGAGGAGGGGGGGACTTTACAGGATGTGTAATCCTACAAACTCCCGGTGAAAGACTTGATGGTTTTCACAGCCGAATTTTTGGAATTCCCATTCCCCATTAAGTTAAGTCTGTTTGCTAAAAACCCCTAATAACACACATCGACTCCCTGTCAGTGTTGTAGTGAGAAATGAGCTTCTGAAAACTTTACTCTTAATTTTAACATTAGTAAAAAAATTATATTAGATCAAAAACTTATTTGAAAACATTGTTACCCACATGTACCAATTAATACCATAATACATGTTAGGTTTCAGACAGAAAATGTTGAAGACATTTTACGCTTACATCCAATTTAATGAGATATAAATCTCGTGCATCAAATACCTAAACCAATTTTCAATAAATTTACCAGTTGAACTCCAAACTGAAGAAAGAAAGAAAGAAAGAAAGAAAGAAAGAAAAATCAAATTTATTGATGCCTTTTTGAATACTGGTCATAAACCCAGTTATGACTAAATAACATAAAGAATACGATTGAAAGATACACATAGAAAATGAGAATTTCTTAATAAGTTCTTTATTCTCTAAGTCGAATCTACAACTGCTATTTAAGTAGTTTTTCTAAGTATAGTAAATTACATTAAGGCATATAATTCTTAGAGCGTATTGTTGTAGTTTTATAATAAAATCCTAATTAGTTTTAATCAAAATTTAGTTTTTAGCAATTGCCCTTAATTTTATTGTTTTAAAGTTATTTAACTAGAATAACTTGAAGTATTCCGTCATAGTGTAGAGGATTCTGTGACACTGAGAGTTTTAGCAATTATTGATAATTGCATTTAACTTAATGTGAATAATGTGAGGGACATTTCTACAACTACTGTGAAAACAATAAGGGAGGAATTGTAGTCAGATTATCACTTTACATTAAAGTAAAATAACGTTAAAAGCATTTGTCGTGATATGGAGACAAATATTACAGTAGTATATTTTGGGGATGAGAAGCCAATTAACAAGAATTAAATAAAGTTAATTATGTTTAAGGCCATCTCTTCAGAAATAATAAGCACAAATTTTTTTTTCCCTAAAAATAACTTTCAAAATATTTGCTAAAAATATTTTCAATTTACAAGTTGTCATTATGAGTGACTGATTCTAATTCAGACTTGAATATTGTTGCGAAACAAAAAATACAATTTCATCAAAAAACAAAATAACAAACAGCAACAGACAAAATAACTTACAGAATATTTGCTAAAAGTAGCTTACAAAATATTTTCAATTTACAAGTGATCTTTATAAGTGACTGATTCTAATTCAGATTTGAATTTTGTTGCGAAACTTGTAAAATCATTTAAAAATACAATTTCATCAAAAAAACAAAAAACAAAACAAAAAAAACAACGAAATACAAATTAACAAACAAACAGTAACAAACACATCATCTTGACTTGTTATATAACGATATATGGGTAAATGGATATAATGATAATAGGATCTGTTTTCGGCTGTTAAAATTTAAATTTTTATATTCTGTTGTCAATAATAACAACAATAATAATACAATAATTATTGCATAAAAAAATGTTGGTCATTTAAAGGATACTGCTGTTTCCTTATTCCTACACAATGCTTCTGTGTCTTTTCCTGTTTAACATGCCTAATTAATGATCCTATCTCTATCTATTTATATCTTAATTTATATTTAGATATATATCGATAAATGTTTACTATCTTTGTAAAGGATCGTCCTTGTACTGTCATGACGTCATCAGAAAAAAAAAAAAGACTTTAAAAAAATATTAAATTTCAGTCTTAGCCTAAAAAAAAAAAAAATCGAGAAACTTAATTTTCCTGTTACTGGAAGAAAACTGTTTGGATTTCTATTTCGTATTCAGAAAATGGATTTTAGTGTTTGGAAATTGGGTTTTTCTTAACTAAGACTTCTTTCATAAAGAAAACAGATCCATTGATAAGATAGCGGGGGAAGAGTCCTTTGCTGTGGCGCGTGCACATCCTGTCCTTATGTAAACTGTCGTCAAATTGTTCCTTTGAAAAGAGTCTTGTATTCTAACAGGAATGAGATCGGTATGACTTTCAATGAAAAACGAAGTAGTTTGTATTGATCTGTGACCCCTCTGTCCGTCAGATTGTTTTATTTCACCATTAACAGGAAATGAGAAAGACCTTAAGCTTTTGTTTCTATCTAACATCTTAATATCAGAATCTAAATTATTGGAGTTCAGTGAAAATTCACAGTCATCATTTCTATGGTAATCTGTTCAGAAATCTCTTTAAATCACTATTTCGTACAACTTCTTCTATACCTGGGGCAAGCTTAACTTGATACTGAGATAAATTACGAAGCTTACACTCCTAACATTGCAAATTCTCCTCTTTCAATAAAGCAATAGAATAACGGAAGAACACTTCCAAAAGATGTTAGACAAAATTATTAACTACTTTTTTAACGTATATTAGTTAACATTTGATAATCACTTTTAAAAATCATAATTATCGCACTCCTTCGTATGATTAAGTGCCATTTCCTTTACAATTATACAAACATTCATTATTCATCTTTAAAATAATACATGGATTTTACAAGCCTATTATAACAGCTTTCGCATTATCAAGATAATTTGCTGATTTTAATATTGGAGACATTTCAGTTATGTTACAGTATTTGATTATAGTATAAGAAGTTCACTGTTTTAATATGTATGTATTATGAATTTATATTTGTATGAATTTACAATCTTGAATACAGATGTTATTCCTTAACCCATAAAACTCATTTTCAAATTACGTAATACATAGTCTCAAATTCGCATACCTAGATACCAGAATTTTTTGGAAAAGTTGATCCGCTATTTATTGAGATATGTCTCTCATTGTTATTAATTGAATTTAAAAATTATGTTTGAATGATATCAACTTTCCAAAATTTCTGTTTTATTATTATTATTATTTTAGGTAATAAACAATTGTAACAAGGAAAATACTTTGAATGGATAGGAATGCCGTCACATTGAAATTGGAATTCTGACATAGTTTATGTAAAAGGAAAAATCGGAACCCTTTTTTGTATTAATAATATGAGATTTCATATTGTTTCTAATAGAATAAGTAATGCTTTTATCAACACAGTTTATTTATTTACAATTTATAATTTTAATAGAACTTACTTATATGCAATTTATCATTTCAGTTCAATGTGTTTATTTACAATTTACAGTTTTTCTGAATATTTTCAAATTTCCATAGAATCATTATAAAGTTTATAAAAAAAAATATTTAAATGATGATGTTCAATTAACGTAATAATTTGCTGGAAACGATAATAAATTAAGTATTGAATAAAATTCTAATAGAAAAGTTAAAAATTTGATGTCCACTTTATAAAAAAAAGGGGCGTGATCATCTTTAGCTTAAAAAAAGATTTTAGCATTTCACTACTTTTTCAAAAACTTCAGAAAAATTTGTGAAATGCTGAATTCGTTCTTCATACTAGTATGGAGTAATGTAATGTAATTTATTATTTTTTTGTATTCGTCTATGATAGACTCGTCTATTAATCAGAATCAAATGGAATAGAAGTGATAAAAAAGAGTGATTATTCCTTTTTTTTTTCATTCTGCGAATCTGAAGATATAACAACACCACTTTCACTAATTACGCGATCCGTTCATTTCTTTTTTTTTCTGACTCCCGCCGTAATTAATTCGTGTTCGGCGTTGTGTGTAGCTGCCGGGGATGGGATGTCAACTGGGTCGGCCGACGGTCTGCCGCTCGGGCGGAGGCATGATCCCGGATGTCTTTGACGGACACTGTGGCGAGGTAGAGCCACACGATGGGAGAGAATTGGTTCAAGTTGAAGAGAGGGAGGAAACTATAAGAGATTGGCTCCTCAGGTCTGTGGCTTCAGGACTCGAGCCATAAATTAGATACAAGTGCAGTATTTCTGAAGAGAAAAAAATATATATTGCAAACTCAATATTTTACCCGTATTATTATTATTACCTATCTGTGATTGATACGGGAATCTTATTCTTTTTTTTTTTTTATTATTGCTGTTATTCCAAAAACTAATCTTAGGCGACCTTGAATGTTTTTAAATAAATTTTGTTGCAATGTATTATTGTTTTTTAAAAGCAATTGAACCAACTTCATAAAATCAGACTGCATTTCAGAATCCTCAGCTCTTCGATTGAGGTGTTTGTTTTTTTTTGTTTGTTTACTTGCGTAGACAAAGATCTGTTTATCGTCTATTATTAGGGTGACATATGTTTGGAACTTGAATCAGGACTAGAAAGACTGATTTTCGTTAACACGATCTCTCATGTTACATCAAGTTGGATAGTCTTAGAGAGCGCTTGACTTCTCTGGAATTCTCCCATCTAGTTCCAGAGCTACCTAAGTTATACGGATTTAGCAGCACGTCAATTTAATAGCTTCTTTTAAAACCCTGAAGAAGTGTGCATGCGATACCTGAAAGAAAACAGGTATAAAAAATTTGAGTGTTATTATACAAGTTTGTATGGTATATTAAATTAAAGGGAATTTATATAAATAATCATGTTAATGAACGAAATCATTTAATATCAACTGTATGTGAACTGGTTTCAGTAATTGAATTACTGTAACTTTGGACTTGTGTGAGAAACATCCCTTGTTTAGATGTGTATGAAATATAATGATATGTGAAAGATATCAGTTATTCGTGCCATGTCCATCTGTCCTCAAAAGTCAAGTGGACTATTGAATTTTTGAAGGAGTTTTATATTTAAGCAGTAGCTTAAAAAAAGAATGCAAGAAAGAAAGTCTAAGAATGTATAAATTTATTCTTATTTTTATAATGAAAACAAATTGAGGCCTTTGTAGTTAAAAATTTTTATGAACAAACATAATTACATACGATACAAAGAAATTAGGAATGCATATACAGTTACATAATTTATATAATCACACTAAGTGTATTTTGTTGATAACGAAATCAGCCAAGATGATTCTGGTATTTTTCAACTTTGAAACGTCAAGAAATTCCCAAGCATAAAATATTTTATTGTTTGTAAAAATTCATAAGACAGAAGTGAATGTTGTCTAGAGAGACTTTAATAGCATTTGATGTAAATGTTTTGTATTTTTGTTACATTATTCTTAGTCCTACATTATTTGAAGTCAGAAAATTTCTATTCACTTTTGTAAAAACAGTCTGATGATCAAAACTGTTAAGGTAAAACAAACAAAAATTAGTTAAAGAATTGTATTTCTGCGAAGCAAAATAGTCCAATATACTGTATATTTTGCCGGAAAAAATTATGAGATTTTTCTTGTAAAATAATGCATAATTACAACAATAACAGTAGTGTTGACAATATCAAATAAAAATGATACACGTAAGTACGATGTCGAATTTCAGTTACAGTATGAGATCTGTCTATAACTCTGCCATCTCTGAAACTGGAGTAATATTTGGATCCGATTTCTGTAATAAGCTTGAACAAAGAACGTATAAAAAAATATTCTATAACGTTAATACGTTCTTTGGCTTGAACTTGCTGTAATGGGAACTATATGTAAGATTTGAAGAAAAACTTGCACATTGTAAGGTAAAAATTTTAGACATTGTTATTACAGTTACTAATGTCTTTAGACACCATTTTGTCTTTATGTTTATGTTTCCAAAGAAGTAATCGGTGGAGGTGTGCAATTAATAATATTCCATCAATTTTTTTATTGCCATTTCCAGAGGACGAGGATCTATAATACAGCCTATAGAGGAAGAAAACAATGAAATGAGAGGTTTTCGTTAATACCACTTCTGGTTGTTTTTTATTGTATGGTACTGGAATGCAATTTCACGTATCAACGTGAAGACTGGAGTTTATATCATCAATGAACCGCAAGATTGCCCCTCTTATGGGTCGTAATGGTCCTGCTGTACTGTTTTCGATTTCTGCCTGACACAGTGGAAGCTACTTAGGCCTAAGGCATCAATACCTCTCCCTCCTCAGCTTCCATAGATCAAATCAAGCCGAAATTGTAGAGCGCTTTTAGTTTTGACCAGTGGCAGACGATGGAGTCTTTGTTCCACTGCTAGTGAAAAGTTAGATAATAACAGCTATTAGCAGTGGGTCTCGTTAAAATTTCCTTTTGAAATCCGACACGTTCAAATTATTGATTTAATTACAGAAAAGAAATGGGGTTCAGAAAAGACTTTTGAAGGAGTTTTTTGTAAACTGAAAAGATAATTGCTCTGGCTTCTGGAAGCTTCTCGAAATTCACGGTTTATTTAATTATAATTTTGTTGACTTTTTAAAAATGAAGTAAATGTTCTGTTACTTAAGACTGTAATAAATAATTTATTCTTATTATTATCGTATGTTATAATAGCTTCTTTTTATTTTATTTTATTTATGTATTTATTTATTTTTTTGAACATGCTTTAAGCTTAATAGTCTTAAGCAAGTTTTATGATGCTTATCCGTGATACTGAATTGTTTGAGTTAATTTTCGAGATTCAAAATTTAACTATCCCAGATCACCAGTGATATTTCCAATCCGAAAAGTCATCAACCTCTTAGTAAAATGAAGTAAACATTCGCTGTTATGTGTATTTGTAAATATTTTGATAGTGTATTACATTGAGAAAGCAAACAAACAAACTGAGATATACCTGGGAAATTAATAATAAATGCTTCAAATATATTCTTTGATATTTGGGAATAATGTCTTAGCTTTAATGGCCGGATGATATTCCAAATAGATACTACTAGGTGTACCCGGAGTGCGTTGCAATGACGCTCAAAGAAAGAAAGTGTTTGTGTTTTAATTCTGTTTCTTGACGTGCTTTTGGATATACAATATTTTTTTGTTTTTCCGTCTGGTGCATACACGAATAAATCCGAAGGTTTTCCGACGCGTGAGCAGGCCACATACAGCTGTCCATGTGTTGTCCCTATGCCTTGTTGATGGTCATTGCAAATGCGAGTTGCACCGGAAACTGCAAATGTTGAAACCGGAAATACACTCTTTTGTTGCAACGACTCGCGTACCAGATATTATAATATGGTTCTACTAATTCAGAAACATTCGCGGGCTTGCGCACAACAACTCACCAAAGTTTCATTGCAATCTGATGAATGGTATAGGAACGCATACGGGACAAACAAACAAAGAAACATTCATTTTTATATATTAAGATTTTCAGTCTTTTAAGTAATTTATCACAATGTATTAATCAATACAACAAAATCATTCAAGTAATATCTTATAAATTAGTGATTATTTATTTATTTATTTTCAGATTATTCTAGTTATACTCCTTCTAAGTGGAGCATTAGTAGTTGACTAATAATAATATTGATTAGTTTTACTTCTAGAATGGCGTAACAAAGAATTATATTTAGAACTAATCATTTTTCCGGGGAAGTATAGTAGAAAGAAAGCAGACGTGAAAGTTATTATTATCACCTAACAGCGGTCCACAGGAATCGAAGACGGGCTGAAGACCAATTCCACATTATTGAAGAAAACAGAATTTTATTGATTGCAATATTTTAAATAAAATTTAATAAATTTTGCATTGAAAATTAGAATGATGAAAATAAAAAATAAAAATAAAAACAGAAATTCATTATCACTGAATTGTTTTTATCACTTGACATGTTTCGGATTTCTAAATCCTCATCATCCGGAATTACCCAGTATAGAATCGACGAAAATATAAGAAATGCACAAAGTAAATAAGATAATGATCCTATTAAAAATAACAACAGTTAATATATGTTTTTGTAGTTTCAGAGAACTCTTGTATCCATTTAATTCCGGATGATGAGGACTATCAAACTGCTGTCCAAATAAAAATCCTAAAATGATAATGTTGGTTGTAGTGTTGTTTATCATTGGAATTGGACAACCACTTAATATTTTCTTTTAATCCTTAAGGCTTTGTTCTCAAAAAGACGCGGCAAAGTTTCTGATAATCCTTTTCATTATTATCCTCAAAAGAGCATTTGGATTTTAGGCCTACATTGATCCATTTAGATCCTTAATGTTAATATCAGTTTTAAGGAATAGAAAAAAAGACTTGCAATTGTCTTCGCAATCATGTTTAATATTTGAGCAACTCTGGAGTATAACTGCTCTGGAGTATAATAATACTTCTTAAATGCTGAGAGGTATTCTTTTATCTGTTTGTAATCACATTTTATTGATTTTACCATTTCTATTGTGTGTTAATAAAGAATCCATAATTGAATATACTTGGGGCAAATTGTACGATCAGGTTTCTGTACCGTCTGTATTTAATAGTAGTGTCTCTTAGAATGGAGGTGGTTTCCTCTTCGTGGATCGTTTTTGGATACCAGTGCCGTCTTTCTTTTTTTTTTTTTATGTCCGATTGAATAGAGCGCCTTGTGTTATTGCTTTAAGGAATTATGTGTTTCGTTTTTTATGAGATCAATTCTATCCTCCCCCTCTACGAGTGAGAATTTTTAGGACTCGGATTCCTTCGAATCATTCGCTTCCAGCCCTCGGGTATCTGGCCGAAATTACAGCGGACACACAACTGACGATGGAACAACCCCTTAGTCTACTGCAAAGATAGCGAGCAGTCAAGGAGTAGACATGAAACTTAAGTAAATTGAATGGTTATTTTGTTGCATTATTTTTATTTCTTTTGCTTATTTTTTAAACACCTTACACTATAAAAATTCCTTTGAACTATAAGAACTCCTGGCTAAGGTAATTGTAAATTTATATATATATTTGTGAATTACTGACTTCAAAGTTCGATTTTGGGAAACCGCTTGGATGATTGACAGAACTTAAAATAAATCCATCCCTAGTGTAATTTTTTATCCATAATATAATATCCTTAGAAAATGGTTTTTGCAGACAGTAACAACAAATTTTAGATAGATATAACCTCCATTGAATAAAAAATAAAATAGAATGCCTTTTGCATTAAATTTTTTTGAGCTTTAAAATTCGTCTAAAAAATTATTGTTCTAACACTAAAAATACTTATTTCTTTGCAAATTTGAGATTTTTAGCTTCCCATTTGGGAGCGATTGTAATAGCGACCAAAATTGGTAGCTGTTGCATTTGTCCTGTCCATCCCTCCGTGTCTGTCCCTCCCTAACAACTCCCGAATGGAAGGTCGTATCGGCAAACGGACTTCACCATCGTGTTCAGAGGCCCAAACAACATAGGAGTAGGGTGTTTTCGAGAGCCAACGTCTCCTTCCTCTATGTTCGAGATATTTGGCATTGTTTTCATTGGATTAAATGCTAAAAATACAACCTTCTCATTTCAGTTGTCAGCTACAGCTTGATCGATAAAGTCTCGGACTCATATGGTGAAGGTCGCCTGTTGGAATCCGTATATCTACTGTTTTGTTTGTTTGTTTGTTTTTTTTTTCTCTTAATCTTTTTTTCTCAATTTCCGCGTGATTTTTTTTGTTTTCTTTTCTTATTTTCCTAACTTTTTTTATTTTTCCTTACATTAATGTACTTCCTTTTTTTTTATTATTATTTATTTTTTTATGGGTCATCCTGAAATTTATACTTCAGCACAAAATTATATTCACTTGTTATTATTGCGATTTAATTTAATACTCAATCAACACACAAAATATAGATTTAATTGCTTATATTTGGTATTTTAAATTACAGTTCAAATTCTAGGAATCAATGTTATGCCATCAAGATTCACGGTCGCGGAAAAGCAGAGGACAGAGCCCCTAGGATTGATCTAGATTAATTCAGATTAAAGTTTTTTCTATTATTATTTTTTTGTGTGTGTGTGTTTGTGTATTGAATTTAAAATCCATCTGTGAAGTTTTCAAACAGATTTTAACACTAATTAAAAAACGGAAATGTATTATTGAGAGACGTAAATGCTTCACTTAAATTTAAAAAGGGATGGAAATTAAACATGTAATTAAATAAGCGTTCTTCCCAAGAATCCGGCTGCTAAGATCTCCGCATTATGCTAAATAGAAACAAAGCCTTGTAAATTGTTGCCACCGTAATTGGCCTTCTGCAATAATTAGTTTGGTGAAATGAAGTTGGACCACATCATTCCAGCCTTTGTAGAAATCTACCGATTGAATCTGAGCTACAAGAGACACTCCATCATCTATTGGCATGCCAGTGCTTTTTCTCTTTTTTCAGCCCTCCGGGAGTTGTGTGGTGGTTTCAACTGCCTCCCCCCTCCCTTGCAAATACTCCTGCTGCCGGCGCCTCCCACTGTGATGGCGAAGAGACTACCTGGCCGTTGCTAATAGCAACCCATCCATCAGCTGTTAGCAACAGGTGGGCGGCGTTAAAAGTGGAAGAAATTGAAAGATAAAGGTAGGAACTTACACTGAAAACAGCGGCTAGTTAAACACTGGTCACATTAACTAGAATTAGATGGACAGCGGAGCGACCATCGTTAAAGAGTTTTGTGTATCGGTATCTAGCTTTTCGCACTTGTTGAAAGCAGAGCAAAAATCATTATTATTCTCCGACCTGATTATTATAGTGAGACTTTGGTGTACATAGATTCACATGGACGTCCTTGGCTCGATATTCTTGTAAGACAACGACATCAAATTCAAAATGGTTCGTAGGCAGAATTCCAATTAATTCAGCCAAAATGTGAGGAATTTTATTCAAACTAAAACAAGATTATTTACAAACCAATACTTAGTATGGGAATTAAAATGGTGGATATTTAGGGTTTTAATAAAGACTTTTATGCAGCCTGTAACAGAACACAGAAAAGTTGTCTTTTTTTGTTACGATCTTTAAGTGGCGAATTGATGATTTCCAAGAGCAAGACAAATGTTCTGTTTCTTGCCCTTCTTTGTCCCTTACACTTAATCCTTCTAACGCACTCACATTCATCCTCACAGCAGTTGTACTCATAGTAACAGTTAAAACATCAGAATAATAAGTAGGCTTACCGCTTAGAGCTTTATTATATGTAAGTGGAAAAAGAAGGACACAGAAATGATCATTGAATATTTTTTATTGAAATAATCACTCCCTTCATATGAAAAGAAAAAAAAAAGCGCCATCTTATCTTCTTCCTCAATAAGTTATCTCTTTTAAAATGTCAGGATAGATGAAGCATCTTTCTGAGATCCAACAAACAATGTCCATTTATCTAATTTCATTAGATACGTTTTTTATTTCTGCCACAATGACTGAGCGGAATAGTTAAGGCAATGATCTGTCAAACCTTTGAACATGTTTGAATCCATGTGCTGACTTGTCTTTCGTTTCATTGCATAGGTTTAATGCAGACTGTCTTCTATTGTTTACTCTAGGCAACGATGCACAGTTTTCGCCTTTAAATATGCATTGCCGAAAGGTCTGGCCGTTGTAACCAAACTATTTTTGCTGAATAATTATAAGAAGTAAAAATCTCACGAATGAAACTAGAAAATAGCTAACAGTCACGAACATATGTTGACATGAAGTTCTCTTTTGAATCGCACGAAACTATTGAGTTTGACCAGTTTTCGGAAACTGAATTATAGCTAGAGACGATTTGTTTCCTAGCTTAGCATCTAGAGACAGAATAGTGTTTCTTTTTTTTTTTAATCATGTTAAAAATAATTCACACTATTTTTAGTGAAAAGTAAAAATTTCCAGCTTTGGGAGAAACTTAAAAATTATAGTATTCTGCTTATTTCTTTGTCTAAGTTTACCATTCCACTAAGTAAGTAGGTATGCAGCCACTTAGCATTACTTACATGAAGATGGCTTTTCTAAATTCTATTTCTAAAGACTAAGAGATAAGATTACTCCTTTCTTACTTGATAAAATAACTTTTAAAAATCCTGATTTTTTTTTTTTATATTTATACACAAATATTAAAGATGCTCAGATGTTTGCATAGCGGAGAATATTAAATTTATACAAGTTACTTTGATTTAAAAGCTTAAGAGCCATTTTAATGTTATTCGAATAATGATTGGAATTTTAATTATCGTGATATCTTCAGATGCTTACTTTAATAGGCATTTTTCTTTATGTTTACATTATCTTTCAGCAAAATAATGAAACCACGAAATACTGCTGTGATGTAATCTGAACGTCCTAGTTAAAGACACTTGATGACGTCAAGAGAAAGGGGAAGGTTGATAATCGTCGCTTGATTATGAAGTGCCGATAATACATGTAATGGACTCTAATGATAGACCAAGCCGAAGCATGCAGCCCATTGCTGGAATAAATAGAAAGCCGCCAATGCGTTCATAACCCCTCTCGTCCCCCCATCCAATTTGCAGATCGTATCAGCTGATTCACAGTCAAAACCCGATACACACTACACCCTTATCAATGTTCACTATGTCTCCATCAGGAGAAAGTATTTTACATTTAATAATGATAACAGAATCAATCCATCAGCATATATCTCTGTCCCAGGCAAAGAAAAACTCACTTCAAAGAAAACCGAAGTGGTGGTGCATTGCCTTTCCAACTCATTACCTTGTTTCTGACAACTTTTAATTACCTGTATTATCAAGAGAGGAATTTCGTCATAACATATTACAAAAGTGAACTGAAAGGTTTGTGCAGAAAACAGATAATCTTCGTCATGAATAATGTACCATTTTGTGGATTTCAAGCTCAATGTTCTTGAGGCATTCTAATATCTCTGTCATGTCTTATCCAACAGTGAATCATCTGGCTTTATTTAAGGTTTTATATAAATTCAACAAATATAACTCAACTTTGCGTAAAAACACTTATTAAATGAAATGTTCACATTTTGCATGTGAACTATTACTCTTTTCTTTCAAATGGAGAAATTTTAGGAAATTCACATAGTAGTAATATACCAAAGTACCAGAAACTTTTACTACCGTTTATTACTACATGGTTGGTTTTTCGTTTCTAAGACATTTTGCTTCGTCTGAATATCTTTAAATATGCTATCTTGTTAATTTTTTCACAACGCCTTATCTTCTCCATTTTTTTTCTAAGTATTCTTGTCCTTATATAGTGGATAAAATAACATAATCGTTTTAAGAGTTACAGTAGATAATCTTACCGAAAATCACTAAGATTACTGTAAATTCATCTGTAAAAATTTACCCAAGATGCAATGCGACAACAACTACTGCAAAAGAAGTCAACAAGACCTATTACTAATAAAAGAAAATTTGATAACTTACAGCATAAGCTCTTTTTTTTTTTTTTTGCTAAAAATCTTCAGTTTGCATTTTGTAAAAGTATTAAAAAGTATTAACTGTCATTTTTGAGAGGCGTTACATTTCACAAAACTTAAAATAAAAAGAGAATTTGTAGTAATAAAACTATTACATTTCCTATAATTTGAAAATATAATATAATTTGGTCTCATCCATTGTTATTATTACATTGCCTTTATATTTGCCATTTCAATTAAGGTTTCTTGTAGCATATCTCTCTAACGAAATTCAAGTGTCTTTTGAGGTCGAAGTGAGCAGGGCTTAGGGTACTGTTTGGATCACACTTTCTCCCGAAAGCCCTGCAGTAACCCAGTCTAGGAATCTTGAGTCCGTAACTCTTATTTAATCGACTGCCATGCAGGTATGCATACCGATTGGCATAGTTGTCCTGCGCTCGACGAAAACCTTAAGGAAATCCTTTCCTATTCTTATAAACATATATATTTTCCTCAAAAGCAATTTAAGATGTAAAACAAATATTTGGAAATGCTATCGTGATTGTTTTTAAAGTAGTTTGCGAATAAATACTGCATTTATAGTATCTTTGACAATTTCACGTACATGATATTTCCTACTAATTTATTACGATTATTTCTCGTGATATTCGGTCATTATAGTGCCTCGGAAATTCTGCCATTAATTTTAATTTTAAATTAACCTATTGCTTGACATGATAATAAGCAATAACTTCCAGATGTTCTGTCTGTCATTGATCTTTTAATGCTGTAGTTTTTTTTTTGTTTTTTTTTGAGAAGTTTTTAGTATTTGTTCAATTTCTCATTTACCATCATTTTTGTTTTGAGGTTGATTCAACAAATAAATTGAAACTATATTCTTTTTTGCAGAAAGTAAGACATTGTGATAAAGTTCTGGAAAGAAATACGGTGAATACTACTACCCCTACAGTATCTAATTACATTAATATCTAATTAAAGTCAATTAGATTTTAAACAAATTGGATTATTTGAACATCGCACTTGTTGTACATTTTAAGAAGCGTATACTACTCTGTAGAATTTAGTATTAAGAAAGATAGAAAGCTAGATTACAATCTTGATTCACTCATTCTTGAATGGCCGCTCGTGGACTTCCTCTAATTAGCTCGGCCATAATTTCAAGCTTTACACAACAATGATTTTCAACAGGAATTCTGCCTTCCTTGAACTGGGCGCGGTGGCTCGTCTTCTAATACTGTCCACTCACTGGTCAGTGATTCCTGTGTTCCACTTTGATTACGATGTCATTCAAGATTTAAAGATGCTGTTGTTAACAAAGAGAAGGTTTTTGAATGGGACGATTCTATGGAGAGAGAGCTGAGCTCAGTTAACTCTCTCCGAAAAACCAGTTAAGAGATTTCGAGTTCTTATGAGGCGTAAACATGTTTCTCAACCGATGGTATGGGAAATAGATCTGATCATAACTGTTTTCCTGTCTACAAATTCTTTTGTGGATGGGTTTCTCTGCAAACTGCAAAAAAAAACATAAAAAATACCAATTAAATCCCAGCTTTCATTTTCTGTATTACGAAATGAATAAAATAACTCAGGTTTCCATTAGAGATCCTTTTTTATGAGTCACTTTATAATTTCATAATTTATTAGTTATTAATTTACGAGTTATCTGTAATTATTAATATTCACTTAATTTTTCTCTAAAAACGCTTCTACATTCTAAATACGTGTAATTTTCTTGATAATTTACGAGTTTTGACGAGTTGAAAAGATGTAGGAGCTTAAAGGTTGAGAATCATTGGTGTAAAACATTGCTTTTTAACTTCAGAACTGCCCTAATTGTTCGTCGAAATATCAAAAATAGACAAGTCAAAACATAAGCACGTCGAATGATGAGTAAAAGCGCTCGGACTTACATTTTTTTTACAATAGGCGCCACGAATCCTCTGGTAGAGCGCGAAAATAACTAATAGCGAATGTGACAAATGTCATTCCTTTCTTTTTTTTTTCTTCTTTCCGAAAATAAACTCCCCTCAACAAAGAGGTATTTGGTTGCCAGTTCGAAATACACCCATTTGTAAAACAATTGATGATTTTTGCTAGTGTAGAGCAACATAAATATAAGACGAGAAAACGTGGCATTACAGTATCTTGAATTAAAAATAATAATTATAATAAGAAAAAATATGCATAAAAAAGCACAATTTTAAACGGTTCACTGAGCTATTTTTGGAAATTTCATACCAGAAACCTAAGACAGACTGTTTCGAGGTTCATATCTGTCGTCAGTTGGATTCGCCCAGTAGGCTTACTTATAGCTCAGTAGAATCCAAAGAAACATATACAAAAGGCAAAATTAAAAAAATCAATGGTCCTGGAATTAAAAACAAAAAAACAAATTAAGAATAAAAAGGGCAATAAATTAATCCCCGCTAGAGGAACACTTACCTTATGAAAGATTAAATTTTAAAGCAGACATATAGACTGCTTTACTGAAAACAAAAACAAAATCCACATGTATTTAATGAATAAATATGTTTTAAAGACAAGAAAGACAATATTATTGTTTTATTGCTGTAATATTTTGCTTAGTAATATTGTGCTTAAATTGATTATTAAGTCTGCTACTCAAAAAGTTTGCTTTCTGTCATAATGGCTTAACTGCAGAGTCTATATTATTTTTAATTTAAATTCGGTTGTGTTCTAGTTGTTTTATTGGAATTTAAATAATAAAAACTATTATTTAAATAAATAATAATAAAAGTAAGTATGCTATTTTAAATGAATGCTGATGACTTTTCTTTCTTTCTTTTACAGTTAGGTTTCTTTACCTACTATACAGTGGCCATGGGTGAGGTGAACACATCAGGCCCTGTCCCCATTGACAGCCTCTTTATTTACCGACCGGACAAACGACTCGAAGTCTGGAGGTTCATCTTCTACATGGTTCTCCATGCAGGGTGAGTTTTATTTCCTTAACTCCAAATATAATGAATTTGTAATTATAGATTCGTAACGTAAAAATTATTACAACCCACCTATGTACAAATGTATTAAGACATTTGTATCAACTCTGAACATAAATCCTTCTGTCAGTAGCTTTACAGTGAATTTTAGTTGAATAATTGAATCCTCCTATTACAAACTCAGCAAAATTTATACTAGGAAGTAGAAAGTTTGGTGCCAACTTTTAAGTCATTCAAAGGCAAAGAAGAGTAAGCATTTAACATATAACGTTGAATGAATAAAATGCAATCAATAATAAAGTCTTAACGAAATAGTTGTATATGTATCTTTAATTTTCATTTTCCTTCATCCTCCGTTTCGTTGGAAAGAAATTTTTAGCCAAGTGAGTCCTATTCAAACTCAAGCCTTTGCTAAAATTCAGCAAAAGAAGCTGAAAATATCCGCCATTTCTGTCCATGTACAGTAACGCTCCAGGTGGAATTTTACACAACTACAAACAAACAAATGAATGAATGTTTTTAAATAAAAACCTTAGAAAAGTAAAATCTGAAGACTCAGGTATACCAAAAAATAAAAAGATATTTATTTCTCTTTCTCTCTTTTTGAACTCCCTGACAGTTGTAGCAAATCTTTGGAATCCTTTTACTATCATAACAAAAATATTAAAAGATTGTAGTGAATTGTTTCTAGTTGATTAGCTTTTTTCATAGTCAAAAAATGTTGACTTATGATGCCATAGGTTACTAGGTGTTGCCGAGTCGTCATCTATTATAAGACTGATTACATTGAGATCTGTGATTCATCGATTCTTGTGACCCTTAAGGGTCACGCAATAACCCTTTTTGCAATGCCTGCTTTGTCGAGTGCCAAGGAAGGGTGTTTCTTGAATGTTGTAATTCTCGACCCTGATTCGTAGTTAGGTACTGGGAGGGTCACAGCAACAAAGACATTCCTGTTAAGAAAGGTCATCGGAAAAACCATGCTTTTTAATTTTCAAAGAAAAAAAGTGCTTATTTGATTAATTATTGGTTCCCATTGAAACTTTGCTGTCTTTTATTCCTTTTAACAGAGAAAAATTTTCCTCTATGTTTAATGTTAAGGTTTCTGAACTTTTCATTTTAAATGTCATTTTCACAAAATGATAGCGCTGAAGTTAGAATATCTTTTGCTTTAAAAAACTACAACGCTGTCGTGTCTTTATTAGTGTAGCTACACTAACAAAGACACTGTTAGCTGTGGCCTACCGTACGATATCTGTTATGTTTTTGATTCATGATACACTTCGAGCAAACTTGTAGTTATGAAGACCACGTCGTAGCTTGCGATTTATTATAAGTTAGGACTTTGAAATAGTCCTTTCTCCTTCAAAAAAGCAATAGAACAATAAATAAGTTCTCTATTACAACAGTTCGATTAGATGTATTATATTATTTGGAAATTTTTATACCAAATTATTATACCAAACCATGTGGTCAAATTTATTTGTAAGAAGTATGCTTAATATCGCAAATTCAGCACTTTATTTTCATAAATTTATATATATAAATATATTTGTTTATCTTCTCCTATCGTTCTTACCTTACACGAATTATTTCACTTCCACAGATATCTGTAATTCAAGTGCTGCTAAATTAGCTTCACTGCTTGTACAGAAAAAAGTCCTAACATTACGGAATTAATAATTTCTCATATTAATTTGAATAAGTTTCTAAGTTTACAAGTTTATTTTTAAAGCTTTTGTATGGTTAAATTGAAGTATTTATTAATTAATTTTTTTTAGGTGGATCCATCTACTTTTTAACTTGCTCGTGCAGGTCTTGGTGGGCCTACCGCTTGAAATGGTGCATGGTTCCTTACGGATAGGAACAGTGTACATGGCAGGAGTCCTGGCAGGTAAGAAATTGTTCAGTACATTACAATAAAATGGCTCCTGCCTTTCTTAACAAACTGTCTCTGAAGTAGATCTCACATTTTATAAGATACAAAAAGAATAAGTTCATATTCCTTCAACTTTCTTTCCCTTTATCTTTCTGAGGATTTAATAATTTTTATTTTTTACGAAAGATATAGTATTTATCTTTTTTTTTTTAATTTCTGCTAAACATCTCCTTAATAAAAGGTTAACCCTACTGAATTTAGCATCAACTATACTAGATAAGAAGTTCGGGCCTAAAACTATATGTGGTGTTGGAAAATTGGCAACCAACTATGTTTTGTTGATTTTTTAACAATTTCAACTCAGCGATGATCATGCAACATATTCCAATATAACTATCTATTTCAAAATTATATAAATAACCTCATTTAAATAATGAACCGGTAATCGCTTAACAATGCATATTAATCGATTTTGTTAACATTTAATAAATATGTAAATATATATCGACATTTTAATGTAGATATCAACACAGCACCTTGTTTATTTAAAAAAAAGTTTTATCAATAAATAAATATATATTTTTTATATAATTTCTTTATTACTTGATTTTGATGCATTGTATATATTAACTTAATTTTTTATTTTTAAAATAAAATAAAGTAACAACGATACAATTAATTTAAAAAAAGCTACTTCCTGTCTTGAAATATTAATTTTTTGTTACATATATAACTTTATTATTTATAATCCTTTTAATGTTGCCCTGCTCATCCCTACTTTGATAGTAATCCTGGATAATTGATTATCCTGTATAATCTTGCATAACTAAACAACAATCGCGTATTTTACAAGTTTTTCTACACTTAACGTTTTTAAGAAGTAATGAAATGTTAGGATTAAAAAAAAAAAATAATCCTGCAAAGTATGGATTCCTTTCTTGAGCTTTTCAACATCTGAGTGCTTTGATGTCGTTTTTCTTTCATTAAAGCAATTAACTTGGAAATTACAGCGAATCTGAATGCATTTCCTGGCTGTGCTCCTTTCGCCAACGGATGCTGCTTCATGGCAAGGTTTTTTTTTCCGGCTAAAATTAATGGAGACAGGCGTTGAGGCGTGCGTCAGGCACGAGACATAAGCCCATAGAGTATGCCTGACCACTCCAACCGGAAGTCATGGTCACAGGCGACTTGCCTCTTAAGACATCCTGGATTAAGAAAACTACCGTCTCCAAGGAGAAAAAGGAACACCAATTAAAAAGCCTCTACGGTGATTTTTGAAGAATGATTCCGATCTTTTGTGTAATATTATTAAAGACCGAGTTTTCATTGGATATGAATCCTACCATTAATGTTTATTCGTGGATTAGTAAGTAATGATGGGCTGAATCGGTTTGAAAAGCTTAAGAATTTATAATTCAAAACTCATATTCATCTGATCGCTATAGAACAAAACGCGGTAAATTGTAAAGGAGTATTTAGGTCATGGTTCTTTACTGGTTCAGTCAAATTTGGTCGATTTTAAAATCCCAGCACATCTGATACGTAATATAGCGATTTTAGAAAAGTCGATATTAAAACAACTAGACTAAATTAGAAAAACACTTCTGTAATTAAAACCGGAATCTTTTTTTTATAATATTTATTTTCTTTTGCTGTGACTAGCTGTCACCAAATTTGAATATTCTTTCTCTCTCTAAATTTCTTTTCAATTTGATAAAAACAAATTCATATCGTAAGTTAAGGTTTAAGTTAGAATCGTTATGGAATATTTTCAGAAACTTTATTAAATGTTGAATTTTCTAAGTATGTCTTAAGCCTAAATTGTTTCCGAAAAATCCATATCTATATTTTTCATCACAAAATCAAAATAGCAATAGAGTTTATTGTGAGCAAACAAAAGGACAACAAGGCTGTCTGAACTCTAGATAGAATATGATCTAGTTAGAACTCTCGCTAACTCACTTCATAATTTAACTAAATTATTATTGGAGAGCAGTGGCGTCACTAGGGGGGTGCGGGGGGTGCGGACCGCACCGGGTGACACCATCACAAGGGTGACACCAAAATGCGTTTAAAAGGTTTTTTTTTTTTGGTTGAACAGATACTTTTACAAGGTTATGTGCTACCGCACTGGGTGACACCAACCCTAGTGACGCCTCTGTTGGAGAGTATGAAATGGTAAATTGTTCTTTAATGCTGTAGCTAAGAATATCTGCACAGTTCACTAATCTTTTCGAAAGAAGAACGAGCAAGGTAAACTATGACATTTATTAAGTGTATTCACTTTTCAATATTCTAAAAACAGCTAATAGATGGAGACACCTTCCGCTAGATAATAGCATCCGTTCTGACAGACTTTTGGAAAAGTTTCACTCGTTCCTCTTAATTTTCATTCAGTATTTATTAATTTTTTGAGATTACGCATTAAAGTTTCTTTGTCTTATTGCATATTTAGTTTCGCGAACATCGGTCCAGTGGGATTCGAATTTCTCTTTGGTATGGATGAAAGACAGATAGACAAAGTATTGACAGTATGCGACCTGAAATTTTTAAGTGAGATCTCTGCCTAAAAAGGCTGAAATGTTTATACTGGAAAAATAAAAGATATTACTGATACAATCGCTTAAGTTAACAGTTTGAAATTCTTTATTTAAAAACTTGGAAGATATAAAGGTTTGTTTCCTTGTTTTTGAGACAATGATAATAATGCTCTTTTGAAGTCTGAAGCATTAATAGTCTTTTGTTTTTTTGTTAAAACTTGCCTTTATAAAAATTCCACAATTCTGGAATGTTATTAGGGTTAATGGCTCTCTGTTTAATCTTTGCTGCATCAAAGACGCTATGTCTGTGCGAGTGAAAGCTATGGGAAAGTTAGCAGCTCATGGCATGGACCACCCATCTGTCGACCCCTGTGCAATAAGAGGTGATGGTGGGAGCCGATTGCAGCACGAGCGCTGATAAGAACTCGGCTAAACGCAGGTCAGGGGTCAGATTAAGGCAATTGCACGGAACAAGGCAAACAATGGTCCTGCCGGGTTACCAATTAGCCCACGCACCCGTTGAAGACTTGCACTTGCGATGTACAGTTCAATTACACGCACAAAGCTCTCCGAAAAGTCATCAACGTAGGGCTCGCAAGTTGGAGCCTGTAATTCTTGGAAAACAAGCTATTCATATGTATCTAAACAAAAAAAAGAAGAGGCATTTAATTCATTTCTACTAAAGACTTGTAGAACTTTATAATGGCAACAATTACTATCAGAACCAAAACGGTCATTTTAATAAAAACTCGAATTATACAATCTAGAAAAACAAAATAGGTCTTAGATTTAAAATTTGAATGAATATTGGTTGAAAAAAATTAATCCACATTTAAAACCAGCTAGTCATTGTCCACTGTTTTGCTTCACTTTTTTTACCGACCAACCAATACGGAAATCATCCCCGTTAGTTGATTTTGACAGAGAAATGGTAGTCTTCTAAATGCTAAGGATATAATCCTTATCCTTGCCATTTTTGCTTTTAATAATTCTTATGTAATTGTAGATCTACTTATTATTAACAGTAATTAGATTAGAAATATATACAGTTGCTTTTGATTTTGCAATAAAAGTTGAGTTAAACAGATGAACTTATTTTGTGAAATTTTAATATTAAATATATAAGGGCCCTGCCGACGTGGCCGAGCTGTCTAGATGGCTGGTCTGCCGTGTGGCCTCAAATCCGGACACCTGGGTTCGAATCCCGGCGAGGGCATGGCTGTTTTTTTCTTCTTCTGTGTTTCGTCCGTTTCTCCCTGGAACTTACTATTTCAGGGTTATTCTGGTCGAGATGAGAATCTCGTCCTCCCTTGACTGTTCTAGCCTCCTCCTGACGTTGTCGGGTCAGGCTAGCGCGTGGTCCGTAGTTGGCCAATCCGCGAACAAAAAAAAATATATATTTAAGGGATTTTTTTCGAAAAGTTAAATTTTGATGAATCATTCGATTTATTCACAAAAGATATAATGTTACCATTTTCAAAACAAATTAACTATTCACAAAAGATATAATGTTACCATTTTCAAAACAAATTAACAGATGCTTTAAGCAAAATTTTATGAAGAGTAAGAGAAGATATATCTTGTTCAAAGAAATAACATTGAAAATAATTTAATTTTGTTTACATTATACATTATATAGTTGTTTCTCTGAATAGTTGTGTTCCTAGACTCTTTAAAAGGGATACATTTTATACATTCAAAGAGTTTCTATTACTGCTATAGTATAACATAAAAAATGCTCATAAAATTTGTTAAATTTGTTTGTTTTGAGCAAAAGTTTTCCTCTTTTTTTTTTTTTCTAATTTCTAATTTATTTTAACATTGGAATTCCGAAATGAGATTCTTAAAATGAATGTTTACTCTTTAATGTTTTCTTCTATTTTGAATAAATATTGATATTTTCTTATTTTTTATTTTATAGGTTCCTTAGGAACGTCAGTGTTTGACACCGATGTCTACCTGGTGGGTGCATCAGGAGGTGTTTATGCATTACTAGCAGCACACCTAGCTAATGTTTTGCTGGTAAGAATTTAAACATGCTTAAACTCAATAATCAATACAATAGCAGACTTGAAAAATTCAAGAGATATACGGAAGATACTTAATATAATAGCAATTTCTTAAATTAAGGTTTCTACTAATTTGATAGTTGTTGCTTTGAAATAACATCCAGGGGTTTTTCTACATTTCGAATGTTGTATTTTACTAAAATTGAATCCTAAAAATCCGGTGTCACTGTCATCGAACTATACATTGCAAACTTATTAGGAATGATATTTACTGTTACATTTTCTTTATAAATAGATAATTAATAGTGTATATGTATATATAATTTAAGAAATTGCTATTATATTAAGTATTTTCCGTATAATTTCAAAGCAACAACTACCAAATTAGTAAAAACTTAATTTAATAATAGATAAGTAAATACATATATATATATATATATTTATATGTATATTATTTACTTATCTATTTATAAAGAAAATATAACAGTAAAATATCATTCCTAATAAGTTTGCTAATAAGTTCGACCGGATAATTTGCAACGTTAAATGTATGGTTTTTGCATATATGTAACAAAGGTAAATGTCTTAACTAGAACACTTGCTTAGTGGTACTGTACATATGAATTGTGTATTATATGCAACTTCTTGAAAATTACTATTTGAATAAGGTAGTTTATAATATGAATAAAATTTATTTTTCTATGGAATTATGAGAAGTATAGCTCTATGTGTCTGAAAATCTTGATTTTTTTTTCATTACTCTGTAATATTGAGAATTAAGTTATTCAAATAATGTGTTACTTAATATTTTCTGAATGTAAATATAGAGTAACTCAATTCTTCATCAAATCTACTATTTAAAGATTGTATGATAATCTTAATTACTAATTTCCTTTTTTTATATTTTTTTTATAGAATTACAATCAAATGGAGTTTGGACTAGTCAGACTCATAGGAATATTTGTTGTAGGTAAGAAAGTTGCTTTTTTTTTCGTAATTCTTAATCTTTAATTTAGGTAAAAATCTTATCTAAATTTTAAAGAATGCTGTTTTTAGGATTGCTGCCATCGCAATCACAATAATTATTTGATACAACATTATGTTTACTTAAATATAATCTATTAAGGGGTGGTAAATAAAAGTCGCTTTCAATGATGGTTATAGTTGCATTTATTAAATTTCTTCAATTTCTACAGTCTTCTTCATTAGTCGACAAGGCGCAAAATTCGTATTATTTTTTGCTTTACAACATTTCTAAGCGTAAAAAATGCGCGAATTGATTCTTTAAAAACAAAACTGTCAATTCTGTACGACCTCATTGTTAAAGATTACCAGTTACAACTGTAGCATAAAAGAATTCCTTTAATTTAACCTTTTCCCCTGTGTTATTTAAGTAAATTATTCTAATCTAACGTGATTTTATTTCAATCATTTTGTAACAAACATCTATCTTGTATTTGTGATAAGACAAAGTACTAAATAAAATTAAGATATGCTTATCATAATGTTTTTATATCAGTTGATTATTTGTATTTATACTTGTGACATTTTAATTTGACCATATCCTTCAACACTATTATTTGTCTTACAGCCAGTGCCGACGTAGGATTCGCCATCTACGATCGCTATGCGGTAGGCCAGGAAGATTCTCCTGTAAGTTACGTGGCTCACCTAACTGGAGCTTTAGCAGGACTAACCATTGGCCTGCTAGTTCTCAAGAACTTCGAACAAAAACTTCACGAACAGTTGATGTGGTGGGTAGCCCTTGGTGTGTATGCTGCCTGCACCATGTTTGCAGTGCTTTTTAATATTTTTAAATACTGACAGAAAATACAGCAGCATCTTGCAATATAACATATGCTCATAATGCCTGGTGCCTGGAGGAAATAATGAACAGTGAACTTTTAGTGCGGTAGAAACTGCATGTAAAGACATCTTTTATTGGATCATTTCCTTTGGACAGAGCCACAAAGTGGAAGTGATTTTATCGGCTTTAGGAGTTTAAAAAAAATAGCTGTTGTTTATAGGCAATAGGAAATCAAAACAAAGCTAATGGACTTGAAAGTTGAACTTTACTGACAGAATCATTCCTAAGTGAAATAGAGATAACAAAATACCAACAACAATAACAACTAAAGACTTCTTTCTGCCTTGGAGAGGGCGTTTTTTGTAATTGTTGTGACTGTGTATGTAATTCTTCATTACCACTACTAGTCATTCTCCAAAATAATACAAGAAAAATAACACTCGAAAAAAAAAAAAAAAAAGATTTTTCACTAAATTTTTTCGTTCATTTTCCTGCTGTCCACTCTACTTGGGTTCAATTTGAAACATATTCAAAAACAAAGGGATACGGTCTTAAATTGTTACCTGGAAAACAAAAAGCCCAAGTTCCTACAAAGGTAAAGAATTTGCATTCGAAAACACAGAAAAGACAATGTAAAGCCACTAAAGACAAATTGAATTGATAATTGCATTTATGTGTGTTTGATTGGACAAACTCAGCAAAATAAGTATGATTTAATTTTGTCTAAGTTAAGATTTTCTTTTATTTATTTTTGTGAAGAACGATGATTTCAAGTCATTGGTAAAAAAAGTATGATTATTGAAAAATGTTTAGTATTAGAACCACATCACTAGGCCTACTAAATGTTAAGATTGTTTTATGCACTTTTATGTTTTTAAATTAAGAAGTTTGTAAATCAGGTGAAAAGAAAATCAAAAATACTATAAACCATGTAACTAAAATGAATGCAATTGTTATTATTGCTTTAATGCATCTTTAAAGGCCTTGAAAATTAATGAAAAGAAAAATTATTTAACTACACAACCATGTACCCTATGAAATCAGAATCAGCAATATTTTAAAGCTAGTCAACTAATGTATTTTGTTTGTATTCTTTTTTTGAATTATAATTTCCCTGCAAATGAAACAAAATTATATTTACATTCCTATGTGAGTATCTCCATGAAAGATACTAGGTACTTAAAAAAAATTGTAATAGAACATATCATCCTAGGCATTTATTCCAGTTCTAGAACAAGTGACAGATCTTTTATGGATTGCTACTGCTGTTCAGTGATTGGAATGTTTTTTTTTTTAATTTTGTTTTTAATATATTCCTACTTTTTACCTCTAACTAATTTACTACATGTACATATCAGTTTTTATTTTGCAATTCCAATACACCAGTCACTGCTGTGAGTAGCATTCCAAGTGCAAGTTTTCCATGTAATTGTACGCTTTGCTTTTCTCTCCTCAGTTAAACTTGTACACTCCAAAAGATTAATTGCAAAGCTTCCCAAAGAATATTTGTAAATAATGATGGATGGGAGGGTCTTTTTAAATATTTTCTTTCCTCAATAACATACCATTTTTATGCTAGACGAACTAGAGTATCAACAAACATCTTAACTGTATAGTTTTGTGTGAAAAAAAAAAAAAGCGGAGGAAGTTACTTTTCCAATTTTATTTGCGTTTATACTAGAAAATTTTTAAATATATTATAAACATGCCTTTTATTTAGATATTTTGCATCTTCGATTGTCCATAGAGTACATGTATGTGTGCATATTTGATAAGTGGATAAACAATACTAAAATTATTATAGTGTGGGCATTATAAGTAAAACAAAAAAAATGCACAATTTTTGAAGAGGTGTGTCCTCCTTTTTTATTGGGAGGACAGAATATTATTTATATAATAATTTATTGAAATTTATAATCATTAATAGAACAGTCTACATTTAGCCCTCTGTCGGCAGAAAAAAGAAACAAATTTATAGCGAACAATACAAAAAAAACTCTTTTTACCATATTTATTAGAAAAAAAAAATTAAAGCTTAAAATAACTCAAGATCATTTTACATTATATTAATCTTTAAAATGTATTATTACGATACTGTTATTAAAAAGTTATTAGGCCTTTTTTATGTTTAAAAAAAATGCACAATTAATTTGATCCACTTGTCATAATTACACTTAGGCCTAATTGTAGACTGAACAACACTGTACCTCATGCTCAGAACAAAACAAAAGAAAAGGTGCAAGAATTTGTATTTCTTTTTTTACTCAATTTGTATATTTGAATGTTATTTATCTTAACTGAAATTAATTGGCATGGTTTGGAAGCCAGCAATGCTTGTTCTTTGCACTTATTACAAACAGTAGGATACCTTAGGAATATATATGCATTTTTTTTTTATATTCTGTAAGTAACAAGAAAAAAAATGAAAAAAAGAAAAAAAAACTTTAATTCCATTATTGTTTCAGGGTCTTAACTTTGTGTTTCTTTTCTTAATTTATCAGTAAATTATCAAGTGTATTTCCCAATGTTTGCACAGTGGCAGAACGATAGCTGCATTAGTAAAATCATGACAAATAAATTTATTGATCAACTTTAAATACTGTTGTCGTAATTATTTTTTTCCAATAAGTTGAATTTAACAAAGCAAAGACAGTTCACTGAATACTTTAATTTCAATATTACATTATAACTTAATTGAACAAGATTTAGAAGTAATCTGTACAAGGTGATTCTGAATTCATAGATTAAACTTTAAGGGGTGTTAGGTCACACTAAAACAAATATTTTTTTGTTGAACGATGTATGTCCGCAACTGTCGAGTTGACGCGGTAGAGGCGCTGTTTGGTCGCTGACTATACCCGCCCAAAGATTGAGAGAGAATTATTGTTGGTAAGCTTGTGGCCGTGTAGTGAATTGATTTGTGTGTGCCCACACATGAGCATTGTGCAGCATTAAACACTGGAAACATGTAAACAATGCTTCATCTGTGAAGAGCACATATGCTGTAAAATCCGACTACACTGGACTCGGCTTCATAAACCAGCATCAGAAGTCTACACACCAAAGATAATCCTCACCTTCCAATGCGTGAATTCTCTGCAAATGAAATGGGTGAAATATTCCTCCTGGTGCAAAATTCTCCATACGGTGGTTTAGTTTACATCTACGCTACGTGCAACAGCTCTGGTGCTTGTGTCGGGACGTTCCGTAACCTGTCGTAGAATGTAAACGCTACAGTTGCGGACTTACATTATTTGACAAAAATGTTTGTTTTAGTGTACCCTTTAAAGTTTGTCCTATGAATCTAGAAAATCGCCCTGTACAGCCATATCCCGGACTTACTAGCACTTATTCACACTTTACAATGGTAAAAATACCCCGAAGTTATGGTGTTTGCTTCCGAGTTACGTACATGTTGTGCATGCTGTGTACGTTCCCCGCTTACTATTACTGACGTACATTTCATCAGATTTTTGTCAAAGATGGCCCGCATCGAATCTCTTTTAGTTTGACAATATCTCTTGGTGATTAAAGTAATATTAAAATGCTTTTAACTTTTACATTAGTATTTTCTTGTGATTACAGTAGTAAGTAAGCTAATAATAGCATATAGAATTTAAGGCTAAAGTTGTAAGGTTATTACGTACATTGGCATCTCACTGTGTTATTCTGGATGATTGAGTTTGAATTTGACGATCCAGTGCCGTTATGTACAGTGATAGGTGGAAAAAAAAAGAGATTACTTCGTCTTACGGACACGGTCGAATATAATAATATACCTAACCTGCCGTATCATATGATTGTATGTGACTGTATAAGAATACAATATATATAGTCAGAAGGAAACGGCATAACTTCAACACAGCATTCTGGAGATTATTTATAGGTTAGACAGTCCACATCAATATACGTTTAATTGGTGAAGGGAGGAAAGAAAACGCTTACTAATAAAACAAACAGAAGACCTCCTTTCAATGAAACACAGAAATCATGAAATATCTGTCTTAAAATTCAGTGCAAAACTTAGACATAGGATGGAATCAGAAAACCTTGTTGTTCCATTTGAAATGGATTCAACAAACGATCTCATATGGTTTCAAAAATAAACGACATTTTGTTTGTGTTTATTACAGTAAATACACTTCATTGTCTCTTTATTAAGAGGTAATTGTTCCCCAAGCTCTATCCATTTAATAATTTGGATATACAAATATCAATTTGTATATCATTTTGAAAGGGTGTTTCAAAATCATTTTGAAAGGGTGTTTCAAAA
>JAFIDM010000004.1:37459648-37470670 GCA_023159025.1 Thereuonema tuberculata | reverse complement strand
CATTTTGAAAGGGTGTTTCAAAATCATTTTGAAAGGGTGTTTCAAAAATACACGGCATAATTTCAGGTATGTATTTCCCACATGTAGACAATCAAAATAGTTCATTACAACATATGTCCGGAAATGCTTCATTTCCGAGTTATGGCCTTCACAACATTGAAAATCACCGGAACGTTTTTCGTTCCGCCGGTCGTTGCCATTACAGAAGATGTTCAAAATGACCACCTCCTGCTTGAATACAGACCTCACATCGATGTCTCATTGAACGTTTTTCTTTCCGCAGGTCGTTGCCGTCAAAGGACACATTAAGAGGGCACTCTGACAGATCATTCCGAGGCGAAGGTTAAATTCAGTGGTGTGTTTGGCGTTCGACTGTGTGTCATGTACACAAATCAGGAGCTGGCAGAGATGCACTTCATGTACGGTAAGGCAGACGGCAATGCTGCGCTGGCTCGTCGTTTGTACCAGGAGAGGTACCCACAGCGACAATGTCCAGATCGGAAGACATTTGTAAGTCTCCATCACCGTCTGTGCGAGTATGGAAAATTTCACTCTCCTGGATTGGGAAGGGGACGACCAAGGTCTACAACTCCAGAAGAACAGGAGGAGATTCTGGAGACTGTGAACAGAACTCCTTCTGTCAGCACACGAAGGTTAGCGTTGCAAGTGAATGTTCCCCATACGACTGTCTGGAGACTGCTGAAAGAGCATCAATTGTATCCTTATCATTTGCAACGTGTACAGGCGCTGTCACCAGCAGATTACCCTGCACGAGTTAGGTTCTGTCAGTGGTTCTTGCAGCAGTGTGCTGCAAATCCGAACTTTCCTGCCTTAGTATTATTTACAGATGAAGCACAGTTCACACGAGATGGCATAACAAATTTCCACAATCAGCATGTATGGGCGTATGAAAACCCAAATGCAACTGTTGTATCTCATCACCAGGTGCGGTTCTCCCTCAACATGTGGGCCGGTATCATTGGTGATCGATTAGTTGGACCCCATGTACTTGTAAACAGACTTACGGGGCAGGCGTACACAAACTTCCTGGAAAACACCATACCTCATGTTTACGACGACACTCCACTGATCGATCGTCAGCACGCTCACTTCTTGCATGACGGCGCTCCTGCACACTTCAGTCGTACGGCTCGCCGGTACTTGGATCGAACGTTTCCTGATCGATGGATAGGTAGAGGTGGCCCAATTGCTTGGCCTCCACGCTCACCTGATCTGAACCCTCTCGATTTCTACTTGTGGGGCCATTTAAAATCATTGGTTTATTCGTCTCCGGTGCCTGATTTGGAATCCCTTCGGAATCGAATTGTGGCACGTTCTGAGGACATACGCAACATTCCTGGAGTGTGGGATCGTGTTCGCAGGTCATTGAGACATCGATGTGAGGTCTGTATTCAAGCAGGAGGTGGTCATTTTGAACATCTTCTGTAATGGCAACGACCGGCGGAACGAAAAACGTTCCGGTGATTTTCAATGTTGTGAAGGCCATAACTCGGAAATGAAGCATTTCCGGACATATGTTGTAATGAACTATTTTGATTGTCTACATGTGGGAAATACATACCTGAAATTATGCCGTGTATTTTTGAAAGTGTATTTTTTGTATATTCACTTTCCGAATTGTAATAATTTAGAGTGTTTTGAACTTAGGAGGCTCTATTCTGAATCATCTTGTGTGTATATATACAGGGTGATTCACGAAGATATGCAGAAACTTTGGGAGCTCATTCTACACGTAAAAGTAAAGAAAAAAGTTATATAAACATAGGTCCGGAAATGCTTCGGTATCGAGTTACGGCTAGCGAAAGATTTCGCCCATAATGTAGTACAACAATACGCACATGGACTACACCTCAGTTGTTAGCTCTCAAACAATAAATCAAAACAATGCAATTCACATTATTGTTGAACAGCTGTTATTGTGTTGCCAACTTTTTTGTAGGTTCCACGTGGGATAAGCTTCAAACCACTGGAAGATACAGTTCTGCGACATGTTTCATTCGATTTTTTCAGGTCAACAACCATAAGAAACCACTGATTTCGCCCCTTAATTTACCTTCCCATACTTCCAGCAAATCTTCATTTCACCCAGGATACTACATTACGGGCGAAATCTTTCGCTAGCCGTAACTCGATACCGAAGCATTTCCGGACCTATGTTTATATAACTTTCTTTCTTTACTCTTACATGTAGAATGAGCTCCCGAAGTTTCTGCATATCTTCGTGAATCACCCTATGTATATATATATATATATCCCACCCGACGGGGGACTGGCTTGGCGAGCCGGGTGGGCTGAAGTACCTCAGGGCTGGGGGCTATGCTGTCGGTAGTGTATTCTACCAGAAGGGCCACCCAAGGCAGACAGGCCTCAGCTATGGGGGAAAACTAAGAGTCCCTCACAACCATCAACCATGATGAGACAAAGAAAAATTAATCCTAAACCGGATCAGTCGCGGCCCGGGTCAACAACGGCTGCGTTTGGTGCTGAGCAACCTGGGCACCAGGCGACAAGTGGGCTACAGGAAGAGGCAGTCCCAGCTGCCCAAACACTTGGAAAAACTAAACGAAAAAGGTGGACAATCGATGAAAATCGAGAAATTATAAAATGCTACAAAAAACAGCCATCATTGGCACTGCGAACATTTTACGTCAATACCTTAGCAACACTTAGGCCCCTGGTTGAGGCCCGTCTTGCCTAAGAAAATGCCAGTGATTAAACGTGATTTTTTGTGTTTGTTTGGGTGAACCTTAAAAGTAGAATGAGCTCCCGAAGTTTCTGAATATCTTCGTAACTCACCCTATGTATATATATATATATATATATATATGTGTGTGTGTGTGTGTGTGTGTGTGTATGCATAGTTTATAAAAAAAATAGCATTTAAGATAATCTTATTATTTTCAAATTACCTCAAAAACCAAATTTACAGGTTGCGACAATGAAGGAGCCAGTGTTCATTATCAAATCTCACTTCTTTTCAAGCTACAAAACTTCTTGGTAAAGAGAGATCATTCTATTAATTAATTATTCAAAATATTTTGCTTTTCTTTTATTTAGATTTTAACTTATAAGCCTATTTAGCGAATTAAAAATAAGAGAAATTTTTAATTTTTGAACAATTTCTTATATACAGGGTGATTCCAAAAGGTGGGTCAAAAATTTTGCCTTAGGTTCTACTCATGAAACCAACCAAAAAAGTTTCTTATAAATATGGGTCCGGAAATGAATAACTTTTGAGAAAAACGTATTGTATCATTATTCAATGAAGGTGTGTTTGTTTCTTGTTTTGTGTTGTTTGCACGGAATGATGCGAGAAAACGTATTGCAGATATTTATAAAATGAAACACAAATAATCAAAATAGGGAACGAATGATTTAATAAACTGTGTTGAATAAAACACATGTCAATAAATTAGCGAATGGGAATGAAGTTAAACACGGCTGCAGCAACAATTTCCAACAAAACACAACTATAAACAAATACATCTATAGTCCTCCAAATGAGAGATGGCCGCCCTGTTTTTGTGCGATCTGCGCATGTATGATCGATTAGTCTGGTCAGGCATTTCCGTCTGATTTTATGACAGGACGCCGCCATTACGGTAATCGCTTGTTACTTTGCAACAGGCATTGTATTTATAAATAATATATATTTATTTATTTATATAAATACTTATTGTTAGCAACTGGTATTGAAATAACGCTAAATAGTCGAGAGAAGTTTTAATTTGGCGTTGTCAACATGTCTTTCTCAGTGAAAACAGACGCCATCGTCCATTGTGGCAGGAAAACATAATTGATCAGCTACCGGAAGGGCTGCGCAGTTCAAACTTCCGCCGGCCAACTTTCATTTGGAGGACAATACATTGATTAATGATGTAAGGCATTTTCTCGAAAACTAATCATTTCCAGACCCATGTTTACAGGAACTTTTTTGTTTAGTTTCATGAAGAGAATCTAAGGCTAAATTTTTGACCCACCTTTTGAAATCATCCTGTATATACTCCGAATTATCGTTTTACTAAAATAATCATATTTATAATTCAATTAAATAGCATTACAAATATATAAATTCAAGTTTTTTACATTGTGGTTTTTTTTATTTTTTATTATTTAACTATTTATTTTATTTGACTACATTTCTCAACAAAAGTATTTAGGAGTCTACGTATTTTGACGAGAAATTTTCATGGAATGCACAGTATCACCGTATCATTAAAAAATTAAATACTCTAACTTACTTATTTTATCATTTAAAAGAAATAATTCCTTTCAAACAAAAAAATAATTATTTTTAATCTTTGTTAGATTCTATCTTGGTCTTGAAAGTTTGATCTTTATTAATAGGAAACAAACAGAAAATATTAAAAAAAAAAATTAAATAATAAATAATGTCTTTTTAAACTTTAGTGACAAAAGTAGAGGTGAAAAAAATATAAGATAAAAAAATATATATTTTTATATCAGAAAAAAATTCAAAATCTTAACAATAGAGGAAAAAGTTATTTACAAAATAATTATTAAAAATTCTTTTAAAATAAAAATGAAAAAAAAAAATAGATGTAAAGAAGAAAAAAAAATAGAAATAACTGGCTTTGTATTTTAAATAATAATAAAATAAGAAAGAATTATGGCTACCATTTAAATGGTCATGTAATATATAAATTATTTACGCAAATTAAGGGAGAAAATTACGATTTTCAAAAATTAAAGATATAAAAGAAAGATTAATTATATACATTATTAATGAAAATATTAAATTACAAATGTAAGGTAATTATGAAATTTTATTTTGTTATTTGTTTGTTTTTATTTTTGTTAATTATTATTCATATTAAACTTATCAGTACCTATATTACAGATGTGCATTATTATAAGCATAGCTAATAGGACTGAGAAAGATTAAAAAAAATAAAACAAACAAAAAAACAAAATTTCATTAAAAATATAATAGATGAAAAAATATTGCTTTCATTGGAAGATAAAAACTAAGTTATTAAATTGTTTTGTAGAGCTGTTGCTTAAACAAAAAGATCTAAAATGAATAAATGAGATATACTGAATCAATACGATTCTATTTTATATTTGTTTTGATTAATTGAATAGCTATTTTATTGAAACAAACAGTAATGTTAAGTAGGAATAATTTTAAATAGTTGTCCCATGTTAAATTGTACTGATATCTACCGAGTAACGAGAAACAGCATTATAGGTTATAAATCGTGCTTATAGAGGGAGTCACCGTCGGCGAATGTTAAAAACACCAACTTTAGCTTTATTTCTTAAATATCATCAATAAATAAATTCTATGTTAGAAATGTGCTATCTATTTTAACGATTCTTACTTTTCAACAAGGCAAAAGTTTATCAAAATAAATAATTTATTTTTAGGCATGATAATGCCGATCAGATGGAAACAATGATTCATGAAGCACAATAAAATCTAAAGAATAAATATTTTTTTGTAATTATATTTCTTTTATTATTATAAATTTTAAGTTTTATTTGTCTGTAGCTTTTAATGTTCTGCATCATATTTTAAAACTTTAAAAGTATTAAAAATATTAAAAATGAAAGAAATTATTATTATTATTATAAAAGATTCAAACCATGGGTTTCCCCAGCAAAGACAATATGGCGCGTCAAGGACCAAAGCACGTATTGCCAAGTATAAATTAAGGTGTGAAAAAAAAAAAAAATTAGGGATGTGTGGTTATGTCCTTAAATTTCCTAATTATGTGTGCTGTGTTGAGTATCACAGCCTTCTGGAGTTATGCAAAAGTGTTTTTACGAAGTCCTAGTGTGCTGATGCGGTGGTGCAATGTGTGAGGCACCAGACCAGTGGCAGACAGAACGATAGCTACAACATGTATTCGGTCCTGCCTCCACTGCTTCTGAAGCTCGTGTGCTCTTAGATCGGTGTTTTTACTGATTTGTCTGCGTGCTTTTTCTGCATGTTCTTGCTGACAGGCACTGCAATATCAATGAGATAGGACTGTTTGTTGACCTTATCAACAAATGTGATGTCAGGTCTATTGTGATGTATGGTTTTGTCTGTGTGAATGGGACGGTCCCAGAGCAGTTTGTGATGGTTATACAGTTATTATAATGTTTGTATGTTTCAAACCTTGGGTTTCCCAAGCAAAAACAATATGGCAGGTCAAGGACCAAAGCACATATTGCCAAGTGTAAAGACGTGTGCAAGAATGATTAGGGATGTGTGGTTGTGTCCATAAATTTCCTAACTATGCGTGTTGTGGTCAGTACCACAGCCTTCTGCAGTTGTGCATAAGTGTTTGTGTGAAGTCCTAGTGTGCTGAGACTGTGGTGCAATGTGGGAGATACTAGACCAGTGGCGGACAACACGTACTCGGTCCTGCCTCCACTGCTTCTGGAGCTCATGTGCTAGATCGGTGTATTTACTGATCTTGCCTGCGTGAGTTTTACAGAATAATTTAATTTTAACACAAGGCCAGACGAAATTACAAAAGAAGCTCGTAATAAACAAATAAACTTAGAAAGTGTTATGAATTAGTATCGTTATAAGTTGGTTCGAAAGTCTGTGTACATTGTTTTATGGATTCTATTATTATTTATATACAGAGATTTAAAAAAGTAGTATTCAGATATAAAAATATATAAGATACAAACAAAGATATATAAATGAACATATGATACCACAATCTTTTTCAATTAAAATTTCAGAAGCTAAAGAAAAAAAAAGAACAACGGAGTTAAAGAATTTATTTATTTTCCAGTAAACAATTTAATCTGAATTTTGAGAGAACTCTAATCAGAAATTACAGTTTTTGTGTACATTACTCTGATTTTCACTTTATTTATTTACTTTCATTATTCAGATGTCTTTTTTTTTTTCGTAATAAAATCGAATAGAAATATAAACAAAAATTCAAGCTAAATACGGCAATTTGTTTTTTCATTACTAGATAATATTCAGATATATATTGATTAGTTTTTTAAGGTATTAACAAATAAAACTTTTTATTTGTTTATTACGATTATGTGAGCTTACTTGTAACTTCGTCCTACCTTTGATAAAATTATTTTGTAAGTAGAAATAATAATAATAATAATAATAATAATAATAATAATAACCCAAGGTTTGAAACATAGAAACATAATAATAATAATTTTCTTTTATTTTTTGAATATAAAATTTTTAAAATGTTTGTGCAATTTTAAACTGTTAATAAAAATATTGATTAGCTACAGACAAACAAGACTGCAGATTTATATTAATAAAATATAATTACAACCTCCCCCATTATTTTTTAGATTTTATTATTTTTAGTGAATTATAGTTTACATTTATAATTGACATTATAAAGCAGAATCATAATGCTTTGTTGAAAAGAAAAAAAATCGTTAAAATATGTAGATAGCATATTTATAGAATAAAAGAATATAATTTATATATTGATGATATTTAAGAAATAAAGGTAAAATTGGAGAAAGAAGTTGGTGTTTTCGATATAGGTTTCTATGGACAGAAATAAAAGACGACTCTGGATATGGGTGGCTGCTCCAATAAACATTGGAAAGTTCGTTTAGATCCCATCCACCTATTGTCAGTCTGTTTCAAAAATAAAGATGGTTTTTCAATACTGTTAATTAAAGTACAAAACAAGGCATTTCTGAAAGAACTTGAAGTATACTTTCTTCAAATGTTGCAGTTTTTTCTTTTATTTTATAAAGACGTGAAAGTATAAACTGAAAAGCCTCTATTTAATTTTTTTAACTTATAATAACTTAGAATACAAACAGTATAAATTTAACATTTCTGAAAACAAATAATGAAATCCACATTATTTACTTAAGTTATGTGAATTGATTACTTTTCAATGATATCAAAGCATGCGTAAATTAGCGGATCATTAAAAGCATTAATCGCTATTGTTCCGTTTCTAATGCTATTCTGTTGGCCTTTTTTGTCATTTCAAGTTCTAACAACGATCACTCTAAAAACTCCCTATTTGAAAAGTTCGATTTTTTTTTAACCGTAAATATCCTCTCCAAGTTTCAAGAAGATCGATGCAGTGATTCAAAAGCTTTTATTACGAGAGCATTCACAGATTGACTGACTTTGACGAGTCTCATTTTCCTATTAAAAAAAAATTGAAATAATATTGCTGTAATATATGAAAATTACGAAATAAAGTTACTATACATTCTTATTTATGGGAAATAAAGAATAGAGTAGGTGGAAGAGTTCCTGAAGGAACATAAAGCCTACTTTCCTTAAAACGTTATTCTTTAATTTTCTTTCTTTCTTTTTTTCTTTCATTGTTTTATTTTCAAATAGGAAAAACGATAAATAAACGACAAAAATCTCCTTTTACGTTTCAGTACGATATCTATCTAATATAAAATACTACAAATTTTCTAAAAACAACAAAAAGTTAATTAAATCCTTATTAATTACTTAATTTTTTGATTAAATCTGATTAATTTTAATTATTAAAATCACGTTGAAATTAACGGATTACTTAAAAAAAACTAATATTCTTTGTTAAATAACATTGATTAATTTTTAATGCTTTCCTAAGAAGCTTCTTCGCATCTTAACACGGAAATTTTTCGACAAGGATCTTGCATAGAAAAATTTTCAACTATAATTATTTGAAGGAACGTAAAGGACCTTTGTTAAATTTTGTAATATTTAACTACGGCAAATAAGGTAATAAGAAGATAGAGAATCAGAAAAAGTATTAGAAGAAAATTTTGAATATAAAATTCAGTAATAAGATTAACATCAATATTTTGTGGAGTATTTGGATCATTTTTTGTTCTTAAATATGTATGCCAAGATTCAAAAACATCCATTCAGTGGTTGAAAAGTTATTAGGCGATCATAAAGATCAATGAACTACACTCCGAATTCACCTTTAAGAATCAGATTTTCTCCAAACGAATTGGGAGATGTCCCATTCTGATAGACCAGCAGCAATTATGGATTCTTAAAAACAACGAATTAAAGAATCAACTGTTTATGAAGGATTTCCAGGTAAGTTAGTTTCCTAGAACTTGTACTAAAGGAAAAAAGTCCCTGTTGAATGTCTAAAAATGGTAAATTTCATAAAAAAAAAATAATGATTGCCATTTATTGCCAAATTCCATAATTCGATTACGATTCCTCTACTAAAACTTCACATTCATCGGTAAAGAGACTTTGCATGTTTTTTTTTTTTTTTTTTTAAAAAGGTTGCCAAATATTAAAATAAAGACATGCTCCTAATGAGATGTGCTTGACATCGGGAAGACCGGTCAAACTTATTGGGTCGAGGGATCCTAAACAATCGGACACTCCTGAAGTCGGCACAAATGGCGGTAATTGCTTTCACAAGTCTAAGACATCCAGAATTTCGAATTTCGAAGAATATTCGAGATGACCTCTGCTTGTATTTTTTTCAATCTTTGAATGGAGAGGTTGAAAAAAAGATATATAACACCTTAATTATACATTCCATTTCAGACCACAACGAAGTGATTGACCCCTTAGGGGACAAAACAAAAATAAAGAAATAATCGAAATATTGTGAATTTGCCGTTAAAAATGTATGAATTTAAAATTAAGAGATATCGATGGCTTAGCGCAAAAGTAGCGAATATCCATGCTTAAGCTTATGGATATTCGCTACTTTTGCGCTAAGCCATCGATATGATCATTTTCTAAGTATTTAACAGAAACCAAAATTCTGCAAAATTAAAACAAATAAAATTGAAATTGCTGTTGGTTTTAATAGAAGGAAATTTATATATTCACCAACACAATAAATATTGAATTACAAAAATTAAAAATATTGGTATTTAATCCAAAATGACTTGATTTAAAAATTGTATGGTTCCGAAATTTCATCAAATTAGGGATAAATAAATAATAAAAGATAATAAAGAAAAAACACCATATCTCTATCAAATAGTTTATTTAAAAAACTGTGCGAATTTTCGGGATGATATTATTGACGCCATCCCTTCTTCAAGCGAAATAAATAATAAAATAATTCTTCGGAATAACCAAAAATACAAAATAGTAATAAACATGAAAACACGTTGAAACAATTCATAATTGTTTTTACAATATTAAATAGCAAATATGCTCTTTCATTACTTCACAATTTTTTAAAACAAATATTTAACAATAAATCCAAATAAACTAACAACATAATAACACATCAGATAAATCAATTCTTGTTTACAATAAGATAACTCACATATTTTGAATCAATTAATTTAAATTTACTATATATTTATTAAAGTACAGTAATAAGTATTTAAAAATACAGTTATATTTCAAGATTCCCATAGATCCCAAGTTTTTTTGTTATTATTAATTATCCCAAGTATTAAATACGAAATTATTAAAAACACTTTAAATTAATGAAAATCAAAAACTTCTTTTATTTCTTCAAACATCTTCCGTGCGATATTTCGATAATCCTGATCGGATTATCTTTCTCAAGCTTTAAATGAAATACATTAAGAGAAAAGGAACAGCTTCCTTCTTCTCCCAAAAACCAGAAAATAAATGACAATCAGAATTTTAGATTCTAAAATAACAATACAAAAGTGACACGCTCATCATAAATGCATAAAGCGTGCAGTATTATTACAATAAATATGAAATTTAAAAAATATTTTTAAGCTTTTTTGAATTTCTTATTTTTGAAAGCAATGTCCAAATTTCTTATAAAATATCCAAATCTTCTTATTTCTGAAGCAATGTCCGAATCTCTTACTCCAAAATTATGAAATAAATATCTAATCTTCGAAGCAGTGTCTAAATTTCTTACTTTTGAAGTAGTACTCAAATTTCTTATCTCTGAAGTTATGTTCAAATTTCTTATCTTTGAAGTAAAATCCTGATCTTCATAATCCTCTATCCCAAAGACTCAACTCTTGAAATTATATACGAAATCATTAAAAACACTTTAAATTAATGAAAATCAAAAACTTCTTTTATTTCTTCAAACATCTTCCGTG
>JAFIDM010000004.1:37444842-37459248 GCA_023159025.1 Thereuonema tuberculata | reverse complement strand
GAAATATCTCACGGAAGATGTTTGAAGAAATAAAAGAAGTTTTTGATATCCCAAGTATTATTTGCTATGTTTATTTTTTCGATTACTATATTTTTCTACTCTCATAATCATTACATTTCATGCAGTAGAAATTTAAAAGCTTCTCTGCATTAGTTTGTTGCTATACAGGGAAGCTCGACAAAATCAGGCGGAACTTTGAGCATTAAATTAGGATTTACGATAAAAGATAGAAATAAAATATAGACGTCTTCACAACATAACTTTAAATTATTATCAATCTTTTCACAAAATAAAGCACTTTTCACTTCACAGCTGTAAATGAATAGATGATTTCAAAAAACATATTATATTCATTTTAAAAATAAAGTGAGCTGTTTTTGTTTACATAATGTTACGCAAAGTTTATTTGTTTTCTTATTTTTTTAACATTTAAAAAAAAAAAAAAATCAGAAATTGAAATTGATCAGAAGATATAATATATTAATGGATTTCTAGAAAAGGAGCAAAAGCGGTGGTTTGTAGCTCTGGTGTTGATAAGCTTGCTGCTAAGATAGCATTAAGAAACCCAGGAAATGTCATCTAGACGCACCCAATCCGAAGCAAACATGTCTTGGCTATGGTTCTTGGGCAATCGATGAATATGGTAGATATGAATCTGATTTCCTGGTGGTCCAGGAAATAAGATAGCTAGGCAATGAGTAATTGACAAGGAAAAAGATCCAATCTTTTATAGCTGTAGCAAGGAAGATATCTTTGGAGTAGGACTTCTTGTTAGCACTTGTAATCAAGCATTCAGTTATAGACTTCAGCCCTATTTCATAAAGAATACGTGATATTATAATCGCTGGAAAGTTTTTCAATTTCAATGTGATAACTATTGTAATTACTGAAGAGAATATGGAAAAAGACTACCATGATGTCTATATGATAAATCTAAATGACAACGACTTATTTTTAGTTGATTTTGTAATATCTTAAGAATATTTAATATGTGATGCGTCCTTCTCAAGTGAGCCAATTTCTCGTAATGATGCACTTTTGGCTTACTGCGCGTTCCCAATTTTCAACAAATAATTAAAAATTGATGTAAACGTTTAATAATAAAAAAGACACAATTTCTAGAAAATAGCACTTCCTTCCTTCTCATTGTTCCCTAAATTTAATTGTTTTGTTTATTAACGACAACGAAATGGCATTGACGGAGATGAGATAGTTGCAATTTCAGCCCGTTCCCATTCAACTACCTCCACCTTTGATGTCTGTGAAAGACAAAATAAATTTTACTTGTTTAGAATTCTTATTGAAATGGATTAGTTTGAAAGTAATAATACTGTCTTGGATAGGAAGCAATTTTTAAACAATTCCATGTTAGTTAAAAAAAAATGCGATATGTCTGTTCCCAAAATGCGTTCTCACCTCTGTCACACAAAGTAAATACTTATTTTCTGAAAAGGCAGAAACCTTCTCTTGGTTTTCGAGATGTCCAATTGTCATGGCCACCTTTCCTCAAACTACCCAGCACATCTTTTGCTTCCGCTAAGTACAGATTTCGTTAGGATTCCTAATTGAAAATCGAATTTATGCAGCATATACAAATAGGTTATCACCTCCGTTCTCATCCTAAATTGTTGAAATATTAAGATTTTCTTTTAAAAATTGAGCTAAATCCGTTACAATTGAAACATTCTTCATAGCTTTATTGGATGGCAGCGGCTGTTGCTGCTAAAAGATCAAAGAGATCCCTAAAATAAACATTTTCTCACCTCCGTCACATTTAGCTTAGTGACGGTGGTGAGACTACTTGTTCGGAGGCGAGACTTACTTTGGATTGAACCAAAAACTCACGTGTTTGTAAAGGAATCAACCAATATAAAGCACGATTACAAAATACATACTTTTAAGGAAAGTAATTGAATGAATCGGAGCTCTAACATTTTGCTGAACTGTGCAAGATTTACAACAGAAATTTCTAAATAAATGATCAAATCGTATTAAAATCATAATTTCTATTAAGTCCTTTTTACAGCAGAATATTTGGTTTGGTTTGGATTCGTTAATGTATGCTATGCGAGGTTTTTTATTAAATTTATTGGTTTTGGCAGAAATACAGGTTTTTAGTAATTCAGTAAGTTACAATTTGTTAAATGGAACAATTACGGTAGCCATTACAACATTTTTTTTTTTTAATATTGAAATAAAACTTTGATCATTACATCCAGTCGGCAATAATAGGTTTGTGAAGCCGAGTTTGTTAAGCCGATTTATAACAAAAATAAGATTATTGACTTAATACCTGAATCAAAGTACCCAGGTAGAATTCGGCGCTGCTACAAGGTTGACCTAGATAACTGAAAAAAGTCAGTAAGAGTATTTGTCAAACAGTAACATCTTATTCATGAGTTGCATCAGTTATCTCAAGTCTGAAATTCTGCTTAAGTTAGTAATATTAAAGTTGATTTGGCTGACCGCCTGCGCTTCTGTAACTGCTATCTCACCTCCGTCACAATTTCTCACCTCCGTTTGTACTACGTTTTAGCTAATAACTCATGAAAAATTAAATTGTATTTATATTTGTGCGTTGTAAGTATTAATGAAACGAATATCAGCATGCACAAATCAATTTAGAAGCTTTAGCACCGTTAAATTAATTTAATTATGCAGTGTTTACCAAGCAAAACAAATAAAAATTTAACACACACATCTATTTTGGTATAGAAATTTGTTAAATACAGGTTTAAAATTATTTATTCACTGTCAGCGGGACAAGAAAGGTGTATTTTTCAGAAATGTCAAGATATTTTTGTAAATTATGTAACACATTATTTTTGCAGAATTTATTTTTGTGTGGCGGAGGTGAGGTAATCGGTGTACACAAAAAAATACAAAAAGTGTTAAAAATAGATAAATTGTTGTTAAACTTTGTGCTTAGTTCCTTAACATGATCACACACACATATATCTAGCTCGCGAACTAATTTTCAATAAAAAAATTTGCTAGGATATTAAATTATTTCTATTCGAATAATTTAATTAGTTATAGTAAAAGGAAAAATAAGAGAAGTTTTAAAATGCTTGAAAAGAATTTTTTTTTTTCTCTTTAAGATTATTTTTTTTTTTCTTATGTCTCCCTCCCTTCATATGAATGTGAGTCGTCCTAATTTGAATATGGAAATGAGGATACTACGTAACACAAAGAAACGTCATAAAACAGAGGAATGGTCTGGCTCATGAGAGTGGACATTAAGTTGAGTTTAAGTTAACTGAAAGTTGACAATAGGTTGACGACTTGTGTGAGTTCGGACAAGTTCTGGAAGTTCGAACGAGTTGTATTAAGTTGACGAGAAATGAGAGAAGGAAAAAGTATGATTAAGTATCTTAAAGTTAATAGATTCGGTTGAGAATCAACAGCAGTTTTAAGAATCAGTTTAGAACTGATTAATAATATGGAGCCGAGCACGGATAATCCAGTGAATAGTAATCCTGGACTATACATTAAATTAATTCAATTAAGTTGAATTTTAACTTCATTGGAATGTGAATTCAACGCCGTGGAAGAGTTAAAGGCAACTAATCCATTTGCGGGTGAAGATAAGAAGACTAATTTATTTGGTCGGACGAGACCAATGGAGATTTATTTAGACATCAACCCCAGGCGATATTCCGGTCTAAATACGATAGACGAAGCAACAACTATTAAGAAGAATAAGAAATACAGTTGTCATAAGTAAAGACCAAGGTAGACGAAAACTCAACAAGTTCAAATAAGCTCAACAAGTTCAAGTATAGAAGCGTAACTTGGACTGAGCCATTTCGTATCAAGGTGCGTTGGTGCGATTCTTATTCGAAGAACTTTCGAAAGAATTAAGTGAAATATTAGAAGATTAATACAAGACTATTTCAATTAATGAAGGAAGCATTTCCCGTCCCAATTATTATTCGTATAATACGAAATAGTTGATAATTAGAAAGCAGTTGACATTGACGCTAATAAGTAACTAAATTACTACAAGTAAATATTGTATCCAGAACTCTCTAAGAATTAAATATAAAAGTGTATTTAATTCAACCTGAAGTTTTCTAATATTTACGAATTTGGATTTAGAAGGATTCCTTTTGATATATGGATAACAAGCGTCATTAGTTCCGGAGCAGATGAACTTTTCCGCAAAGCATTATGGGAAGAAGAAATCCGATGTGCGACAATTAAGCGCCATATTTGAAATTCAACGGAAAGTGAAGTGTTCATCGATAACTAAGCTCAAGTGTGCATCGAAACAGATAGACGGAATCTCAACTAATGGTTGGCAGCGCAGCAACTTCGTCAAGGTGAAAAGCCCAGCAGTGTCGACAAACTGTAAGTAATTAAATACTTTCTTACTTCCATTTTGGAGGGTGCGACGCCGTTACTTAGACGAAGATACCGACAGAGTATATCGGACACTGACAGTTTATTAGGAAGCGCAATTATTAAAGTACATATATTCACACAAGGGAATTATTAATATAGAAAAGCCTAAGATTAATTATTATTAAATATCTTTATAGAGATTATAAAGATAGAGTGCATTCATACAAGGGTGAAAGAAACCATTTATTGTAGGTAGTGAGAAATTATACAAGATATGTGAATTGCATTATTGAATGATTTATGTAAACACACAAGGGAAGAGAAAGCCTGAATATATTCACACAGGAAAGGCCATTCATACTTGATATTGAATCGAGGTGCGTATGATGTAAACTCTCGCGTGTGTGTGAACTTTGTAGATATTGCTAAAACAAACACTATATATATATATATATATTATTTGCAGTAATAATCATTATCAAGAAGCGTGCATATTATTATATTATTATTATTCAAAGAATTACTTTGAGAACTTGTTTTAGTGATAAGTATCGAGTTGATACCCATAAAGGATTTATTATTATCTTGAGAGCAGTGATTTCAAGAACTGATGCAGACTACAGCAGAAATAAGTCTATTGTACATATACATATGTCACTTGTATATATTCATGGCAAGGAAATATTTTTAAATGAAATGTAAAATAAATCACTTCATGATTTTACATTGGCTTCCCCTAATTTTCTTGTTGCATTTCTGCTTATTACTATGCGTTCTGCACTTATTCGCAGCAAAATTAAAAATTGATATTCGAAGATCTTCAACTCTCTATTTTGCATCATTTTCCAAAATTGGCTCACGTACACTCACTTCCAAAAGTTAAGCACGGAGAGGAAAAATATTAATTTCCGTAAGAGATCTGAATTAAAGAAGTTGAAATTTGCTGCAAAGGTAGAAGGAAGTATACAAATTAAATAGGTAACAGCCAATCACGGTTTCGCGTCGAAAATTATGCAAAATAGACAGTCGTATAAGAAGCCTGCATTGTGAAGGATGACAGGAGTTGCATGTAACTGCTGATGAAAGGTGTTTAGAACATTCGTACGATTTGTGTTTCTATGGCTTCCAGAAGACGAATGGAAGATTCTGAATGCTGGCGGGCTGTCGGACGCATTGAAGCAGGACAGTCTATAACTGATGTTGCTCGTTTCTTCGGCGTTCATCATTCCGTCATTTCACGATTATGGAAGCAATTCCAAGCCAGACCTGTTTTGTCTGGTTGTCCGAAGACCTGTAGCCGGTCGTCCAAGGAAGATCCCCGGGGAAGATCGATATATTGCTGTTGTAGCCAAGCGGAATCGAAGATCGACCTCCACATGTGTGACATCTATGGTTGCAGCGGCCATTGGTAAGATGATATCTGCCACTACTGTTCGTCGAAGGCTAGACATGAATGGTCTGTACGCCCGGGTACTACGAGTTTGTGTTCCTTTATCCGTCCAATCCAGAGGGGCACGATTACAATGATGCCGCCAGCATGTGAATTAGACTATGTCTAATTGGGGTAACGTTATGTTCACAGATGAATCCAGATTTGCCCTACAACTCGATGATAAGCGTGTAAGGGTCTGGAGGAAACAAGGCACACGCAATCGTCCCCAGAACATCACCGAACATCATGCATTCCGCGGTCTAGGCAAGGATTTCATTGAGATATCGCACCGACCTGCACATCTACAGTCGAGGTTCTGGGACGGCTGTATGGTATCGAGATGAAGTCGTAGACCCCCATTGTAAAACTGTATGCTGCAGCAGTTGATCCTTCTTTCGTTTTAATGGACAATAATGCGCGTCTCCATAGAGCTGCCATCGTTGACGATTTTCTGGAGAGTGAGGGGATTGCGCCTATGGAGTGGCCAGCTTACTCGCCGGACCTTAATCCAATTGAAAATCTTTGGGATGCCCTCGGCCGTGCTTATGTTGACGTTTCCCACCTCCAGCCACTCTCAGAGCTTTGGAAACTGCCCTACAGGAGGAATGGCGATTACTGGACTCTGCGGTGATTGATCACCTCGTAACAAGCATGTAAACTTTGTATGCAGGTGAGGGGTGCTCATATACCCTATTAATGTCGGTTTTTATTGTTTGTTTTGAATTTAAACATCATTTTGTTAATAACGCAAATAGGAAGTCATCTTATAATTCATGAAAATTCAATATTTTGTTTATCTCTGTATGTAATTCTTTGTTTTGTTTCATGAATAAACATAGAGCTACTAACTTGCAGCATTTCATGTCAATCAAAGCAGTACTTGTCCATTTCTTCGCATTTCACCGCTTAACTTTTGGAAGTGAGTGTATAAACATCCACAAAAAAAGGGAAATCGCGAAGTTTACGAAGTATTAATCAAATTGATAATACTTGCGTTAGAAAAAAAACTAAATGTCTTATGGATGATACAACATCCAAAGAGACAGGCAAGTAGCTAGATTTTGTTAGGGGGGGGGGGGGGGCATTATATTAAATTTTTATGAATGATTTTACTTTCTTTAAATGAAAATTTAAAACTTAATACTAAAAACTATGGCGAGTTTTGAATTTCATCATTTGCTCATACACACTTGAATTATATACACTTTCCCTGAAGGGTGGGGGGGTACGCCCTCCCCCCCCTCCCTGGCTACATGCCTGAAAGAGATGATTATTGGTGAAACGTTTCATATCAGTGACATAAATCAAGAAACGTTTATGAACTGGAAACCTTTTTTTAAAAGGGATAAAAACAAAGAGAGAACTTTCAAAGTAAGAATAAACAAAGGAGTGGCTTACTGGTATAAGTGGCAAAACACTTTCGTAGCAGAACCCAGAACTGTTTAATTCACCTTGAATAAAGAAGTTCTTTACTGTAAACATCAATAATCCCTCCGCAGTGTTTTTTATTTAAATTAAAAAGATCTCTACAGTAAACAACAATACTCTCTTGCGTTTGGTTTAAGCTGGAATAAAAAAATATTCTATATTACAAACAAGAATACTCTATCCTTTATATTTTTGTTTTGATTAAATAAGTTCTTAACAATGGAACACAAACATCAGTTTTGTTAAGAAATGCAAGGTTTTAAGTGCATTGAACATAGTAATGTCTCAAAAATTAAGCCTACACATCTGCTTAAATTCTCTAAATGAAATTCAAGCAGGTGTGGAGGCTTCATTTTTGAAATATTATCAGTTGTGTTTTTACCTTGAATAAAAAAAATTCGCTATTGTAATCACTAACACTTCGTCCTTTGTCTTTTTAAGTTGAATAAAAAATTTTTACATTATAAACATAAATCCGCTTAACTTTGTGCTTTTACCTTGAATTAAAAACCTTTTACCATAAATAGCAATATTTCCCCGCCTTCTTGTGTTTTTACCATGATTAAAACAGTTCTCCAATACTTCTTTTATTTTCTTTTATATTAAGCCTATGTATCCAACTATCTTATAATAAAACTTTATATCTCTTCTTGAGATAACACACAATATTTCATCGGCATATCCAATCTTCTTCAGTTTAAGTTAAATAATATTTACTAAATGTATTCCTTACATTTTCGTAAAAATTGTAAGATATATTATGCACATGTATATTGTTAAGCTAATTCTATGTTTAATTTGAAACTTGCTGTTTGTACAACGTTTAAACTTAACCTGAAGAAGATCGGAAATGTCGATCGAAATATTGTGTGTAATAAAAACTCCTCTTTTATGTTTTTACTTTGAATAAAACAGTTTTGTTTTTTTTTCAAAATACAGTTGACTCGCGATAATCCGACAGTTACGGGACCGAGGGGGTGTCGGATTATCAAAAATGTCGGATTACCAAAGGTTGATTTTTTAAAACTGAATTTTGACTTATAAGGCAAGAAAATTTAAGTTATGCATATACAGTACTATACATACTACTAACACCACGACTCACTCTTTTGTGTTTTTATTCTGAATAAAAACGTTCTCTACTATGAACATTTAATTCCCCTTTGTTATTTTTACGTTAAATAAAAAAATTCACTACTATAAATATTAATACTCTCTCATTTTATTTAATTTGCAATAAATACAAATTTTATGTTTTTACCTCACATTAAAAACTCTCCCTTTCTATTTTTCCACTGAATTGAAAAGATCTCCACAATAAACGTCCATTCCTTTTCTGTATTTACATTGATTAAGTAGTTTTCTACTTCAAACAGAAATTCTCACATTTTAGTGTTTTTATATTGAATTAAAAACTTCACTCTACATAGAAATACTCCCCTCTTTGTATTTTTACCTTGAATAAAAAATGTTCTCTACCATAATCACCAATATCCCTTTTCTTGTGTTTTACCTTCAATAAACGACTTCTATTAAAAGCACAAATACTTCCATCTTTATATTTTTACCATGAATTAAAAATTTCCCAACTAAAAACACCAATCTTACCCTCTTTGGGGGTTTACCTTCAATATTGTTTTTCTATAAACACCAATACTTTCTCCTTTGTGTTTTTACTTTGAATAAAAATTTTCAATACTACAATTGTCAATACAATTATTTATGTTTTATTATGTTGAATAAAAAACGATTTTTCTAGTATAATATTAATACTCTCTTTTTTTGGGTTTTATTTTACATTAAATACACACTTTTCGTGTTTTTAAATACACACTTTTCGTGTTATCTTGGAAAAAAAAAATTTCTACAATAAACACAACAGACTTTGTATTTCTACGTTGAAGTAAATAGTTCTCTGGTGTTTCTCTAAACACCAATCCTTCTCATTTTGTGTTTTTACCTTGAATAAAATACTCCACTACTTAAAACATAAATGTTCTCTACCATAAACAACTGCTGTCTCCCCTTTGTGATTTTACCCTTGAATAAATAAAAATAACTTCTCTATTATAAACACAAATACACTCCCTTGTGTTTTTATATCTTGAATAGAGTTCTCTACTTTAAATTCGAATACTCTCTAACTTTGTGTTTTTACCTTGAATTAAATTGTTCTCGACTATAAACACCATGACTTCCCCCTTTTTGTCTTTACCTATAATTAAAATGTTCACTACCAACGTTTTTCCCAGGAGTAAAAATTCTCTGTAGTAATTATCAATACTTTTCTCTTTTGTGTTTGATTTCGAATGAAAAAATTTTCTAATATAAAAAGCAATATTCCTCACTCTTGGTTTTCACTTCAATTAAAGTTTTCAATACTATAAATAGTATGTTTCCCATTTCTGTTTTTTTCTTTGCCTTAAATAGTTCACTGACGGAATATCATTATCAGATTCAAGAGTAGAAATCTAACTTCAAGCACTGTTGAATCATAAAGTTTAGTGCCTCTGGAATATTCGAGAGAAATTGCGCTGTGCAAGTCTCTGCAAGACTTAAGATCTGCATTAGCTATCAAAATGAGGCTGTGATTACGATCAGGATGAAGAGAATATAAAAGGCATTCCAAATAGAAATTAATTTTCTTTCCTGATTTATTTCTTTCATTACTTGTTCCATTTCCGTTGTTATTTGACAATCCAAATTCTTCTCTAAATGAAATAGAAGAATGAAACAGAACGAATTTCACCCATGAAGTATTGAGTTTTTGTTCCCTTTTCCTTATAATAATCTAGAACTAATAATTATGAAAGTGAAGAAAATTCAGATAGAGAATGATTCCTAACTTTCAATCAGTAACATCAACCAGTATAAGATTAAAAATATTTAATAAGATTACATAAATCACCATATTCATTTAAAAAGAAGTATCCACAAAGGAAAGAACAGAAAATGAAATTTTTCATTTCAGGGAAAGTATTAACATTATCTGTTAAATTAATTGTATTCTATGAAAATCTTTGTATTATCGCTTTATTAGCGACTTTTTTGATCCTTCTCTCTGTCACCTGTTTTATTTTATAATTTTTTTATAAAAATAACTAAATTTCTAATTAAGAATTTAAATTAAGATCGACTTTTTCTTATTTTTGGACACTTTAGTATGGGGAGCAGCATGCATCCTCTACGGAGCCCAATGAGGAAACCATGACTGCCTAAAAACCTTTGAAGGCCACATCAGGGATACACAAAAACTACATCCGAACAGAAAGGGTGGTAGAAAGTTAAGCTAATCGCATATCAAATTAAACAAAAATATGACGTTTTCAACTGAAAAAAAATTCAAATTGGATTAATTAACCACGATTTTCGAAAATCGGACAGTTTTCAGAAAATTTCATTATCTTCGCGTGGTTTTGAGAAAAATTATTTTGGTATAATTTCTTTGTTCTTCTAATCAATTTAGAAAAGCCTAATCACAATAAACAAAAATACGACAAATGAAAAAAATGCAATTTGGAGTAAGTAAAGACAAATTTCCAAATTTCCATTTTTAAGAAAATTTCTTGGATGGTTTCGAGACAGAAATTATTTTTGACTAATCATTGTTCTTTTAATCAAAGTAGAAAAGCCTAATAAATTAAACAAAAATACGACGTTTTCAACTGAAAAAAATTCAAATTGGAATAAATAAAGACTATTTCTGAAAATTGACAATTTTTGAGAAAACTTCGTTACTCCGCGGCCTTTGGGTGGTAACCAGATTAAAATTATTTTTGTTTAATTTCATTGTTCTTTTAATCAAATTAGAAAACCGTAATGAAATTAAACAAAAACAGGACATTTTGAGCTCTTATAAACTTTTTGTTAACTTACTTCTGTATTCTGTAGAATCTCGGCAAAATCAGACAATTTATTGAAGAAATTAGATGTCTGTGTTGGTTCTCAATATTCTTGGTTTTGGATTCTATCTTTCAACATTGATAAGCAATAACTTACTACTAAATTTCTGAAGAATATGAGTAAAATCAAAACATTTATAAAAGAAATTGAAAGCGTGTGTTGTTCTCAATTTCTTGTCTTTTCGACTGTATTCAGAAGCATTAACTTATTTAATGTATTTCTGCAAAATCTTAGTAAAATCACACTATTTATTAATGAAATTCGAAGTCTCTTTTGTTCTCAATTTCCTTGCTTTATGATTCTATTTTTTAGCATTCAGATCCATTTACTTACTGCCGCATTTCTGTAGAATCGCAGTGAATTCAGACTGTTTATTAAAGAAATTCGAAGTCTGTGTTTCTTTGGAATTTCTTTTCTTTTCGATTCTATCTTTGAGCATTGGAAAGCATTTACTTACTGCTGTTTTTCTGTAGAATCTCAGAAAAATCAGACCATTTATTAAAGAAATTCGAAGTCTATGTTTGTTTTGAATTTCCATACTTTTGCATTCTCTCTAAGATTATTGACGAGCATTAACCTCCTACTGTATTTCTGTAGATTCTCAGAAAAATCAAACCATTTATTAAAGAAATTCGAAGTCTATGTTTGTTCTGAATTTCCATATTTTTTGGATTCAATCTTTGAGTATTGAGAAGCATTAACCTACTACTATATTTACTATATTAACCTACTGCTAAACGATTGTAGAATCTCAGTGAATCTCAGTAAAATGAAATCATTTACTAAACAAATTCGAGGTCTGTGTATCTTCTGGATTTCCTTGCTTTTTATTCAATCTTTGAGCATTGAGAAGCATTAACCTACTACTATATTTTTGTAGAATCTGAGTAAAATCAAATCATTTATTAAATAAATTCCAAGTCTGTTTATTCTCCATTTCGTTGCTTTATGATTGTATCTTTGAACAATGAGAAGAATTAATTTACTACTGAATTTGTGTAGAATCTCAATAAAATCAGACGATTAATTGAAGAAATTCGAAGTCTCTGTTTCTTCTGGAATTCCTTGCTTTTTATTCAATCTTTGAGCATTGAGAACCATTAACCTACTATTATATTTCTGTAGAATATATAAACTTATAAATAAAAGCGTTATTCTGTCTGTCATCATGTCAGATGACTTTACGTTTTTCCACTTTTTTGGCCAAAACTATAAAGGATAGATTGTTCATGCAAATGGATAAACTGTAGATCTTTTTAAGACAAACAAAATGCTACAAAAATCTTTCGGTTTGGTTTCCGAACCAAAAGTTTTTGGTTTCCAAGATGGCGCCTTTTAAAAGGTCAAATTTTCACTTTTTCTCAATTTAAACGAAAAGTATAAAAGTTGGAAGAGAACATTACATTTAGAAAATGTTTGTATTTAAAAATTCTATCGAAAAATGTATCAGTCATTCACAAACGCTTCTGCGTTTGCAAGATGCATGCAAAATGTGAAACATTTCATGTTGGCTATTGTGAGAAGTTTCTGAAGGCATGTAAAAATGAAAATTCCTAAATCGTTAAATTTTAGTGCATCAATCAGGGATGATGATGCATTTTTTTGAGAAATATACGCTTGGGGTGGGGGTGGGGGCTGAACCAACCCAAAAATAAATAAAGGTAAAGACAAAAAACAAAAAAACAAAAAACAAAAACAAATAATCAAAAAACGAGAAGAAAACTTTTATTAAAGCACTGACGCGTCTGTATCTTATTCTTTTAGAAAGTGATCATTTGAAAAAACTTATTTTTAAATAGGCCTACATCTGAATGAACTTTTTACAACATCCTTAGCCCCCCCCCCCCCTTCCCCGACAGTATAAAGCAGCGCGAGAAGGCTGGTCAACTCATTGTAGGATATATAACATCACGCTACGACCAATAGAAGTGGAGCAGTAGACATAAGCGTGAACTAATCTCACAAACTGACCATGAAGTGTGTGGCGGCAACCCCTGGTGTGTGCCGTCAATCCGCAATACACCTGAGTTAAGCGGAATGTCCACAACGGGCTGGGAAGTCGTATATTCTCCAATCTCGATATTAATTTGCTAAGTAAATAAAGTTTTTTTTTTTTTTTTTTTTAATGGTATACATGCAAGGTTCCGGAGCGAAGACAGTATCCGCCTAGTTTCTGTAGAATCTGAATAAAATCAAACCATTCATTAAAGAAATTCCAAATCTCTGTTTGTTCTCCATTTCGTTGCTTTATGATTGTATCTTTGAGCATTGAGAAGCTTTAACTTACTGCTGAATTTGTGTAGCATCTCAATAAAATCAGACGATTAATTGAAGAAATTCAAAGTCTGTGTTGTTTCGCAATATCCTTGCTTTTGAATGCTCTCGTTGAGCATTAAGAAGCATTAAATAACTACTGTATTTTTGTGGAATCTCAGTAAAATACGTCCATTCATAAAATAACTTCGAAGCTGTGTTTGTTTTCAATTTCTTTGCTTTTGGATTCTTTCTTTCAGCATTGAGAAGCATTAACCTACTGCTAAACGTTTGTAGAATCTCAATAAAATCAAACCATTTACTAAAGACATTCGAATCTGTGTTTCTTCTGGATTTCCTTGATTTTTATTCAGTCTTTGAGCATTGAGAAGCACCAACCTACTACTACATTTTTGTAGAATCTGAGTAAATCATTTATTAAAGAAATTCCAGGTCGCCGTTTGTTCTCGAATTCTTTGCTTTACGACTGTATTTTTGAGCATTTAGAAGCATTAACTTACTACCGTATTTCTATAGAATCTCAGTAAAATTAGACCAATAATTGATGAAATTCGAATTCTGTGTTTGTTTTCAATTTCCTTCCTTTTGGATTCAATGTTTGAACATTGAGAAGCATTAAACAACTACTGTATTTCTGTAGAATCTCCGTAAAAACAGTCGGTTCTCAATTTGTTTGTTCTCAATTTCTTGGCTTTTGGATTCTATCTTTGTGAATTCAGAAGCATTAACTTATCACTTCATTTCTGTAAAATCAGATCATTTAATAAAGAAATTTGCAGGCTTGTTTGTAATCAATTTCCATGCTTTTGGATTCTATCTTTAAGCATTGAGAAGCATTTATTTACTAGTGTATTTCTGAAGAATCTCAGTGTCAAGTATGTATGCATGCTCATTTATTAGTCATGTGACCTGCGTCGTGAGAACTTGTGTCTTTTGTCTTTGTCTTATGTTAACCCAGACCTCATGTTATTTATGTCAAGATATTAAACATTATTTTTTATATAGTCAAAACTGGTTCTTAA
>JAFIDM010000004.1:37399503-37428191 GCA_023159025.1 Thereuonema tuberculata | reverse complement strand
TTTCAAGGATCGTAGTCCTCGTCTTCAGATGAAAATATAATTAAATAAAAAACTCAATGGCTTCGAACATAATAACGAAGCCAGATAAGAATTTCAACAAACAAGTATAAAGCAATAATACAATAGTGTACAGTTATTGTTTCCAATTAAACAAAGATATTACGCAACATTATTGTATGAACAATCAAAACAAATAGTAAATGGTTACATTAAGTTATATTGTAGGGCATTAGTCACTGAAATTTCTGTGTTGTAGCATTTCATTGTTTTTATTAACAAAGTCTCCATGAATGTGTCCTTTTCATTAGTATAAACAATCGGATCATCGGTGAGTATCGTATGCCCCGTCTGTTGTTGATGCAGGGCCGTTTGATACTTCTTATTTTTTCTCCTGATCGCCCCCTCGTGTTCATTTACACGTTTTTGTAGTAGGCGTTTCGTCTCGCCAATGTTTAATTTACTTATTAATTATAGAATTCGGCAGTGCTTACGGTTAGGCCTACTGGTATTCATTCAACAATTCTTTACTTTAAATTTACTTTACGTTTTGAGTATTTTATTTTCTTTTAAAAACAAACTAGCAAGCTTGTGATCATGTGATCTTGAATTCTGAGATAATTTGTCAGCATCCGGTCCCCTTTCTCACAACCCGTCTCGGAGACAGTCGCGGGGACCGTCTCGGAGACCTCAGAGTCACTTGATAACAATGAAAAATTGAGAAGTCTTTAAATTTAAAATTCTAAAAATTCTAACTTACCAGTCTCCATTAGCAATAATAATTTTAAGTAATAACTTAAGTTCACAAAATTTCATCCATTTTTGATTAAGATTAATAAGGTTAGGTTAGTTTCTTTTAAACAAGCGTCCGCTTTTTATTAAATGTTGATTCAATTTTATTACAATCTTAATTTCTCGAATTCATATATTTTTAACTCCATATTTATATTTATATTTCGTATCTTTCTTTTTGTATAATAGCACTTTTAAGAACTGCTGTTGAATTACTTAAAATGATTACATTGTAATACTTCTATTGTTTTATTTCTTTAAATTGATTCAGATACATTGGACTGAGTGAATTTTAATTTACATGTTAAATATGTCCCTGTTTTTCTTGCATTTGTAAATAATAATGGAAGGATTTAAGTATATTTTGAACATTTAATTCTCTGAGTTTTTAAAGACATTTCTAATTGTGTATCTACTAATGTTGTTTCAAATGCAAAATGTTATTATTACACTTAATTTGAATTGAATCCATTTCCAGTTTTTAAGTAGTTTTTAGATTCCAAATTTCAAAAGCTGTATTAAAACCTAGAAGAAATTAACAAAATAATTCTAATTTACTCAGCAGATTAATTTAATAACACTGTTTGTTAATGATTAAAATGCCATTAACATACATCTCCAAAACTTAAACACCAACAACAACTGCAGAGATTGCACATACATACGTAGTTTAATCTCTGATAATTCATGTCATTGAATAAAATAACATATCACGTAGTTACTAATTACCTAATACTGATACAGAGTGCCGAAAATCCTGTATACGAAAGTGATATAACCACCTGTAACGCTGAAGTCTAGAGCAACACAGAGTTGTACTGTCCATGAAACCTACCTAAATCCCGTAAATCAATATGGGGTGTGCCGTCATCTAACAAATATGCACGATTGACAATGGTGTGACATACCCAAGAACCAAGATTGTTGATGGAGCCTGCCACCAGCTCAGGAATCGCTCCTGGTGGCGGTTTCCTCAAAGCATCCCAAGCATGATCTATTGGAATGAGATCAATAGATTATGATGGCCACTCAACTCGATGTCTTCAAGATCAGTCAAAGCCTCTGAACAATGGGGATGGAGGCGGTAATTATCATCCATAAAAACGAAATCTGGTTCGATAGTTTCACGGGATTGGCGAACATGATGCAGAATGACATCATTACACTATCTGTAGTAGGCTCTCGTTCTACCAGCTGCCATTGACTATACGGCCGTTGACTACAATGTCGGTCCAGACCATGAATCTCCCAACACAATTCCTATCCTTTTTTACCATGTTCTCTTGTATGTACGAGTTACCGACATATTTGCTGAGGCCCAGAATCGCTCTTTAAACTGAATCTGCCTTATCTGTGAATAAAACCCTGCCCTATCCCTCATTCGCTGATTCACTATGTTCTTGACATGCGATGATGCAAATGGGCTTCTTTGTGTCTCAGTTTTAGAGTTATATATTTAACAGGTTTACGTGCATAGAGCCCTCACATACAACCGTCTTGTCACGCTTGAGACGAAACACGTGTCCCAGTACTAGAAAACAGTTGATTGACTAGCATGACTTCAACGATTCAGCTAGCACCCAATGAACGATCATGGACGATCTTCGCTAATATGTCTAGACCAGTTGTCTTTTGTCTTGACCACAATCTTGACACAATGCTGTGATCAATTCCCCATTCATTTGCAGCACTGGTCACAATACGCTATTCTTCCAGTTTACCGACGATTCGACTACGTTCAAAGTCACTCATATGATGTCATGTTTACTCCGACTTTCCAGTATGTTTTCACTACATCTCAAAACACTAGCGAAATCCAGTACTATACTATCACAGCAACTTCATCCACTCCAGTATTACACTACCACAGCAACTTCATCGACTATTCACCAGCTGTTACAGGCTGTTACCTCTGTTGGAAAGTGTAAGATAAGTCTGTAGGGACTCTAACATTCAACTCGCTGAGTATGTGTGAGTGGTGTACGATTACTTTTTTCCGTTTCCGGGTTAGTGCTTACGTTTTGAAGAAGTGTGTATTTAATTTTCTATGCAATGTAGATAGGTTCGGCAAACCTAATAACACAGAAACGGTTACGGGACCAAACCATACCACCTGGTATCTCACTTAGCATCTGAAAGTATCCATCCGCCCTCACATAATTCTTTTTCTCATGTAAACAAGACGAACTCTCATTACCGCCATCCTGATATACTACAAGGTGGTTATAATTAAAGTTGGCCTATTTAGAGCATCCTGCAGCTGCAACCAATAGACACCAAAAGTTGTACACATACTATTCAAAGAATGCGCTCAATGATTCTGCAAAAAAAAAAAAAATAGTTACAAAATCGTCCGCTAGAAGGCTTTTTTCCAGCTATATGAACGGAAAACGAAAACAGAATGTTCAAAAACACATTTATTTCACACAAACAGTATCGGACGTTTGAACGAGTCATATGATATTGCTCAATATGTTCCCTCTGACAAATGTGTCATTTGCAGACGATGAACTGTATGCTCATCGCTGACCGTAGGTGATCACCGGTGATTGTCCGCACATGTCGCGTAAAAGCTCTGCTAATGTTGCAATTCCTCCACGATACATCACATACTTTAGATATCCCCACAACCAAAAATCGCATGGAGTTAGGTTGAGAAGAACGTGGTGGCCAGGCAGTATGGATCATGCGACTAATTACTCGATCATTGGTAAAGTGTTGAAGCAACAAAGTTTGCACGAACCTTCCAATATGAGGAGTTGCACCATCTTGCATAAAACAGATTGAATCAAGACACTGTCTTTCCTGCAGCTGGGATATCACAAAGTTCTGGAGCATGTCACAATATCTACCCACAGTCACGGAACATGTCTGAGGACCATTAGCAGTAATTTCTTCAAAAAACTAAGGACCCTGAATAAAGTTGGATATGAACCCACACCAGACTGTAAGCTTGGGCGAATGCAGAGGCAATTCCTGGAAAACGTGTGGATTTTCCTTGGCCCACAAACGGCAATTTTGGGTGTTCACAGTGTCCTTCAAATATAAGTGTGCTTCGTCGTTCCGTAGGATGACCCATGCCCACGATGTATCAACTTCCATCATCGCCAGAAAGATCAATGCAAAATGAGTCGTTTCTCCTTGTCGCCTGGAAACAGTTCTTGTCTGTGGCTGATCTTCTATGGAAAAAAAAATAAGTTTCTCAGGATCTTTCTAACTGTGCTCCAGGATAGATCTAATAGTCGTGATGCAGCTCGGATAGTATCTGAACCTGCAGCATTCTCCAACGACTGCTGAACGATTGATGTGGCAATGTCTTCAATCACGTGATCACCGATGCACTTTCGTCCTCTGCCACGTTGCACACTTAAAGATCAGGTTTCTTAAATTTTTTTTCATCATTTTTCTCACACCTTGTGGTGATATCGGTCCAAGGCGTACTTTTTTAGCCCGACGAAATTCACGAATCGCAGCTACAGCATTACCATGACTTTCGTAATAAAACTTGATCATCAACGCACGTTCTTGTAAAGTCATCGTCATCGCGGCTGTTGCTAATAACACGTTCTCAGTTCACACCTATTATTTATAGCCTCATGTCGGCTGCGTTGGTGGTTTCTATGCAAATTAGATTGTTTTCTCTTTGCATAAAGATTAACTCTACGCAATTGTGATGACATTTGGCCCACTTTTACAAAAAAAAAAAGTTACAATTAGTTGTCGCAAAAAGCGCCCTCTAGCGGACGATTTTGTAACTATTTTTTTTTTTTTTTTATAGAATCGTTGAGCGCATCCTTTGAATAGTATGTTTACAGCTTTTGGTGTCTCCCCGACTATTGGTTGAAACTGCAGAATGCTCTAAATAGGCCAACTTTAATTATAACCACCTTGTACTTCTATTTTATGTTTAATAATTTTAAAAAAATAAAATTATTAAAGAAACAATATACAATTGTAATTTTCAAAAAAATTATAAATTAAAGAGAAATAAAAATTTAAACAAAAAAATGAAAATTTCTTTTTAAAATCTGAATTCTACATTACTCAGAGGATAAAATTCCATTACAAAATGTTTTTAATAAAATTAATTCTTAAAAATATTTAAATAAATTATTATGATATCAGATCTGTTACCCACCTGTTACTATCCATTCCGAAAGCTAAGTCTAACTATCAAAGAAGAGTTGTCAGCTATGCTTCGCCTCAACTTTGGAATGAATTCTAAAGAGATCCATGAATGTCCTCTTACTCAATTCAAAAAAAAATTAATAAACATAGTTCAACTTTAATAATTTAGTAACATTCTACATTCTATTGAAGTCAGGCTGAAATTGCGATCCTAATCCCTTTCCACCTATCACCTTTCTCTTTCATCTCTATTCTATCTCCTTTACGTATCCGCCTAATTCCTCACTCTATTCATACTTTCTTCCTGTTCCTTTTACTCCATATGTTTATAATATCTACAATATGTTCTCCCTTCCAAAATAAATATTTGCTAAAATTTCAGTACTTTTTTTTCTTTTGTAAATATTTTTCTTCATTGTTCTATTATATATTCCCTTTGTTAATTCGCTTTGTTAATTGCCTACTTAAGACGCCCACTCGTCTTCTCGACGGGATCTCCCTGAAGACGACTGGGTTGTCAAAATATCATATAAACATATAAGTCTTGTAAAATTTTATTGGCAATAAATTGAAATTGAAATAAATTATAATCGAAATTAATTTTTGTATGATTTTTATTTTGATTAAGACAATACAGTAGAACATTATTATAACGGACTAATTATAATAGGGGCTGAAGGTTGTCCGTTTTAATGAAAGTCCGGTTTATAACAAACAATTCTTATAGGGGTGTAATGCAATGTACAGGGTGTACATCAATGAAAGTACAATAGTTAGCTATAAAAAGTGTTTATTATATATCAAATAAAAAACAGTCTTCAGCATAGTAGGTTAAATTGAAAAAGATGTGTACGTATACACTGCATTGATCTTTAGAACAACAAGGTCATTGTTCATGTTGATTGCTTAAATTCATTGGTTAGAAAAAATAATTTATTTTCTGCTGGATTGGTTTGCTGCTTATTTCTTCAGTTAATAATTGACAGAGGTGCCGTAAGTGTTCATAATATGCAAACACATTTTCATTTGCCAATTGTTCAACATATTGAATAATAAAATTTAAATGATCTTTCACTTCGCTCACCTTAATTGTAGGCTGAGTAGTGTCTCCTACCTCTTCTTCCTCGTCCTCCGAAGATTCTGCTTCTTCAGAGTCATGCAGCGCATCCATGTTTACGCAAAACAACTATTGATGTTTAATCGCTTGCTTCGAAATGTAAAACTCGTCAGATAAAAATAAGCATCCTTTATTATTACTGCAATTTTTTTTTAAAACTGTCCGTTATAAGCGACGTCCGTCATAATAGGTTCCGTTATAATGAGGTTCTACTGTATTTATGATTCTTTTAATTAATATGACTAATTTATTTTAACAAATACAGTGTGATTCATAATGTACTAGAAAGTACTGGGGGTTTGAAAACCACCAGTACTTTCTAGTATATTATAAAAATCTGAAACTTTTTATATAAAATCGTCAAACATATAAGAGATATTTTCATTTTACTACTAATTCATTATTATTGAAATTCATTTTATTTGCGTTCAAACACTCCCAATACATCGAAGTTATTATCCCAAAAAATTATTCGACTGTCTCTCAAAAAAGTCATTTGTCAGAATGAAAAAAATATACAGTTTACAGTTTAAAAATACAGTCATTTAAAAAAAAAATACAGTTTTTTTTTTAAATTAAATAAAGGAATTAATGACAAAAGTGTTTAGATTAAATTTTCCTAATTAGGATTCTGTATCATTTGAATATTGGATCCAAACTTTTAGAGTTTAAACAACATCACAACAGTTATTTAAATATACGATATATTTGAGGAGTTTGAATGCAAATAAAGTGAATTTCAATAATAATGAATAAATAATAACATGAAAATATAACTCTTATATGTTTGACGATTTTATATAAAAAAATTCAGATTTTTATGAGCCGTGCTTTAAAAGATATTTAATCCTGGCTAATTTTTTCCAAGAAAATTTGGAATAATATTCAAAAAAGAAGTTATATCTTAAATAAATATGGAATTTTGTTCCCAAAACAAAACTTCTTCTACAACATAATAATCCAGAATTATTATGATGTGTGGAAAATAAAAAATAATAATATACAAAATTATAATTTAAGAACAGAAAGTAAATTAATTTATCCATATATAAATAATAATTATGGCTTCAGAAATGTAAATCATAACATAAAAAGCTTTCTAAATAACATAAATATAAACATTTTTGAAAATTATCAAAATATTTCAATTGTTAAACGAAAATTAAAAAAATGGATATATGAAAATATTTAGAAAAATTTACAATTAAAAATGAGAAGGAAAAAAAATTATAAATTATTCATAAGTATACATGTATTTAAAATCTAATGTATTTCAATGTTTAAAACATTACAGCGTATCCATAATGTACGAATATTCTTACTTATTAAATTTGTTTTGTTTTTTGAACTTTTAAATTTTTTATAATATAGTTGATTTTACAATATATTACTAATGCTAGTTGAAATACTATTATTTATTTATTTTTTTTATTTATTTATTTATTTATTATATTTAAACCTATAATCATAATTTTTTTTACCTATAATTTTTTGTTACCTATAATTATAATAGCTGTTATTGTTTTCATCAATGTATAGTTTTTCAAGTGATTTTTTGTCAAGTAGACCGCTAAGTGCTAATTTTCTAAAATTTTATATTAGGCAGTAACATAATTTAAAAGTTAAAATAATTTTCTGATATAATTCTATATATATATATATATATATATATATTTGTACTTATGTATATTACAGTTGCCTATGTTTAGCTTATTTTTGTCGAATGCAGTAAGAACTAGTAGCAATAAATATTAACGACATTGGAAGTAAATTCAACAAAATAATTAAATGAGATATTACATACAGGATTTACAATAACAATGAAAACAATTTAACAACAGAAATTACTTTAATTACATTTCATCAGCCACTTTTTAATAGTTTCTTCACATTGGATATGCTTCCATTTTATATATATATATATATTTCTTTTTGATCTATATTATTGAATAAATTTTCTATTATACAGTTAAAATGCCTCTTTCCACAGTCATTGTATATAAGAGGATAGGGAAGACGGATTTTTTTATTTCTTAGATTATATGAGGATTTTTGTTTTTCTTCTTTCTTGTGCTCAAAGATTTTATAATAGTTTTTAATTAGTATGTTGTGTATGAATTTTTGTTTGGGATTTAGTATACTATATTGAAGCTTTTTCTTTAATATTATACTTTTATCGTTTACATTTTGCTTGAAGAAAATTAACTTTAAAATTTTATTTTGAAGATTAAATATAGGTTTTAACTGTCATTGGTAATACAGTAGTAGTAGCAGTAGTAGTAGTAGTAATAATAATAATAATAATAATAATTTTTTATTTTTTTTATTTTGATTCTAAATACAAAAGTTACAGTCCCGTTAGGAATGACAAATTCCTATCAACAGGTTCTGAATATAGGTATACTACAAATGTTTAATTAATTTTTGAATACATTGTTGAAAAATATCAAATGACTTACATAGTATTGTTTTTTCAAATGATTTTTAATAATAATAATAATAATAATAATATATATAATAACACCAGTTCTTTAGCTGGTGTTGGCCTTCAAACGCATCGAATTCTTCCCAAGAATCTAGGATGTCGTAATGTATCGGCGCAAAATATGTGCTGATCCAAGCAGTGCGGCTTTTTGGAGTTGACCGATGGAGATTTTGTCAATGTGTATATATAATCAGAGCCGTTTCTAGGTATTCTGCCACCCTAGGCGAGAACTGAAAAATGCCGCCCCCCTCCCTTTCAAATGCCGCCCCCACCAAAAAAAAAAAATAAAATAGAATCTTCAATTCAACAACCAAAAAAAAAAACGCAATCCTGTTTTAACAACCAAAAAAAAAACGGAATCTGTCCTTCGGCCGCCCTAAAATCTTGCCGCCCTAGGCGGCCGCCTAGTCTTGCCTAATGGTAGAAACGGCTCTGTATATAATAATAATAATAATCTCTTTATGTTTAAAACAGTCCGTTAAAAGTTCATAGCATAGAGTTTTGAAGCTAAATATATAGTAATTTACATTAAGAAAATATACAAAATATATTCAATTTTGAATTTAAATATTTAAAGTGCAATGAAGTAAAGATGAAACAAAATAAATTGAAAATAAAATATACAAAATATGCGGATTTAATTCAGTGTAGGAAGTTATTTTTGAGCACAATTTAATTGTTATAATATGATGTATTAAAATAGTAATCCCATAGAAAATAGTTGTTAATTAATGCAATGTCAAATTCGTTTGGAAAATAATTTAAGATAATAAAAATTTCTAACATAAAAAAATAAAACTTTTGTTTTTTTCATTTCATGATTTAAAGAACTACATAGTAACACCATATAATTTAAGATTTTTTTCCTTTAAGTAATAATAATAATTTTACTGTAATAATCACAGTTCCTTCAATGTAATATAACTTAAATTCTGAATAAAGAATGTTTATTGTTTGATTAGAAGATTATTATTATAATAACTGTCAAATGATAATGAATGCAGCTTTTTTTGTATGTAAAAGTGGTAGATAACTTTGTATAACCATAATTGTATTATTACTTTAAATTTGTATAAATCATATTCAAAATTACTAATTCCTTTGAGAGTTCACAGAGAATCAAAAAAGAAAGCATCAATAACACAGGAATAACAAAAACTAATTTATGATCTCGTAAGCATATCTTCATAACCTTGAGACTTATTCTTTCAAGGGACTGTTCATTCTTTTGTATTAAAAAAACAAAACAAAACACCGTTAGACAATTGCGACAACTGTGATATGATGGCGAGATCTCTACGTTTGACCTAAAACTATGGAATTTGTTCATGAAATCATTAAACTTATGAAACAATAATATTTACTTTATTAAAAAATTAAAATTAAAGGAAAGGCGATATTTGAAGTTATTTTCAATTTATTAATCGAAAAAAAAATGAGACAGCACAAATAACAATTAAGTGACATAAATTTATCAGTTTCATCTGAAAGTGGGTCACATCTTAAATAAAAAACAAAAACAAAAAAAAAAAAACTTGCATATTAGACCGAAATTGAGGTAATAAGTAAATAATAAAATTTTATATAATTTAAGGCTTTTAGGTATTATACTGTTAAGGTGTCTTTCTGAAAACGTACTTTTTAAATAGGTTTCCAAATTATTTCATTATGAAAATCAAACTAATGAACCATTGCAATAGATACAATACGCCTAAAATCAATATTATATGACAAATCCTCTAAAATCCTTTAAAAAGTAAAAAAACAAAACAAATGAAATTAAGGCAGAAAATGATAATAAACAATTTTAAAACAATATAATCAATTCAAATTTGTTGCAATTAATTTGGTAGCAAATTTAAATTGTAAAAAGTAAATATTTGATTTTAAACTTTTTATTTTTTGAGGCTATAAAAGAATTCTACTACTTTGGTTACTTTGGAGGTTGAATCTAAATTATCCTTTCGTGACTTTACTTCATAGAAAGAAATGGAAAGCAAAAAGAAGGGAACAAAGAGGGGAAAAAAATGAAATTACGTAACACACAATCTGAGAAACAAACTGCTTACGGCTCTGGGATTTTTTCTCCTTCCCTAAACAAAAAAAAAAAGCGCTAATAGCCTAACTTTTAATTTTTTAATTTTTTTATTTACATGTTCTTTTACCAATCTTCTGTAAGATTTGCTGTGCCCTGTTAGCATTTAACAGTTACTTTCCTACATTATAGCATAGAGGAAAAGTTGTTTTCGTTATTATTATGTGATGTTAAAAAATTTTTAGGCGTTAAAAAAATATAACTCGTTTGTTCTCAATCATATCTTTTTACAAAAGCCGATTTTTTTTATTAAAAAAAAAAACAACAACCAAGAAATGACGACAGTTAATGCAAGTAAATTAAAAACTGCTGTTTTTCGTTTAAATGTATATCATCTATTATTGTTAACATTTGTATAAAATATCCGCAATTTATGATTTTTCCATAAAAAAACTTCGCAAAGTAATGGGAAGTGATAGAAAACGTTTGAAATATATATATTTTAATTGTACTCATGAATAGCAATAAAAATAACCTTTCAAACTTAACTTTTTTTCTATGAGTTTAGTTTTATAGACCTGTAATTTAAGAATAGAGGTCTGAATATTTTAAGACACGGATTTTTTTTTTATTAAGATACTAAACTATGTAATGTTTATTATAATCCTTTATCAGATTTCTGTAGATTATTGCTGGATGATTAACAATGATATGGACGCATACCTTCTTTCTGTTAGGTCATCATAACACTGATTAGTGCAAATTAAAATTCATTGTTTGCTGATCTATCAAAGAAGGCATGATCTAGCAATATTCTATATAAATCTATAATATTTGCTATAAATTTCATTAAAATTAATCGAAAGGCATGCTGCTGTTTATACAGCTTTCTTCCAGAGCGTTGGATTGGACGTGCTACAGATACGGACAATCTCCTCCTGCGGTGGCCACCACGATAACCCATACATAACACCACGTGACTTTTTCCTTTTGGGGTAAGTGAAAGATAACGTGTACTCCCAATGTTCAGATCCATCTGTGATATCAAGGAACATATCACCCATGCTGTGGAGGCCATCACATCGGAAATACTTCATCGAGTCTGGCAGGAATTAGATTACCGCTAAGATGTGTGCCGGGTAATGTTTGATGTGCGACACATTGAGGAGATTTTGAGTGATACATATCAAACTTGGACAGTAGCCCTTACCAATCTTTTATGCCCACCCTAGGGTGGGCTTAAAATTTCGGGTATTCGGTTAATTATTCATTGAATGGTGTCCAGTATTTCAAGTGGTAAGCGCTAATCTATGGGCTAGATAAGCCACATTCCAAAAAGATGAGCCATTGTAGTCACTAAGCTTCTGACTGAGGACTGTGTATCCTTCCCTAGTTAAGCTGAGCTGTAGCTGGTCTGAACTTTCATCTGCCCGTATCTCTTCACCCTCCTCCGTCACATCTGCATGCCCTACGAATTGCTGAATATATTAGTATACATATCAGTTTTATTGATATGTATACTGAAATTGCACCCATTCTCAATTGATCGTTGAGAGTCTATACGTTAAGAGTCTATAATAGAAACGTTGGAGTCTATATCTTCGGTGCATCCAAGAGTCAATAGAGGTTCCACGGAAAAACAACTACATCTCAAGTATTATGGTCAGCAGTTTTGTGTTAAAATCTAGGGAAAGGATTGTTTCCTTGATCCTTCTGTTTGCGGAGTTCCGTTTAAGAATAGTCTGAGGCCTAAATTTACAATGACAATTTAATTTTCATTAGCACTAATTACTGGAATCATGATTCTAGAATACTTCATAATTAAACGTTATATTTTTACTGTTAGGGTTAAAAATGTTACTTTTTTATTGATACATCTTTTTAACAATAAAAATCAATTTTTAGCTTTAAACACAAAATTTGCTTCATCTTTGAATTTCAATAACAGATATATGTTACTTTTAAACCTGACATTCTTACATAATACGTTATTCTTAATTTAATAACTTATTTAACTTACATTGTTGTAATTCTCTTTTAAATATTCGTTTATTTACTATTTGAATTTATCTATTATTTTGGAGGTGTTAGTCTACCACTTAGAAAAGATAATAAGATATTACCGAAATCGATAGTGCATATATGTTATCTATTATAGTATATTTTAATATGTGCATGTCTTTGTTCATTCCCTAACAAATAAATTTCCCGCGCGTTAAATTTATTTTATTACTTAGTTATTTAGTTCACATTTTTAAGCAAAATATATCTATTGAAAATAAGATAAACTTAATATCTCCTTTTACGTATAATAATGTGTGACCGTTAAAATCTTCATTTTGTTGTTTGCGGAAGTGCCTTTTCTCAATCGAGGACAGTTTTTTTGTTTAAATGTTTCATCCGTGTTTTGGGGACGGGTTGTCATCTTAACCTCTATTAAGCACCACTTTCTCAAATATTTTACCATATTAATAAAATACAGATCATTATTAATTCAGTCTTGCAGGGATTCACTGTTAAATATTTATATAAACTTCTTTGAATTTCTAAATAAGCCTTCTTTACTCTGAAATTTCTTCTGAATTACTTAAGTAATTATTTCCTATGTTTAATTTTGCCGAAAAAAGTTACGAAATTAAATTTCGAAGTATGTCATAATTCGAAAATAAAGATATTTTAAATATTTGTTTAATGTTAAGATAAATTCACTTAGTCTTATGAATGTCTTTTTAGGAAATTTAAAGTCATTATTAATTTGATATTATTACTTAAGTTATATATCTTTCGGGTTTTTTTGAAATTTTTAAGCTTAAATATAAAATTTAAAATAAACTATACAGTATATAATTTTAATAACAATTTTAATTACTTACAAAAATTTAAAATTAAATATTTAATATTAAGTTATTTAATTAAATGTGATGAAAATTTGATATATTTTAAGATTGAAATTACTATTCGAGACACAAAAGAGGAAGAAAATCGGGGATTACTAATTCCATGTATGCTCAGTTACCTCTATTGCAAAGCAACATAACTATTTTCTATATTTCTGCAAAGCAAAGAAGAGAAAAAGATTTTCGATATTTTTTTTTATTCTTTGCATCTTTAGCGTACTTATCTGTTGTTAAAATTTTTATATTATTCAAATTTTTTATAAATATAATCCATATCCAAAAGTGACTCAGGACAAGGAAAAGAAAATCGAACTACGAGAAATCCCGGGTGAGAAAAACGAACTGCGGTCGTATCGTTTTTCGCTCGTTGACAATTCTCTTCACAGTCAAATAGTATCCATTTGTCTTCCTAATAATTCAGAAATACATATTCCATCACCCTAACTCTTAAAATAGTGGAAAACGTTCCAAATTATACCTCTAGCTTGGCTGTGCAGGCCTTGTTCTTATGACGCCGCCATATTGCTTTGTACATCAATAAATTCCAGGATCAACTAAGTGATCTGTTTTTGCCATATATGGCGATTCTTCTTTCTCTATGCGTACAATGAATACAAATTTTCGCCCACTAATTTATTCTATAAAGAATATACAAATAACCGAAATTTTGGTCTGGTGCAAGATGATATTTTTTACTATAAATTAATTATCTTTGAAAGTATCGAAATCTTATCGCTACATATATTATTAAATTAAAATGAAATAGGCCTATAGCATACAAAATATTAAAATTAAGTGTAATTTCTAAACATTGAAATTATGCATTTGCATAGTTCTAATTTATTAATTTACTCAATACATTACGTAAATGCACTTAATAAAATTTACAACTTAAATATATATTAAATATTTCATAAGAGTTTTTTTTTAATTCAATAAAAATTAATTAATTAAAAAATGTATTTCGTACCTTAAAATATTTTACATTTATTAAATGTTTGCAGTAATTTTCAAAATAACATAATAATGAATAACCATTACTAAAACAAACTCATTTCTCTTTAACAGAAACCCGATTTTATTTTCTGATTAAAAATATTTTATAAATTATTTCTTTCTATTTTTTTATACACTTATTTAATAACAGTAATTCAATAAATATATTGTAGGCAACATTATGATTCGACAATCGAATGAGTGCAATGAGGTCATCACTGTCTTGAAAGGAAGCCGATTACACTTACCCAGAAAATCCAACTTCAGTTTTAGGCAAGATTAATATCTGTTGGCCTGTTGCCGTAGGTCTAACACGTATATCAAACAGTATTAAGGGCTAGATTATTAAAACGGTCTTGTAGAATTCAATATGAATTAAATGAAACTTTTCTTTTTTACTTCATACTACAGCTTCATAATAATACATAGCTTAATATTAGTGGTTTTCGGAATTCTTCACCAAACATCAGTAAAATTGCTTTTCTAATCTTTGTAGAGTGAAATAAGATTTTTATAAGTGAGGTGTAATTTTATATATAGTTCTGTGACCAGAGCAAAACAAGATGATCTTCTAGTGTGGTTTTTGTCTTGTAATTCCTAACGAGCACTTTTCGACACTTCTTCGTCTACTGCATAATTTCAAAATTTCTTTTTAGCTAATGTTTTATTCTTACTATCCAGGAAAACCTAAATCATCTGAAATTACTTTTATTCCAGATCTCACTATCAAATAATTCAAAACTGTATCTGCCTACTCTTTTTATAATTTCTACTTATCGAAATAATAGACAATTCTACTGAATATATCAATTTAATTCATTTCAATCAATTGCTGTAGCTGCAACTATTTTTACAGTTTCAATATGATTTATTAAATTTGATGGAATAAATATTTACCTAGAAATTGCTTCAATTATGGTCTGTTGCTTTCAACCTATGTTTTCTTAAATACAATTTGCTCTTTTGAAGCGATTGTTAGCCGCAATGACTGATGCTAAAGCTTCAATGATTTCCTGAAACATTATATAACCAGTCATCAATTTTTTGAGGCAATCACGCGAAGAGAAATCATTATTATGTTCCGTTGTCCGTCCGTCTATTTCCATTGCTCAAATGTAGAACCCTTTCAAACTTGGTCAAACCAGTTCTTAGTATTATTTTACTGAATAGTGCTTGTACGGAATTTATGTATACAAGAGCTTAAAATTTTCACAGCATATGATATTATTGAAAAATAATTTTAAAAGAACACTAAGCAATTATCTTAAAAACTATCTTAAAGAGCAAATTGGTATTTTTTAATTAAAATTTAATTTACTTTTAAAGTAATTAACCAATATTATTGTACATATTGAACTGAACGTTCTAATCTTAAAGGAAGATTTTGGTCATGGTAATATGATCTGTACCGGACGCTGAAATATTTGCAATACCTTGCAAGATAGAATGGTTGATCTAAAAGAAGAATTGGAAAATTGTAAAAACCCTAAACGAATATTCAAACTCAATCAATTTTATGCTAAAAAAAATTGATCAGCGATCTCATCTTAAATATCACATAGTCTTATATAATATATAAGGTAAGGTCGCCAAATACCGCACCCGGCCCTATTTCCGTACCCCTTGGTTTCTTGAAAACAGGCAGTGCCCTATGAAATCCAGTTGCGAAACCAATTAACAGGTCACGTGATTTGGCCATTTTGACTTGTGAAGGAAGGAGCTACAGAAATTGTCGCCAGCAGAAGAAAAATAAAATTATATCAAAAATGTAATTTTTTTCCAAAATCTTTGCAGTAACGTATAGTGAAAGGGTTTGTCGATAATACAATATAGTTACCTACATTTTTAGAACGTTTTTGTCAAAGATTTAAACGAATTCATCAAAATTTTAGGTTACATTTTGTAAACTTTTTTTTTTGGTTGGTCAAGGAAAAATGTCAAACAGCCTAATATCGTACCCAGTGGTCCCTAATATCGCCCCGGGTGCGGTATTAGGCACAACATTAGGAATGATTCATATGTCTTCATGGACACATTTTTTTTTTCCCTTTCTGTGAGAAGAACTTTTCGGAAGATCGAGGTGGAGAAAATAGGATAAGATGCACGAAATGTTTTACTTGATGCCATGAAGACTGTGCAGAAGAAGGCGAAAATCCTATGTTCATTTGTGCTACATGCTTGGAGAATTAATATAGAAGAATAAAACTTTACTTTGTGATAAAACATGATTTTGTAACTTTAATATAGAAAATAATTAAAAACATTTGCAGTATAAAATTTGTTCTTAGTTCATTACTTATGTGTTCCCAATTCCGTACCCGGGGGCGACATTAGGAACACACAATTATAAATTTGAGAAAACTATTATTTAGGTTTCGAGCTCATAGTTACAATTATTTGCTTAAAAAGCGTAATATTGTTCTTTTTATTAATACACTAATAAATAAGTAATCAAATGGTGTTTTTTTTTGAAGCTTTATATGAAAATTTAGCAAAATTACGATGAAAAAACAAAGTGGGGGGCGGTAATTGGCGACTTTACCTTATACTTTAGCATACTACTTAGAGTTTAATACTAGGTAAATAGTATTCTTAAAATATTTGATGTTTTCTAAGAAAGAAAATTATAAAAAAAAGTTTTATGATATGTATTATGATAACACGTAAATAAATCTGAATACAGATTTTTGCTACTTTCAATATTTCTTTTCTGATTTGAAAGGGAAATGGCCTTTTTTTCTTTTGTTATCCTAATTTTATGAAGTGGATCATCTAGAGCAGTGGTCTTAAGCTTTTTCGCCTAGCGCCCCCCCCCCCCCCTCATTAAAAAAAAAATATATGTATATGTGTATACTATAAAGAAACAAACAAACACAAACATTTCTGTATGAGCCCGCCATTAAACCATAAAAACCTTTATTTTATAATATCGCAGAATGAACTTTCAACATAAATTCAATTCTCATAACTTTAATTACAATTCCTTTCGACAACACGAAGATTAATGCGTTGGACAATTGGCAATCGATGCGGAAGGTCTCATACACGATCCCTTTTCTTAACTTTACATGATTCAAAATCTACGTCTTTTTCATTTAATAGCATAGTTTAACATATGGCGTCACTCGAGATCTGCGATTCTGTATTAGATAGTTCGCAGAACTTTCCTTAATTACAAACTAATAAGTAGCGAACTATTAAAAAAAGAAAAAAAAGTCACTTATATCCCAGTTTTTGCAGTTAATTGAATTTTTCCCTTTCAACCAATATTAAAATAAATAATATTATATAGCTTGTTTTATAGCTTAATGTGTTTAAAAAAATAACGATTAACAAGAAGTTCCTGAAAGAACGTAAAACTTACTTTCCTTATAATGTTATTCCATAATATTTTTTTTCACTTTTTTCTTTTTATTGTTACTGATTTTTTTTTTATATTCATTTATTATTGTTCGGTGGTGGATAATTTACTACGTTGCAAAGCATATTCGGCATTTACAATTTTCAAACACTTCTTATATTTGTTATTTACTGACGGATAAAATTAAATTAAATTGCATAAAATTTCTCTAAAATGTCTAAAATGAGGCCTAAAATGTCTAAATTGTCAAAGAGAAAGCAAAACTACACTTGGAATAAGTCTACTATAGAATACTCAAAGTGTTAGTATTAATATTATACAGTAGAAAATTAATATTAGAACAATAGTAAAACTTAATTTTAAATTAAATGGATAATATATATCAGAGAGAGAGAGAGAGAGAGAGAAACAGAATAGTTCGAATTTCTAAATCATTGAAGATTCATCATCAGCTGATTAACATTTCCTTTAAGAATTTGTCCTTTTATTTCTTTACGGTGATAAGTCGTTTTATTCGCTATAAACTACAAGAGTTATTGACTTAACACCTTTAATTCTTTCTTAGAAGCCTTGTCACGCGAATAATGAACGCTTTTCATATATGTTTAGAGGAGAACTGGGCGAAGGTCACAAAGGGGTCAGCCTCTACTCCACTACGTTCATGCGATAAGCATTTTTATCTCATATCAGTAAGTTTCGATTTAGAAATAACTCAACTTCGAAGAATGTTAATCAATTCAAAGAAATAATGCAGCCAGAAATACTAGATTCTCTTCTTTATGTGATTCTTTCAGTTGAATATTTTATTTTTAGCCTGTTTTCAATAGAAAGTGAAACTCATCTAATCAGTAATCTATGTCCCCAAAATAACTTTGCACTAGATGGATCTTCTTGAAACTTAGTATGTTGTCCTATTCTAGAACTAGGGATGATCTAACTTTTATTGGGTTGGCCAAAACGTTCGTTCGGTTTTTAAGTAAAAATAAACGACACATTTTTTATTGTCACCAGTACTTTTATTGAACAACATCTTCAACGATTTGTTCCACTATCTTTTACCATATTTCAGGCAACTTCAGAATTCCATATTCCCAAAACTTTTTATCTTTTTGAGCAAAAAAAAAATGTTCTAGGTGCCTTTGGTGTCTTTCAGGGAATTGAATTTAAGAGAATTTTGTAAAGACCGAAATAAATGGAAATCCGAAGGTGCAATGTCAGGTGAATACGGAGGATGAATCAGAACTTCTCAGTCAAACTGTAACAGTTTTTGCCTAGTCATCAAGAAAAATGCTGTCTTGCGAGCTTATTGTCTTCCATCTTCAATATTAAATTGACGATCAAAAAATTCACCAATTTTGATCAGTTTTTGTTTTAAATGCACGCTGATATGACAGCTGTCACAATATAATCTAACAAAATGATGTCGAATGATGTTAAAGACACCTATGCGCTACTAGAGCCAACTTACGTAAAAAAAATAACGAACTTTTTGGCGAACTCAATATATTTGAATATCTTTTTTCAATTTGTCCTTGTCCAGAAATTAGCGAAAGAAGCCAAATTTCCCGTAGAAAAACACTAGAATCTAAACGATCTCTATCCATTAGGATAGAAATCAATTTCTCATTGTGTTAAATATTGAATTTTAATCCCTTCATCCACTTCACTTGGTTTTATACGATTGAAATTAATCCGATTTCGACAATTTCAATAAATAATGTGGATTTAGTTCATCTTTTTTCAAAAAATGGGAAATGTATATTCAATATCTACTGTTTGTCTTCATTTGATATCACAGTTTGAATTTAAATATAGATTTTCGTTAAAAAAAGAATACAAAAGAAAAAAAGAAAAAAAAGGGTATTTCAAGAAATAATATTTAAGATTAAATAAAAACTTTTTAAGTTACATGCGAACTTGTTGTTAATTTACAGATTAAAATTAAAAATTCTTTAGTAGGGGAGACCGGGGCAGAGCGGTCCACTTTTTTTTGAATTTTTTTTTTTTTTTGTTCAGAGATTTTCTATTGCATTTATTTTTGTCAGAATCGAGAACTATTCAAGAATGTAAATACTTGATTTCATTTAATTATATTCATAAATAAAATTGGTATTAAAAAATGGTAGAGTGGTCCAACCTGCCCCGACCACCCCATGGGGCACGTTGGTCCGGGTAAGAATAACAACATTTAAAGTAAGATTTTTATTGAATATAAAATAATATGCCATTTAGGATATCATGAAATAAAGTTTCACTTAACATAGACTACCTAAGGTATTACATATTCAAGTGAAAATTTAAAATAATCATTATGCAGTTGAAAATCGTAAATGAATAATATCCAATAGGTTTACATTGAATTAATTAATCACTTTCACTTGAGAAATCTTCTTTGCAGTTGAGGCAATCGTAAAATAAATCCCGAATATCACTGGCTACGCAGGAACTATGGGCCCATCTCTTGCACTGCGTACATTGAATCCACTCCTGCCATGGTTTGCTTTTTTTTAAAGTTCTTCAAACAGGAGAGGCGCACAGCATCTTCGTCATCTTCATTATCACTAATCATCTGTAATTGTTTTCTCTTTATCCCTTTTCCTTTGCTTCTATTTGTTTTTGTTTTTTTGTTTATGTTGCTTTTAGAGACTGTTGGCCGAGTCTTGTTTTTCGTTGCTACTCTTTCTTTTCTTTCTTTAGATTTTCGTTGCTCTTCTTGCAGAGCTTTTTTTACTTGCGTATCCGTCAGTATTGCCGTTGACCTTTTTTTGTTCTCTATTAAGATTATAAGATTATATTGTTATTTATGCCATTTTTTAATGCTTTCTAATGTAACAAAGTATGTATAGAATTTATATTGAATTTAGAGTTTCACTTACTGAGAATTGTGTTAGTTCACTTAGGGATGTAATTGTGTGTGTTTTAGAATACGCTCCCTCTCCTGAAATGTTGAGACTGATTGGGTGTACTTTTTGCCCGTGTGTTTCAGATTCATCAACTGATCTGATTTTTCCCGCCAGAGTGTACTTAACTTTTCTCTTTTTGCTCCCATGGGAAAACGAAACAGATAAAACCACGTGATCACTCAATCAACGCACATTTTTTTGCGAAGTTTTTCTTTTTCTTTCTCACAAATTGTTTTCTAAATAAGCTCAAACCATTAAAATAATATTTAACCATGAAATATCACAATAATAATATACAAGACTTTACCAAATATAAAAATTCAAATACAGAATTACAACAATACAATTATTAAAAATCAAAATACATTCCCTCAGAGACCAAGATTTTAATCGTGTCATGTTGCCAATTCCACAACGTGACAGTTTGCATCGCTTTTAATTAGAATTTAATAACAGTTAAATGTGTAAATTGGCTATTTTCGAAGATTAAGATGCCTTCGCACGAAGTCTTCCCCTATTACGGTACTTGCTGAGAAGAATTACTAAAGGGGTGATATCCTTTAATAATATAGGCTACACACAATACATAATAGCCTACATAAAAAAATATATATAAAAATATAATATGTAATAATATAATACAATATAATATAATAGGCCTAATAAATATATAATATAGAAAAAAAATATAATGTATAGTGCCAAAATATTTTATTGTAAAAACAGCGGGGCAGAGTGGACCTCTGGTCCAATGTGCCCCATGTCGTTCGGTCCACTCTGCCCCATCGCCATTTTGGCGTTTCCTTCAGTTGTAACTATCGACTACTTTAAGTATTCAATACATATTACAGCTTAAAATGATCTTTAGATTGCCGCCTTTAATATGCATATTACGGTTGGGTTATTCAATGCATCGCTGAACGGCAATATTAAAGTAAAAGCAACACTAAACATTTACTTACCTGAACAAAAACAAAACAATCGATCACCTCACTGTCACCAATAAGCCGAATTCACTGACGCTTTTGTGGTAGCAGCGCCACAATGGCACCAACCTTCTATCCGATTTTTGGCGCATTCTAGCGTCTACACGAATTACTAAAGTCAACGGTCCACTCTACCCCTAGGTCCACTTGGCCCCGGTCTCCCCTATATCATCCTTTAATTAATCAATACTTGCTAAATGAGTGATATGTATTTTTTTTTTCTTATTACGATTGCTATATACATTCTTTGTTTTTTTCGCTAAGTCGTAAAAACCACAGACATCTCAATTTTAGTTTGTGATTTCAATACAAAAATATTCTAAAAAAAAATAAAATAAATAAATCTACAATATTTACTTCAGTAATGTGCTTAAAACGATTAATTTAATCAGATTAAAGCACATGGCATTAGCTAAAAGGATTAATATCATTGTTTGATAATATCAATTTCTATAATAAGAATTAATCATGCAGAATGCACTGTAGAATGGTGGACTGTGGTATTATTGTTTTTTGGGAGAGTGAGGCTTTTTTAGGTTTCCGAAAAAGAATAATACCACAGTCCGCCAGTTGATTGGGCAGGAAGAACAACCGAACTTTTTAAATTTCCTTTCTCTGTTCTTTTTGTAATCTGACGACGAGGAGCGAATGGGCCCCTCGAAACTGTTATTGCATAATTTATTCTTATTAAATGTTCACCGTTCTACAGTGCATCCTGGTCTATATTATTAATGGCATAAATTAAGTTTAACTTGCATTTCCTGCTTTTAAAATTCTAGACCTAAAATTATCTCAGAATGCGGCAGTTTTCTTTAGATATTACAACATTTTTTTCTAGAATATCAACGAGTCGAATCAAAGTAAATCGGATATAGTAAGATCAACAGTACTATTAATTATGAGGTGTAATTTAATAATGATCATGGAAGCAAACAAGCTAACTTAGATCTAAAGGAGGATATCCCATTCTATTTAATATACAAAAATAATATATAAGTGAATGACGAATTTTCCTACTTTAGCTAATGTTGTTTAATATTTTGGCCCCTCCAGATAGTGCGCTCCAATAACAATAAGATGGACCTAACAAGACAAATCTCAAATTTTTAAATGTTGTCCCACATGGCCATTTAAATTTTTTCCTAAATGCTTACATGCTTTCTATTACTACAAAACTATTAGTACTAGACTAATTTCGTTGGAATTTTTGGATTCAGCATAAAAAAATACATGGGGAAAACAAATTTGGTTCCATTTGATTGATTAGGAGATGAGATATTCAAGAAAATACATCAAAAAAGGAGCGTGGCACCCAAAAAATAAAAAAACTTCAAAAATTCATATCTCGGCAAATATTTAATCAAAAAATCCCATATTTTGCAGAATGTGTTATCTTATGACTCTTTACACGCAAATAAATTTTCTTAAAAATATGTGAAGGTGTGGTGAACACATCAGGTGATCTGACGTGGAATGACCCAACAATGACTTATTAATGTAGTTTTCAATTTTTCCTGATGAAGGCTCAAGGGTACCGAATCGAAATATTGTACATTATCTTGAATAGAAAAATTCCTCATTCATTCTTTTTTTTTTATATAGTATAGATTAAAAAAGAAGAAAAAAAAATAAAGCAAAAAACATTTGAAACGTAAAAGATTCATGTACATGTATTTCTGTTGCACCATCAAGTTCTTTTTTTTCCTTTGCGTCAATTAAAAGAAAAAAAAAGCCACACCACCACACCAACAACTGCGTTATGTTGTTTCTCAGCTGATGGCTATCATTAAATAAGAGTGGCACGCTACTCTTTTTCTTGTTCCACGGTGAACCAGTAGCAGGGACAGCCCCGAGCAAAGGTCGCGTGCAAGGTTGACGGATGTGATTGGCCAAGCCGGACAATATCGGCGGTCTTTTTCTGCCGGTTCGAGTGTACGTCCAACATAACTCTCACCACGACGCTACAAGCCAGTGTGTGCGTTTGTATCGGCGCGCCGAGGCGGATTTGTCTTCCGATACCACACTTTCCCAGTGAAGGCATCTTTCAGGAAAGAGAGGATCTGCTCGAATGGTTCCATGAAAGACAGTCGTTGACACACGCCACTAAGTCGTCGTCTGATAATCGAAGCCATCCGAGGTCAAAGCCAGCGTCGGAGAGCTCCGTTCACTATCCCTATAAATACTCTTTGAGTCATTAGCGCCAAACCAAGATTTCAAAGTAAGATATGCATTTTTTTTTCTTCCTGTTACAACTTTACACAAACAGATATTCATTCATTTTAATTTTAGATTATTTTTAAACAGTTCCGTTGCTAAATCAGTTGGAGACGAGAAAAGCCTTCCTCTAAAAATAGACTTTTGTTTGAAAGAATATCAAAACATAAGAGATTGGAGGATGCTTTCAAATATATATTATTTTGTTCCTATTCGCTTTGCTTACTAACTAATCTTAGAATTGTTTTTTAAGTAGATTTTTAATTTATTAAATTGGAAAAGTAAATTATTATTTTCGTAATTAAATTACTTTTTCAATCTTTGTTAGTTAAATATTAATAATTTTAAATATGTAAACATTAGTATCGTAGTATCCGGGAGCTCAAATGGTAAAAGGCAGGGAGCTCAAGTGGTAAGAGCTGGAAGAGCCAGGTTCAAACTTTGGTTACTTCTCCAGATGTATCCCAGGTTTACACAGTCCTGTGACAAATGGGTACCAGATTTGTGGTAGGAGAACGTTGGATTGGCTGTCGAATCTTAACTTCAGATTGTGATCTGAAGAGCGTTACCTTCTAAGAAAGATATACGCCCAAGTGCACCAAACTTCAATTAACTTTGACGGCTGCATTGTGGACGTAGCTAAAAATAGTGGGGGGTGCTGCTGCAGAAAAATTTTAGCCTTTGCTTTGAAATTGTGTTAAAGAAAGCAAACATGTATAAAAAGAAAATTTATTTATAAACTTGATAAATTTATTTTTATACATGTTTGTTTCCTTTCACACAATTTTAAAACAAAGTCTAAAATTTTTCTGCAGCAGCACCCCCCACTAATTTTAGTTACGTCCACAATGCAGCCGTCAAAGTTAATTGAAGTTCGGTGCACTTGGGCAATAGACTTTTATTTTAATCTTTTTCATTAACATCATTTCGCTAGATCTGGGTAATTATCTCGAGAAGTTAAAAATTCAGACGCAAAAGATAAAAACTGGATAATAATGAATTTATTTGCTCAAAATGAAGCAGCTCACATTGACCTTTTTGGCAACAGTACAGCTCATCTGCAGGAATTCAATAAGTAAATAAAAAAAAAATCCAAAAATGAAAATATCTTCTAATTCTTTATGCCTCAGAACCATAAAGAATTTTCATATTTATTTTTCAATTTTAAATATCTGATTTTTGCAGTCTAGTTATTTCGAAAGAAAAAAGACAAGGAGTTAGCTTAAAATAGTTTCATTTAATGGTCCTCTAAGGAACAGTGTGTAACTAAGTTAAGAAGTTAGTTTTGATTAAGTTGTTCAAAACTAACAAGCAATACGTATCGTAAAAATATATCAAGAACTTTTTTGTTGGGAGTGGAAAAGGGTTCAAGAGATGCTGGCAAATTACAACATTTAATTTATTTTAATTACTGTGTAATGACTGAATAAATAAATAAAAACTTACTTCATTAGGGAATTATCAATGTGGCTTCCGAAAGAATGCGGAGGATTCAATACTTTTCAGGAATAATAAACTTATTTACAATAAAATTTACTTTTAATTAAAATTTACAATACTTTACTATACTTTACAATAATAATGAATATTTAATAAAAATTTATATTTTCTTATTACAAATTTCTCGGGACAAATATTATCGTCACTATATTAAGCCCGTATTATACTTCTAAACTTACCCCTTTTTTAATATTTATTCGATTAAAAAATGTCTTAAAGGAAATTTATCGAAACTTGTTAGAAAAATGTTTTTTGTTTTAGACCTCCTTATACGAATAGCAACCTTTTTCTTCAAAATCGTTGAAATGCAAAATCAATATCAAATAAATATAAGTATGTAAAAACTTACTATTATTTTAACTCTTTGCAATTTTTTGTATAGTAATTAATTATAACTAAATGACTATCGCTTGATAAACTTTTTCAACTTTTTCATAGAGAATATTAAGAGATCACTCAATGGAAGATTAAAAACTTTTTATAGCATTCACTGCATACATCTACGATTTTATTTTTCTTTAATTTTAGCAGTAGTAACAGAAAGAGGTTTTATAAATAGATGTGAATTGAATTGTATATCACTTTAAAATCACTTCTTACACATCACACAAATAATCAAGAAACAATCGGTAAATTACTGGAGAATAAATGATGCTAGAATGATGGTGAAGCTATTTATATATAGAATTACTTATTTGTTATTTTGTTTTTATTGTAATTAAAGTAGTGCTTTTTTCCAGTATTTCCGTGCAGGTTTACAAAATAATGTTTTAATACTTATTTCTGCTTTAATTTGCTTGTTTTTTTTGAGAAAAGAATCTATGCCTGTCCGAAAATCAGGAGATGGTGCATTTATGTTAATATCAATACATTAATTACTAAGAAATAGAAATCAAGAAGTAATAGTTGAATGATTGCAGTTTTGTGTAAAAAAAATATCAAAGAAAAAAATCATCAATATTAAAAAATTCCTCACTCTCTTCCATTACAATGGGAATATTAAATCGTTGATTAAATAAAGTATAATTTCTGTCCTTTATGTTCAGGCTTGATAGCATTGGATTTGATTTTAGTTGTATTGTTGATTTACTTACGTAATCCTTATTAATAATAAGCTTATATGAATGATCAGTTCTAGCTACATCGATAAAACATTAAACATATTATAAACTGTAGGCAACAATTACTACTTATTATAATGTAGTAATACTTTTTACAAATTACATTTAATAATATATAATATCAACAGTTGTTCATTGTAACTCTACTATTTATTTGCATCATTCTTACCATCAACACCAGTGAAACATTAAAACTCTGTTGACATATTTTACCCAATGACCCATTTTTCAGCCTTTCTAGAAATACATTTCTTTTATTTTTTTGGACACTATTCAACGGTATTTAATTATGCAACGGTAGATTGGTCATATGACTTTTAGGCTTCTATACAGAGCGGAGTTCTTAACAGGAGAAGCCTTATATTCCCGCTCTGTCTGTCCGTCCGTCGCGAGAAATTCAAATTTCAAGAACGACACGTGCTTGAGACATGATCTACAACTCATTAAAAAGGTATTGCCAAGACTAGCTCATCGCCGCCGTTGAGAACACGTTTCTAGCTTGTCTGATTCTCAAGTTAGAGGTCTCCTATAAAATTTGATCTTAATTTATAAGTTTTATTAAAATCTGCAATAAAATATTAAAATTTTATTAAACTGTATTAGTCACACTATCGCATAAATATCTAATATAATTCCGATTCAGAGAACGGTATTTTCAAATCTATCCTCGTGAAACTTACTCCCAGTTTGCAGACATTTCACTTTGAGATTTCTCATATTCTTTTTCACTAACTATAAAAATTAAACAAGAATAGTATTCATAATAGAGCAATCATAAACTATAAGGACTCAAAAGTAATTGATTCAACTTCAATTAGTTTTAGTTTAATTCTTTGTAAGGAGCGAAGAGGAAGTTAATTCTGCCACCAAATGATGCCTGAAAAAGTTTGATAATACACCAAACTTATTTTGTAATAAAATGGGAAGATTTTTTTTTTAAGATGTGGTAGTATTAAACTGTTATTTCGTCTTGTGATTCCACATAATGCTAATTTAATTCCAAATATAATTACCAAAAAAAAGTTAATAAGACATTGATATAAAAACTTTGTTATACATTTGCGGTTGATTTTTTTTTTGGTTTCTGTTTACCTTTTATTTTAATTTTAATTTTAATTCAGAACTTTCGTTTAGATACTATTAATTTTTCAGTCGGGACTTTACTGAAAAAAAAAGGAGAATCACTGAATTTTGAGTAAACATCAATTTCCAAAATCTTAATTCTTAGTAAAGAGATTTTTTTTTGTGATTTTTTTTTTTTTTTAGCTTTTGCTATGCTTTTTTTCGTTTTCAAGTAGATGTCATGAAACTGGCAATTATATAATTGTTACACATAAATATTTAAAAAATAATCTATTAGTTACTAATAATTATTATGAAACAAATGCTAAAATAAAATGAGTATTTTTCTTTATTCTGATATTTGTTGTGTTGTCTGTAGATCACAGGCACTTAACCAAAAAGGAAAAAGCTGATGCGCGATGGGTGAGCAGAGTTGTTAAGAGATTTACAAGAGGATTAGAAAGTGAAGGAGGGTATTCTTAAAAAACGAGGGGTGGCATACGAGGGATGGTGCATTGCTTACAGCACCATCTAGAATCAGCGATATCAATTACGAAATTGCTTTATGGGAACCTTAAGCAAAGTCCGGATTAACGAGGTTTTACTGTATTTGCATTGACATTGCTGTAAATAACATCGATGATCTATTTACAATGCTTATGAAATAAAGAAGGGATAAGGATCAACAATTCTTCGACCAAACGCATACCCGATGAAAATCAAGAGTCTTCTAGTGGCCAAAAAAATAAACAGCCACAATTAACAGGGACAGAAAGAGCTTTCATTGTTTCACTAACTACTACAGTCATAGTAAAAATTATTCCTTAGTGGTATTTAGGGTGAGTCTGTGATAGATATCTTAACGTTAATATGTATCTCGTTAGAAAGAGTTTACAAAATTTATTGAGGACGCTTTATGTAGTCATTTTAAGCTATAAGTAGAAGAGGAGTTATTTTAGTTATTTGCTGTAAAAAGTTATTTTTGACTACTTTCCAGTGGGAAAGCAAGACTTATCAAATCAGCTAATGTTTGTATGCATGCCCCCCCCCCCCCTAACTCCTGGATAACATTGAAATGCAGGTGGGGCTTCTTG
>JAFIDM010000004.1:37362548-37399493 GCA_023159025.1 Thereuonema tuberculata | reverse complement strand
AATGCAGGTGGGGCTTCTTGAAACTTACTATCCATATTAGAAAAGAAATTACCGCGAGAAAGTTATAAAATTCCCATAGAAAGACATAAAAATCTAAACAAAGGATTCTATCTTATTTTTGGTTAACATGTCAATGTCTTAAACAATAAATATTAAGTCCTTCATCCATTCGGTATGGTTTGATACGATTAAAAGTATTGCGATTTATACAAATTGAAGTAAATAAATGCTGATTTATTTATTTTTTTTATATAAAATGGAAAATTTTTACTGCTTGATATTCAGTAGATATTAGAGTTCGAATATAAATGCAAGCTTTTTATATTTGACATTTTTACGACTTTAAATAAAAAGAAAAAAAAAATGTAAGAAATAACATTTTTAAGGAAAGTAGGCTGCAAGTCCCTTTGAATTTCTGTTAAGATTTACTGAGAAATAGGAACTTGTATATATTATCTCTTACTGGCTTTATCAGACATATGCCAAAAGGATAAGTTGAAATTGATTTCAAGTTATATTACCGGTTTTGATTATCCTGTTCTGCATTTAATCCTTCGAGACTTCATAGATAGATATACTGGAGAAGAGATTATCTATTTATCTAAGTTTATAAATAGAAAACTAAAGTTGTCGCGGCGAATGTTGAAATCGGAAACACATTATCATTGACTAATTTCTCCAGTATCAATGCCTTGAGCTCCGCAGGAAATATCAATCTCAAATATCAAAAATAGGAAATATCAAAAATCTCACAAAGATCTTCTTGAAATCGACGAGCAAAGTTAAGAATAATTTCCCTAGCTTGACTGTTGAGAAATTTTCCTCGTCGAAATGTTGAATGCGAAGCAGCGACCGCCATTTTCTCTTCTCTCATCAGCTGTAGTCGCCTATTTCTTTTGTATCGGAATTTCCTTCTAGAGTTCTAAAAGAGTTTTTCCATTTGTACTGTGCAAATCCATCAATACTCAAAAACCTTTAGTTAATAAGAAGAGTTAATGAAACGGAAACAGCTGTTCTGAATCCATTTCAATCAAAAATAAACAGTCAAATTCAGATGAACGGAAGTTAACTTTTTCTTTTGTATTAATTTTATTTCTGTTAAACCATTTCCTAAATGTTTTTCATTATGAAAATATTAATTGATCAAATCATTACCGTTCAGTTGAGAAAGATGACTTAAATTGCAATTAAAATTGTATTTTATATAGTTTTCTTTACAAGTATTTAATTTAAGTGTGAATTACTTTCATTAGAAAAAATACAGTTGGCCAAGGCTTATCTTGATGAAGCAAATGTTTTATTATGTCCTGAAACTTAGATTATATTGAAACAAAACAACTTATCACTGGTGTGGTTCTATATCGGGATACGACGCCATTACGTTTTCATAATATTTCACAAATTACTGGTTACTTTGAGCAACCAGGTATTTAAAATTAATAAGAGGTCAACGTAAGAGGAAAAATTTATATTTTTTTAATATCTGAATCACGTCTCAACGAAATTAAATCGTTTACATACAAAATTAAATTTTTTTAAGCCTCAAACATAAAAAGTAATATCAACAAGAAACAATTACACGATGACAAAATTCAATTTAGATGTCTCTTTATTTTTGTTCTTTATACACAGCGTTTTAATAGGAAAATACAGTAGTCACGCAGACGGTTTACAAAAATAATGTTTTTTTTTTTTGTTTTTTTGCTTTTTGTAAACGGGGAAACTGCTGTAACAAACGGGGAAAATCTACATGTCTGGATATGACGGATATTAAGCTTTCCTGCCATAGTTCTTTTACTATTTTCATTATTTCTCGGTCAAGGTTTTTCGAGTGCTATCTCTATGTCATTTTATATGAGTGACTGTATCTGTTGATGAGAGTTCCTTTATTAGAATCTTATGGACACCGTAACTCAAAAATAAAAACTACACTACAACCTCATTTATCCGGACTAACTGGGACCAAAGGCAATCCGGAAAATCGAAAAACCGGACAATAAGGGTAGTAAGCAAAAAAAAAAAATCCTTAAATAAGCGACTTATTGATCCTTAAATAAGATTACGATAAAAAAAAAACTGTTTTTTAACAAAATTACATAGAATTGTTTACAAGACATTAAAAAATATAAAAATAACTTTTCACATTATTTCTTAACAAAGAATTGGTCCACTTGTCTTCTGTTTGAAACACGTGTAGCTTTTGAACGAAGCACGGTCACGCAAACGCTTTATCATCAATAGTTCAGCTGGTGTGGTGTTTATAAAGCTACTTTATAGCGATAGCTACTTTACAGAGTCAATCCACTTCAACGCCCTGTGACACTCTAGTAAAGCTTTCTTAAACTCGACAAAAAGCATTTTATTACCATAATTTATTGTACAATCTATGCAGGAACCGTACATTTAATCAAAATAAAAAGCGAATGTTTGGCGTACTTATAGTTATGTTCTTGTTATCATAGATAAAATTATTATCTATGTGAACATTAAATAATAAAAAAAAAAGTCTACAAATCTGATCCGGATTATCCAGAGATCCGGATCAACGAGGGCCGGATAAACGAGATTGTAGTGTATATAATTTATACAAACTTCGTAACTGACTTTTACTGCCTTTTTCTGATTAGGTTTTGATGCATTTAGGAATGTTGTGGACCAAAACTACTGTGGCTAAAGTATCTCGGGGTTAATACTATTTACTGCAAGCTTTACGTTTTGGAATTTAGGGTTTTTCTATACTGCTTTTTTTTTTTTTTTTCCTATTTACAGTTCCACTTTAAGAACGCAAACATTACATCTTCAATTCATCTACAATATTAACTTTATATTTAAGAGTTTGCTCTGACATCTTAAGCCTGATATGATTTTGGTATTTTTATGCATACATCCTGATAAATATCAAACTTTGTTTTTTTAAGGAACATCTACCAGTAATGCAGTAATGCTCATTAAATTTTAATTTAAGAGTTTAGGGGAAGACATGATTAGAATTTGGTACTTGTAATGTTAAGGACTAAAACTTCGAAGATACAAAGACTGGAACATTTATTTTGAAATTACTTCAAATTACATAAAAATGGAGAAAGTCTTGCACATTACTCATTACGGGATCTTTAAAATTAAATGATTCAGTATCATAATAATAATAAAAAAGAAGATTAGGCTTATTAATTGAAGTTGAAAAGACTACTGTTACCCAAACAACTTGGGTTTCAGACAAAAGGCTTTAAACTAAAAAAGTAAATAAAAACAAATATTATTTTTAAGCAAGTGTGATAGCTTTTAAATTCGTTCATAACTACATCCACACACGTTAAATTTTATTCGCAGCAAATATTTCTGTAGATAAAATAAATATTTTTGGTTATCACCAATTAACTGATAAAGATGACGGATTCCTGCAGAAGAGGTAACGGCCACTCCAGTTCGAACCATCAATTATGTCAGGTTCCGTACGGAAACAAGCCCAAAAAAATTGTATGAGATGCGAGATCCCCGCCAACTATGGGGTCAATCTCTACGAAATTTACCAAGCATTTTGGGGTTTGGGGGGGTATATGTTTTTAGATAAAAGAAACATAAACCGGATGTTCCTTGAGGAATAATAACAAAAAATTTAAAAGACTAGCACTACAAAAAATTGTTAATTTTTATGTACATATAGAAAAAGCTAGAAATCCATTTATCACACCTTGTTGTAATACGATCAAATGTAGTTATATTTAAAAAAAAAATACATAGGACAAAATATATATATATATATATATATATATATATATATATTCCCATCTTCAAGAATCGATCTATATACTTGGTGTTTCGGAAATGGTAGACAAAGTGAAGAGATATGGGTTCCAAAGGTCATTTTGAGTCGAAAATGTTCTATGACCATTTGTTGAACGGGCCGTAGTTTTAGAGTTAGGAAATTAATGTCTTGGTAGTGGTCTCTAATCAAAGAAAGCTCAGTTCACATTAGGAAGTGTAAGTAAATGAGGTAAAGGTTTCTGATAAAAAGCAATCCGGATAACAAATGTCATGACTGAAATCAGGTATGATAATTAAAGAAAATGCTGAAAATGACCTGAACTGAGCTTTACCATTCCCAAAGCATACATCTCCTAACTCTAAAACTACGGCCCGTACTACAAAAATGTCACAGAACATTTTCGACTCAAAATGACCTTTGGAACCATATCTCTTCGCTTTGTCTACCATTTCCGAAACACCCTGTAAAGTATATATATAACAAAAAATGATCAGTATTTCTTATTTAAAAATTTTACTGGTTGACTAGAGACGAATAAATGTTAAGAAACAAAATTAAATGAATGATGGGAAAAACTATAGGAGAGAAGATAGAAGGGATGTCCGCTGTTTGATTAGTACATTTTTGATTTTAAGTTTGTTTTTTTTTTGTTTTGTTTTTTTATTGAATCCTAGCCATTTTTTTACAATAAGGAGATAGTTAAAATAAGCCTTTAACGATTATTTTCTGATTTGTTGATGGAAAAAAGAAACTCCATTATCCAAAAAGTCAGGATACATCTATGTTTTATTGCTATTGGTGCCACAACAAATAAAAAGACGACATTTTTGGCTTTCTACAAACCATAAATCACATTTGACTCTTACTATGCAAAATCGAACTGAAATGAAAGATTTTTTTTCTCATCTACTACATTGGCAATAAGCCACTGAAGCATGACCCAGGTGAATGGTATCACCTTTTTTTGAAGCATTTCATCTGTATATACAAATTTTAATAATTATCTAATCTATGGTAGCAGGATTCCAGTCACGAATTTTCTTCTGAGCTGTTGTTTCCTGTTTGTATCAATGCATGAAAGTCTTCCTCAAAAACTTCCGCAAAAGTGGTAAAAAATCTGAAGATCGCATTAAACATTCACAAGTGCTTTCGATCTGAAATTACAAATTTAAATTAGTAAAACACTGAAAATGTTGAAGATTAAAAAAAAATCGTGTAATTGCACTTCTAAGAGATCTACCAAATTCGAAAATTACAATGAAATAATGGTCCGTTGTCTAAATTTATATAATTTGGTTCGTTGTCTAAATTTATAAAATCCAATTGGGAAGATACAAGAAACAGAAATGAAAGATAAGGAAAATTTTAATTTGAAAAAACTTTTTGTGGAAATTTAGTATTTTCGAAGATTTTAGTGCCTGGAAGATAAAAATCAAAGAAAAAAAATTAAAAAACAAAAGTTTCTGAAAGAATATAAAGCCTACTTTTCTTAAATCTCATTTTTTAATTTTTTCCTTTTCGTTGTATTAAGATTACGAAATTAATGCAAACGACAAGTTTCCATTTTTAAATTATCATATTTGCAAATTATAAACAGTAGAAACTTTGAACTTTCTGAAAAAAAAAATAATGAATCCGCATAATTTTAATTATTTACAGCCGATTAATTTTATTTATATTAAAGCTTGAGGAAATATTAACAGGATTCAAATAAGGATTAAAATCCGATGCTAAGACATTGATAGAAATCCGATGTTTCGGTTCTAACACTTTTCTGTGGGATTTTGTAACTTTCGCTCTTTATGTCCTTATTTCTCGCCAAGGACCCGTCCAAAATCCAAATGTAAAAGTTATATCGCCTCTTAGCTTTAAATATGCAAGTCAAGTTTCAAGAAGATCCATCTAGAGTTCAAAAGTTCAGCGTTCAGAGTACAGACACACACATATACACACATACACAGACACCGAAAGTAGACTAAAAAATTGACTGTTATATATATTTTCATTATCAAAAACGGATAAATATGTACAGATGTAGTAGTTATTCATAGGTAATAACTAAATTTGGCAAATATAGTTGAAGTTATTGGTTAAAAGCAGCGAATGTTGATAAAAAAGAATTTAACGTGCGCAGAAGTTAGTTGTAATAAAAATTAAACTCAGAAACACATATTAGTTAAAATATTAAAACATTTAAAACTTACGTACTAGGTTTCGACTCTCAAAAAAAAAATCAATATTGTAACAACATGCACCCTGCAAAAGATTCTCACATCGCAAAAGATTCCTCAAATCGCCTCCATATTTAACATCTCTATATAATACCGTAAGTGGCACATGCGGCACACTTGCTGAAATGTAGGAGAATTGAAAAGAGCATTGGCCACCAGGCTCAAGGAATATGTCCACGCCGTCAGAAATGTAACGTCAATTGCAGCACAGCTTTGCACGCTAATAAATTCGATCATACCCTCAACATTGAGAAACCGATCATTGTTGGAACTGAAAATGACACTTCTATACTGAAATTCCGTGAATCCCTCACTTAGGGTCTTCATTTACAGAAACAGCTCGTATTTCTTCTTTCTTTCTTTTTTTTTCCTTCCCCCCCCTTCCATATTTACCGATTATACCTGCATTCCCTCATTTAATAGATTCGTCCCGCTCCCATTGGTTCGAATATATTGGCAGCACCTGATTCTGAATTCTCAGTCTGATGATGGCTTCTGCAATTTTAGAAGTAGAAAGTATGTTTTAAATGTTTTAATAACTTAACTAATTTGTGTTTCTAAGTTTAATTGTTATTACAGCTTCGAATGTTAATTGAAGTTTCCGCAGAGAAGATTCTGGCAATTTAAGCGATTTAATTCAAGGATCAGTCACTAACGGTGGCTTCTGTTGTTTCCTATTGATGCATAATGAGAATACTGAAAGCCTTGCAATAATTTAACATTTACATTCGAATTGGAATAAATAGTAAATAGTCATTCTGACAATGTTTGCAATAACATCCATACTTTGTTTTGTTCTGAATTAGAATGCAGGAATCTCTTTAATGGGCCTAGTCTTCAACTTATCAAATAATCAGTCTCTTCATCCTAGTTCAGAATTAAGCTTTAACAAAAACTGCATTTAAATGTCATTAGTTTGAAATTTGGAAAAAAAAAAAAATTAAAAATTAAATTATTATTTAAAATTGAACTAATTTGAAGTCTTTTTATTGTTAGGTTTTTCTTATTTCTATTTTTATGCTTAATCGATTAAAATGTATCTGAAAAAAAATCTTATTACAGTGAAACCTCGGGTTACGAACGAAGGTGAGAGAGAGAGCAAGGTTTAACGTTTGAGATAAACGAGCGCGCACAGTACAAAGTTAGAAGTTACTGGGCCAAATCACACCAAAGGCGTCTCACCTAGCATCTGAAAGTATCTCTCCGCGCCCATATGTTTCTTTTTCCGATGTAAACAAGACATCGTAATGTATTTATTTGTATAATGTATTTATTAAATGTAATTATTTTACATATTATCCATTCTGCGTGAATAAACATTAATACAAAGGATCAAACACACAAAAATAATAGAGATATAAATAAATAATTTCATAACATGTTGCGAAGGTACTATCCTTCATCGTCAGATGATCTTAAATAAATACATGGAAAGGAAAACAAGGCTCGGAATTAAATTTTAAATGTAACAATAATGTTATCCAAAATATGTTATCGCAACATATTATGAAATTATTTATTTATATCTCTATTGTTTTTGTGTGTTTGGTCCTTTGTATTAATAGTAATTATTTTAGATTTAATTTATTTGGTTGTTTTCTTTCTCTTTATTTAATACGTGAAGTACACGTATTCTTTGCGCTTTGTCAGGTAAACAACCGAATGTTAATAAAAAGGAACGATTCTTTCATCTTGAAACGGATCATCTCTATTTCATTGATTTCAATTTTTCGGGTTACGAACGTTTCAGGTTACGAACCGAGTTCTGGAACGAATTAAGTTCGTAACTCGAGGTACCACTGTACTTGAATCCTGATGCTCAGTTTTCCATCACATAGTGGGGACTGAGTATTGGTTGGGGGGGGGGGGGCAATGAGGAGAATGGTAGAGAGTGAAAGATCAAAATAATCGCGCTCATGTTTAAGTTGGCCGTAAATAAACATTGTATCAAATTTTAAAGAAATCCGTTTAGACGTTTAAGCGAGGATTAGTTGTGATGGAGGTGAAGACCAAAATAAATGAGCCTATGTTTTGAATTAGACCACAAATAAGACAAGTACCAAATTTACAGGAAATCCGTTAAGGATTTTAAGTGATAAAAACAGGTTAAAAAAATATTCAAAGTGAAGTTATAACACTTCGCATATTCAGTACTACTGCCTTCTTCGATTACTATGAATCATTACAGAGTCAGCGGATTTCCCATCATTTATAAAGACAGGAATCAGTTTGTAATGCCTCTCAATTCAAAGCACTTGACCAATCGCTGTTATTTTTTACACAAAGTTTAAATCGATAATTTAAAATGTGATAAATCAAAACTTGATCATGTTTTAAGGAATTATCACCAATAAAGCACATACCATTTTTAACTCTGAACAATCAACAACCGCACGAAAATAATAACGACGTACAGTATTATTTGGAATTGCATGCAATTTAACATTATTTAAAAAAAATAATTGAAGTTTACCTTGTTTTTGCAAATAAGTTCTTGTCTTTTTACGTCATAAAAGTACAAAACATAATAGGTAAGTACTTATGCAAATACTTATAGACTTATAAGTATGTATTATAGTGTGTAATCTAAGCCTATTTTTTATTTGCAATTTCTTTTCATTTACTGCTACGAAAATATCGGTTCGTTTCAATCGGTTTGAATGGCATTCTTAATTTATCAATAAGTGTGTGTTTATTTTACGTATCAATCATGACTAGAAATAAAGATGACAAAGGGTCTTTTCTTCAGGGGTCCATCTATCATTAATATTCAAAATATGTATTATGTAAAGTAAGATTAACAGGCAAAGAATATCTGGAATTAAAATGGAAGTTTTTTCAGTTAAAACAGAAGCAAATCAGTACAATACTAACAATAAAAGACGACGTTTGTAAATCATTGTTTATAGAACCAAACTTGAAAAGTAAGGAATACTATCAACTATTAAACCCCCTTCTTCAAAACAAAAATAGTTCATTAGCTCTCTACAAAAGTGAAGTCAATAAAACGCACCAATAATTTTCTTGAAAGGTGCACTTCATAAGACCATTCAAATTTTTAATTGCCATAAATAATAATATAAAATCGTAAGAGTGCAAAAACTATATTCAATATTAATAATAGTAATATTTTGTTGTCACAGTTCTTTGAGGTTTTTGACCTGACGTGTTTTGGATTCACACGATTTGAATTCTATCCAAGAATTTAGGAACGAGTGAGATATAGTGGCAAGTATGGTATGTTCCCGACAGTGTGATGTTTGCAGTCGAAAAATTGTCTTCCTACCCATTCTTGCACTGAATAACATTCCTTTAAATGTTTCTTTAGTGCAAATAAAATTATATAGTATCTCCATTACTGTTCGGATTATTGTTGCGTTCGGATTATTGTTGCTTTCTTTTTCATAGATTTCTACATCTTAGTAATAAACCTATTTCCTGATCTTCTCCATTTCCGCTTCTTCAATTCTGCTGGCATTCTTTATTATTATTTTTAATATCGTTCCTTAAATAAATAAACCTAAATATCTTTTTATTTGAAGAGAGATTCATGTGGAGCTTGCAATTAAAATTCAAACTGCTACAAAAGTCTCAACTTTGCAAATAAATTGACAATGAGACTTAGATAGTTAAATATGAAGAAGATTACATGCATCTAAAATTAGACCCTCAGTTATATATTTTACATTATTTATAGCCTCGACATGGACTTCTGTAAATTTACAATGTAATTCTTGTAATTAATAATGCAAAAATTGAGAAAGGAAGTGCTTTTATGAGATATCCGAAATAGCGTAAAACGTAAAATCCTTAAACCCTTCCTCCTTTCTTTATTTTATTATTTAATTAATTATGTTGATTGAATAAATAAGCTCAGATAATAGTAATACATAAAATTAAGTTAATTTTACTTTCATAAAAGAAAAATGCAAACAAGACAGTTTCGATCTGCAAAAGCTGGTCATCATCATCATCAGCAGCAGCAATCTAAGAGCTGAAGACTACTGCGCAGGTCAGAAATGCTCTTGTTTCATTTATTTTTTCTTATGACTATTGTTCTTTATTCTTGGGGTCGTAGTAACAGGAGTACACACCGGCTAAACAGTTAACACATTTGACACTTATTTACGAAAACAGTGGTTTATATATAATTACGACGGATTCTCAATGCGGCCGTCATTAGCCGCCAATGGGGAACAATTACCATATTGAGCTAAAATTATTTCCTGAGAGAAATTAACAATAATAATATGATTAAAATTTTATTTTAATCGGTATTTTCTAAATAGGAGAAATCTGCGCTGAAAGTTTCGCTTTTAGCCACGCCTCCAAAAAGCATGGTCACGTTGTCATGACGTCAGATTTCTCTTTCATCGAGTGAGTGAGGCGTTCAACTTAGCAGGAGTTCTTACTGATGTTAGCATTGATTTATTTCTGTGAAAAGAAGTTAAAAGATATTATAAATTTCGTATTACGCCACTGTGCAAAAATACAAGCCTCCCATAGCCAGACAAAATTTGTATTTCTGTGCCGAAGAATGCAGAAAAAAAGAGAGATGCCTCTCGCCGAAAAATTCAGTTGTTTTATCTGTCAAGATCACTTGAATGTACACAAAATAACTTTTACATGTGCATGCTATGAAGTAATAATTAAATAAATATTTCTTACGATGGAGTTATTGGTAGTTAGTTATATTATGTTATGTAGTGAATGTGGGTGGCAGAGAAGCCAAGCACTGCGACCGGAGGTCTATTGTACTATCCCACGGAAATAACGACAGATGGAGAGAAAGACTGATAAAGTATGGTGTGAGAAGTGCAGGGTAAACGGGAGAACCCCGAGAAAACCTGCCCAGCGCGGATCGTCCACCATCACGAAACCCACATGAGAACCGAACCCGGTACTCTGAGGTGAGAGGCCGATGTCATAGCTGCAACGCCAACCGCGCGGCCTTGGTTAACATTAGTTAGTTAGTTATGTGGTGAGCGTGGATGGCAGAGAAGCCGAGCATCGCGACCTGAAAGATCTATTGTGCTATCTCATGGAAATAAGGACAGACGGAGAGAAAGAATGAGAAAGGATGGCCTGAGAACTGCAGGGGAAACAGAAAAACTCCGGGAAAACCTGCCCAGCGCGGATCACCACCATCAACGAAACCCACATGAGAACCGGGAGTTATTGGTAACTTCCCATCCATCCATAGTATTCTGTCCGGAGACAGGTCCAATTCTATGGAATTCACGTGGAACTCCCAGAAACACCTGGAGAAAGATACTGGGGTGGTTTCCCGTTGCCAGCCCAATTGGTAACTTATTGATAACTTATTGGTAACTCGGAATTATCTAAATCGTTATTGCTGAAATTATTTTCAATATATTTTAAGTGAAATAAATACTCAATGATTTATTAGTATTTTTTCTCTTTGTTATAAAATACGTTAAAAAAAAAAGTTTAAAATACTCAGTGATCAGTGCAACAAAAAAATAACATTGAACATTGCTGTTTCGGAGTATCCACCATTTATATTTTTGGTCAATTACAGAATTGTTTTGTATCAAAAAGACTTACAATTATATTTTATTTTTAATGTATTTTAAAAATACCTTCAAATTATGAAGATTATTAATGTGCGCGAAGTAACAATAGTAATATTAACAATAACAATTATTTAGAAATAACCTTTTAAATTCTTTTCCTTTTTGCCGTGTTTTGTTAATGCTGATTTTTTTTTTCAAAAGAAGCCAAAAAAGTTTTTTATTTCTTTCATTTTGTTTATTAAATTTGAAGCGGTTTGCTTTTGAAGTATGAAAATGTACAATTGCTTTTGCTTCTGATTGGCGCGACTCAGAAGGCTATGGCCGTAGCCTGTCTCAGCGTATTCGCCGGCCTCGCGCATTATAAGTTCCCGTGGTCCACGAAATTGGTCGATTTTGATGATGTAAATAAAGGATTTTGTGGCGAAAAAATTTATATATTTACAGTATACCGGTGTATATTATACGTGTATATTTTATTATTATAAAATTTAGAAGTATATAAAAATGAATTTTTTTGGCCCTATGATGCCTTCCCAGCTGAACGTAGCCTATAGTAGAATCGCTACACAAAATTCTCCCAGATCTAAAATTACATAAAAAAAAGTTTAAAGTTTTCATAAACAGCGAAATAATATTTAAAAATCACAAGTCTTTATCTTTGTTTGCTAAGAAAGTATTGATTACCTTTCAGTTTTCATACCCTTTATTCTGCGGAAACGAAATCTTCATTTCCAGCAAAAAAAAGTAATCATTACAAAATCAACCATCGGCAAATTCCCTGAATTACTCTTAACAAAACTGGGCTCTAGCAGAGGCATGTCTGAAACTTGAATTAAAAAAAAAAAATCGAGTTTTGGCGTTGCTTTCTGTTGCAAAAACGTAACAGTCTGAGCATGGAGTCGGACGATCGAGAAAAATGACGTCAGACCAATCACAGAGCATTTTCATTTTGATGACGTCAGGGCACCATTTCGGGTCTTTTCGAAGGCCGATTTCTTGATAAATACTTAACATTGAACCCAAATTTTTAGGATGGTAAATTTTTGAACGTAGATCAATAGAAATATAAGGTCAAACGTATTTTTATTTCAGAGAATTGTTCCCCATTTCATCCAGATCCGTCTGTGCGGGAGAGCCAATCAGATAAGGTCTTAATGAGCCAACCAGCGGAGATCTCCATTCTAGGAACGGGCTTTAATCCTAGGATGCCTAGCTAATTCCCTTAATTCCGTGTCCTTGAACCAATACATTTCACTTATTATTCTAATATTCAATTTTATTTAATTCGATAATGATTTATTATTATTTTATTATTTTATATGTTTTTTTCTTTGCTATTTAAAATATGATATTTCGTTATGGATTTGTTATTCCACGTTTTCGAATAAATTTTTCGCCTTATTAGGTTAAAAATACTTCTCTATTTTCCATTTCCATTTCATTTTTATTTGTATCCTTTGGCAAGTATGGTCTAAATGGCGATAAACAACGCTTGTGAGATGAGTCTTTGCTAAGCCTATATTTAGAGAAGATAATGTCTGCAGATGCTGTTCGTCTTCAGAGTGCGATGACTCCCAAGATACTTTTCACCGGCAATGACATCAGCACAACTGAGCACGCAGGACGATAGGGTTAAGTTTGCATGAGAACCATTGATGAAATGAAGCATCCCGATCAATGGACCAACGGCGCAAGAGGGAATGTCCAGCCTTTTATGTAGGTGAGACAAAGAGAAAATTTTACATATGGAAATAACAGCATTACCATGGGAAAACCGATCGTCATATGATTTGACAGCTTTCAAACGAGAAAAACCGGATTTCGAAACAGAAATTATTCTCTTAAATTTTGGCTCTGGTTTCAGGAAGACACATTTTAAAATTTTTTTTTAAAAAGCTTTAAATTTCAAAATAGAATTGTCCTTTATTTTCTATTTATTTACACCAAAGACAATTTATGGAAATTTTTTTTATTAAATAATATTTGACAATTATTAATTAATCAGGCAGGGAAATTAGATAAAAATACAATAATTTTTGCTCTTTTCCATTCAAAAGAAAAAAAATAATGATGCAAGATACCGGAAAATTGTTAAAAGTATTCACTTTGCGATATTCAAAGCCTTCTATCTTGAATACTAAGTAGTTTAAAATCTTAAACCCTCATAATAAAAGAAAAAGCGTTAAGTTTTAATTTTTAAAATGGATTTTGACTTATAACTGAATTTTAATAATAATAATCCAAATCTAAGCGAAAACAATCCAGATTTTAAAGTAGATTACAGATATTTTTTATTAAAGTGAAAGTGTAATAAAAAAATAATTAACGTTATTTAAATGAGATATTTTATTTAACTTTCTCAGTCTATACTTTTTTTAAAATAAAATTTTAATATTAAAAATTATGGATTCACAATTTTTTTTTTTTTTTTCGTTTTTTTAAATACACATATTCTCCTCGAATCGCCTCGAAAAATAACAGTTCCTGTGCTGCTTTTTCTACAATTTAACACTATTTTCAAAGTTGAGGAATTATAACTATTAATTATGAGTCAAATGCATTTTAAAAATTAATTAAATTGATTTCACTTTTATAAAACAAAGTAACTTTTAACTAGAATAATAAAATTTCGTAATTCTAGGCGGTTCGAATAACGAATAAAATAAATAAATGCTTACATACATTTCAGGTCTAAAGAGTTAAGATATGTAACATTGCTGATTATAATTCATCAAGATGGATGACATAATATTTTTGGATAATCCATATATTAGAACTTTAGATCATTATTAATGAAAGATCGCTACAAAAGATATCGTTTTAAATATAAAGGAAATATATTTTCTGAAAATAAGACAATATCAATCATTTTATTATTATTATTAGATCTGACTGGTATCGAGTTTTAGTGATAAATATGCCATATTTTTTCCTATCCATTGTTCATCATTCTATATTATGTTGTTCCTCCAAGAAGTGTATTAAGAGCTGTTCAGAATAATATATATTTTATGAATTAAACGTATAGTTTAATATAATATTAAAATAATATATATTACATAAATTAATTACCTATATTAATAGATATTGTATTTTAAATCATTATATAAAATTAAGAGATATTATATATTATAATATATATATATATTATATATATATATATAATAAATATATACAGAGAATTTAAGAAACAATGGAATACTAAATAAATAAACGTTGTAACAGCGAGGAATGAATGACAATAAACATATTCCTCATATTATAAATTCAGTCCTTATTTTTCTTCTGTGTTTTCTGTTGCTTTTCTTTCTGTTTTTCCTTTTCTACATCCCGTGGGATTCCCTGATATCACTTACACGCGAAACGATACTTGTCTTCCTCTAATTACAGATGACTAACATATTCTTTTCATTAATGTAAATAACATACTTTGTCTTTTAGAGTCATTCTGATTTTCTTGACTAATTTAATACAAGATAAATCCTTTCAGTCGCCTGTTTTGTAAATTAGAAGAGGTGATCCGATTCACGGAAAACCCGAAAAGAGTGTTTTTCTCAGTACTACACCTTAACTAAGTGGTAGGTACTTCATCCGGTTGTCTGAGATTCGTTTAGCCTTGGTGGCCCTTACTGTCATTGGAAAAGCGGTGTCTGACTTTAATTTCTTCTGTGATGCAAATTACGTAACTTCAGGAATAATGACAATCCTACTCGCTCTTTCTCTCTCAGATTCTTTTTGCTAGGAAAAAAAAAAAGAGAAGTACTTGTAGATACTATCTTCCTTCTTCCGAGAAATGGATCTATTATAATGAATGGCTGACCCTCTAGACTCTAACTTTTTGTCCCATGTTTTCAAAGAAAGGAAACGACTGTGAATCTGTCACGTGACTTCCTTTGTTTTTGTTTTGAAGGAACTGTTTTCCCAATTACTTTCCGTAGAAATTTGCGTAGAGTCGTGATATAATTTATACGATGGAAAAACGAATTGAAGAGAAAGGATTATTATTAGAGGAAATCATATAGCATTGGCTTTCGTGTACAGGGATCAATCTAAAATCAAAAATAATCACAAACCTTCGCCAGTATTTAGATCGATATTGCTTTCTGCATGAGTGACTATTACACGGTAAATTTAAAACCGAATTATATAAAATAAAGGGTTTCTCTGTTTCAGAATAGGAAATGTACGGAACTGCTCATTTTTTTTTCTTTTCTTTTTTTCAAAATAGCAAGTTGTACGTTAACGTATACCAGTACTATTTTAAATTATTTTACTTTTACTTTTGTTCTAGTTTACGGTTTGTCGTAATACTTTTAGGTTACAGATTTCACCAATTCTTCATTTCATGGATGTTCGGGTTAACAGAATTTCGGTAGTACGAACATAGTTTGGTTCTGAAGGAGAGTGGGACGTGATACTGGGTAGTTTTCTTGTTTGAGGGATTTTTCCCACTCCGGGTAAGGTTTACTCAATATTTCGGCTCGGTTTCTGCAGCCTTCTTCAGGAGACTATGAGAATTACATAGATTTTGCTATCCGCTTTGTCCGTGTCTCGAATCCTTCAAACAAGGATCTATCCAGTAGAATGAACATTTATTTTTTTTTACTATTGCTGTTGATTCGAGTTAACGAATGATATCCCGCCGTCTTGAAGGCGAAAATGTTTGAATTTCGCACCGTGGACTAGTTAGCTTGCACTTGCGATAGCAGTCGTCCCACATGGTCCAATTTCAGGTAACGAAGAATGTAGTTTCTTAATCTCTTAATCCCTCAATCTAAATTGAATAGTTGGTAATGTTATTGCTATTTATGTGCTTAGCTATCATCGCATAATGGGAACTGAGTGTGCAACGCTAGGAGTTACTTTTGAAAACTCGAGGCTGAGGTGAGTGGAGAACAGCATAATGACACTCCATATTTTTAAGTTTGATCATAAATAAGTACTATATTACCAGTGGCGCTGCATGGGTTTCAGCCGCCCGGGGCATAGGCCAAATTTGCCGCCCTAAAATTCGCCACCTGTGGCAGCTATGAAAGCCGGTAGTCGAACTCGTTCGAGCTTGAAGTCCTGTTCGTCAATTTCGGTTAGTGCAGACGGTGTTGCCAGTCGCTAGAGCGAGCGAGATGACTACACTCACTTAAATAAAGGGGATTCCCCGGTTCCATCACAGATTAAATAATAAAAAGTTCCGTGCTCATTTTCATCGGTCCGAATTGTAGGTGCGACAAAAATAGGAAAAGAAATAGTTCAAATTTTTAGTTCAGATTACAAGATATTATTATTTATTGTGAAATTTTGCCGCCCCCAAAAAGTGTCGCCCCCACTGCTCCCGCCACGCTACGCCACTGTGTATTACACCAAATTTTAAAGAAATTAGCCCAGAAATTTTAGCTTGATGGCATACAAACAGACAGACAGACAAATGGATAACAAAGAAGAAAAAATGTTCAAGTGGACTAGTAAGACTCCGCATGCGCAGTGAATTATTTATTTATCCATTATTAGTATTTTTACAATTCATCATAAATACAGTATAATGTTAAATTTTATTTATTCTTTTTATAATTAGATTGTACAATCAATCATATAACTTAGGAATCGAACTATATAAACTACAGAAAATTAGCTTTAGCTTTAGAACCTAACCTCTTAATCAGTAGTATGAATGTATTGAGATTTCGAATAAATGCAACAATTGTTTCTGTGATTGACGTAATTATTATTATTATTATATTTGTATGTTTTAAACCTTGGGTTTCCCCAGCAAAAACTATATGGCGGGTCAAGGACCAAAGCACATATTGCCAAGCGTAAAGACGTGTGCAAGAATGATTAGGGATGTGTGGTTGTGTCCATAAATTTCCTAACTATGCGTGTTGTGTGGAGTACCACAGCCTTCTGCAGTGCATAAGTGTTTTTGTGAAGTCCTAGTGTGCTGAGACTGTGGTGCAATGTGTGAGGCACCAGACCAGTGGCGGACAGGACGATGGGTACAACAGGTACTTGGTCCTGCCTCCACTGCTTCTGGAGCTCGTGTGCTAGATCAGTGTATTTACTGATCTTGTCTGCGTGAGTTTTCTGCATGTTCTTGCTGATAGGCACTGCAATATCAATTGTTATCATTATTATTATTATTATTATTATTATTATTATTATTATCATCATTTTATTATTATTTTTTATTTCTGATTATAAATAGCTATCAATCTTTGTTGATTGTCGAGCATGAAAGTTAACTTGGTATCGTTTTTACTATGCTTTGTATTTTTCAAAATTATTAGAGCGTTCTCATCCGAAATTTTAAGGTTGTTCTTAACTTCATATAAAGTTGTTTTCATAATAGACAGAGTTATTTCAACGTAAGATGCATTTTTTTTCCCTCCCTTCTTACCTGTTCTTTTGGAAGATTTTTAAAAGTGCAATGAAAATTAGATTATACCTGTAGATCTACCAGTCTTTGGGAACCAGATCCCCTGTGCACTTTTAAGAATATAGAATTCATATTCAGTCACACATAAAGACAAAACCATCCTTTATGTCGATGAAGTTCTAAAATTATTTGTTTCTTATATTTATTCTATATTAAAAATCTTGATAAATAATGTGACCTTAAAATTTTAAATTAAATCTAAACTTGGATCACATACATTATAAAGTTATTGTTCTTATACGAAGCTCACTTTATTAACTCAGAACTTCCTGCAATGCAATAAAGCACTCTTGAGTAACTTAACAATTACTACTCAGCCACGTTACGATAACGTTTATGGCCTAGCTGTAATAATTCGATTTATGAGAAGTTCAAGTAGGAGATCCTTTAGCAAATGTTTATAGCAGGAGTGGCCTGACTTGCTTAAAGTAAGAATCACATCAGATAAAATTCTGATGTTCGAGAGCCGCAAGACATGAACAAATATTACACATTATGTTTTTAGTTTTACTTGTAGATTTTGTTACAAACATTTTACATAAATATTAAGAAATACATATACATAATAATATTTATTTATTTATGTAGATTTTAAACTGTTAATTTATATTAACGTTAATAATCACAAAGTACACATACATCTATATACAAAACCCTGACTGATTATTGTTTTAACTATTGTATTGGACTTTATTTTAGTACGGTATATGAACTGCGGAAACAATTATGAAAAATATGCAAATTTGCAGTTAATTACTTTTAAATGAGACTACTTGAACGTTAAATTTACGTTTTTAACCCAGTGGATTCTCAATTTATACCAGGTAATTAATTACGAAGCATGAACATCTTTTTATTTATCTTTTATGTTACTTAAAAAAAAAAGGAGCTCAGAAATGTATTTCTGTGAGTCCCAGATTGTATATCAAAGAATTGCATGTGGCTCGCGAGCCCGGTTGCTGATCCCTGGTATATAGTGACCTATTTGCAGGATAAAGAATAATTAACAAAAAAAATAGAATTTTCTTAAATTTTACAATAACTGGCTTATTTACTATTTATGTTTACACGTTTGACTTAGTTCATCTTAGCAATCTAGAGACAAAAGTAAAATACTCATATTAATTTAAAATTCATTAAAATTCGTTTTCAGCCGACTTTCCTAGTTTCCTATGTGTCTCTAAGACAAAAGAATAACCAGACGTGTGTCCTCACCTAATAGTTATTGAACAGCTGGGTCTTTTTGAAAGTTGGTATACATATTTAAAGACCAGAATCAATCTAACTTTGTATTTCAAATCTTTCCTTCGGAATCCTTGTCAAATACGAGAAGATGGTAAAAATTCCCCATAGAAAGCACTCGAAATAATCGTTGTTAATCTCTGTATTTCGTAAAATGATTTCTGCACCCTTCATTAAAATTTATAAAATTTTAGCAACTCGTGTAAATAAAGCGGATTTAATTGTTTTTTAGAAAAACAGGAAATTTTTACTACTTTATATTCGTTTGTGTCGTTTTTAAAATTTAAGAAAAAAAAAAAAAAACTAAGAAAATAATAGACTTTTAAAAAGTAAACTTAAGTTCTTTCAAGCACTTATGTTTTAAATAAGAATTTTAGCGGCCTTCGAAAGTGTAGCATTTCCTCCTTTTTGTGGATAAATATCTGCTTGTGGACAAGCAGATCTCCTTTTTGTGGACAAATAACCTTGATACTGCTTTTTCTCTGTTGCTATTCTACGTCATTTGGAACTTCCAAGCATTCTTTCATTTATAGTTAGTGCAAGGTCATCCCGCCTTTTATCTTCAGAGACTGCAGTTGCAATTACATAGAAAATTGATGGCCTTTGGACCCTCAGAAATAAGTTTTAACATATCACAGCATGAGTTCAAAATCATTCAATAATCAGTACTATTTATATTCAAACAATCTTTTTTCTTTCTTTCTTTAACATGTCGTTACCTCAGTGCTCTACAATTTATAAGGACCGTTTCTGTACCAAACCATCTTCCTTATCTACTATTCTTTCCAACCCATTAACATAACTGAGGGGTGGAGAAACAATTAGAACAAAGGAAAAGGCAGCAAAAATCAGAAGCTGCCTTTACGTTGTCTTTTTTCTTTTTTCTTTTCTATTTTTATCCTTCATTCCGAAAAACTAGCTACATTACTTTCCGATTATATTATAATCCAGGCTTTGAAGGGTTAGGCTTTCGAATTCCTGAAATATAAAGTAATAATACATATTAATTACAAGAACGCAAAGTTTTCCAAGAAAACCAGAAATACTGATATGCAATAAATTCGTCTCATTATCATCGCCAAAAGGAAAATTCCTGACAAGGGAAGTGCGTGACCTCGAACGCTGAGAACCGCACGAAAATGTGCATGGAATATAAATAGCTCATCCCAAAAACAAAGGTATGAGTCATTCCCATGCAAAACTCAGCTGTTGTCTGCTAGCGCCATCCGACGGTGGCATGTTCTACCTGCACTAACAACTACTTAATATAGTTCTGTGAATAGTATACCTGCAGTAGGAGGTTGTCTTTTGGAGTGTTCGAATATGGGATAGTGTAAACAGTGTACATTGAAATAGGTGTATTTTGGTCCTATTATATCGATATTTTGTTTCTTTGCGTTACCGAAGTTCCTCTCTTGGACCTTCAATAGGTGATCATTCATTTGTCTCTTGTGGTAAGACGTGCAGTTTTGCATGAGAATGACTCATACCACTGTTTTTGGCATGGGCGATTTATATTCGAAGCACATTTTCTTGCAGTTCTCAGCGTTCGAGGTCACGCACTTCCCTTGTTAGAGAATTTGAAGTTTCTCCTTAAGAGAAACTATTATTAGTTGTAGTGCAGCCTTTATAAATGATCTCAAGTAGTAGTTACGGTTAAAATATCTTTAGCACGTAGGTAAGCCTATTTTGGGGTCTTGGCAATTAAAGTTCCCAGCTTTACATGATTAACTAAGTTGCGGTCGACGACCGCCAGACTTTAACCTCGAGTAAGATAGAACTGGGTGGACCCTAGGATCCGTACGGAGCAGCGTGGAAACACCTTTCACTTCTGCTTGTGTCGGGAATGGAACCGACTCCTCCATTCCGCAGTCAAGTACATTACCACGCAGTGTCACTGTAAGTCACTTTCAAATGGTTCCAAGAACTTGACAATGAACTTTGGTATTTTAAATGAACAATAATTAAAACCTGTTATGGCATGTCTCCAAATATCTTACTGTTGAACCTTGTTGTTGTCTTATCAACACTGAAGTAGTTTTTGAAAATGTTAACTGCTTTTCTTAAAAGTTACTTATAATAATTCTCGAAAATCTTCACTAACTTCAAAATTGATTTAAAAAAAAAGTTAAATATAGTTTGGAAGTCTTTTTTTTTCCTAAATTCCTTCGAATTTGATGTAAACTTCATTGTACATTTAGTATTGTTAAGAGCTGTTGAATTCCACTAAAGTGTCCTTGTTTTTTTCTGATACAAAATGATGATTGATAAGAAAGTCCTGAATTTTGCGTAGGATAATGAAACCAAAATTGTCTAGGATTCCTCTGTTCAGGCAGCCCTTTTAGATCGCTGAAGGTATAGACTCGCAACGATTCTTGACCTAACTTCGAGATGAAGTTGAGGATCGGTAAATCATTCTGACTGTTTAACATCGGGAAAAAAACTCAATTTTCATTTTATAAAATCCGAGACCCCGCCTGGAAGAGAAATCTTAGCAACAACAGAAATCCATTGGAGGAAATATTCAAATAACTCTGAATATTTGATTGCTAAGATTTGTAACACTAATCTTAACATTTTCTATTTTTTTTTCTTTATCTTAAATAACTTTCTGCATTCAGCTAATTTTAAATATATGGTAGATTTATCTAAGATTCTTAATTTCTAATTGCAAAACATTCAGAGTTTATTTTTAAATTCTTTTCAGTAATCATTTTAAATAAATTTAACGATTATATACAAGTTGTTTTTTTCCCCATTTCAAATCACTATACTCTTAAAATTATATAACTTTTGTTTAAAATTCCTTCTTACCTTAAAACAGATTTTTTTCTTTAACTGATTTTTTTTCTTCAAATTTGGCTTATCTCCAATTAATCCTTTGACAAACTTTTTAACAATTTTGTTTCATTAATTCTTCGTTTTCGAAAATTTACATCTTTTATTTAAATGAATTAAAATTGCATATAAAAATAAAATAATTTAAAAACGAAATCAACTAAAATGAAAATTAAAAATTAAAAAACTGCTTTCTTTAATTCTCCATACCTTGATAATAATGGCTTGTAGCCAAAGAAACTGTTGGTTTTAATTTTAATTTTTAATTTTATTATTTTTATATTTATTTTCATTTTTAAATTATATTTTTATGTGCAATTTTAATTCATTTAAATAGACTAACTATTAATTGTTTGCACGTTAATACGTTAATTTATCTTTTTTTTTTTTTGATGTTTCAATCTTTGCTTTCTTTAGTTGATGTAACAATTTGAAAACCAATCTTTTTTTAATTAACTCAAAATAAATATATTTATTTAAATATTCGATTTCCAATGCAGCAATTTGCATTTAATATATAAAATTTATTATTTTGTATTTTTTTTTTTTATTTATTTGATATTGTTAAGAAATCTCATAAATCTCAAATGTCTGAAGTAAAACCCATTATTATAGATACTTACGGTTCTTTCATGTGCTGTTGAATTTTTCATAAAAATTATTACAATATAATAATTCATCACTTGAATAAAATTTCATGTTTTTTGTCTCATTTGAAAACCAGCTTGTTCTATGATGTTCGAGTGTATTGTATATCTGAATATTGCTATTTTAAAATGTTACTATATTTTAGACAAAATATATAGAGAGAAATAATTATATAAGAAATTATAAAATCACTAATATTCCGCGCAATAGTAAAACCATTATCAAATTAAGAAAAACAATACTGACTAGAATTTAATAAATAGAATCAAAACCAAATTAGATAACAATATTAATAGATAACAAGGAGCAGACATTTATTCAGATAAATTTAATATAATAATAATAATATAATATATTATCTATTTCAATTTGAATACATAAATTTCAAAAACTTTAAAGACATACAGTTAGAATATTTATAAAAAAAAAAGGCAAAAAAACAAAATACTTAAAACGCACATACACAACTATTAATTTTGCAACTATGTAAATAACTAATTAATGTAGATCAACATAATATTTTCCACTATTTATTATCAACGTAATATTTTCCACTATTTTAAATTTTTATACATTTTACTGATATTTAAACCTTAAAAGGATTTACTCAAAAGTATCTGAAAGAACTAAAAAGCTGTGTTCAAGAAATCGTGAGCTTGTTTTCTTTTTTCTTTTTTTATTAACAATAACTTCATCTTTCTAATTAGGAAACCTGCCAAATATAAACAGTATCTTTAAACTCTCCATTTGCTGACAATTAATTAAATCCACTAAAACATAATTGAAGCTGCCGCAATCGAGTTAATTTTCATCACGTGAAAGCGTGCAGTGAATTAATAAAATAGATTAATTCCGTCGTTAGACATCAACAGAGATTCTTTGTATCATTCTCTAAGTTAATGATTTTCTATGGAAATTTCCGCCAATTATTAATGCTTATTGCTTGAAATTTATGTTTAAATTTATACTGAAACAGAAACAGCGATATTAAATCTCCAAATTTTCGGTTTATTGTAATTTTACAAAAAAAGAATATGGTGAAGGTATACTCGTAACTTGAAAGTTAACCAAGCACCAAAACGCTTGTTAGAGCCTACAACTTTAAATTGATTGAAAAAAAAAAACAAAAACATATAAAAAAGTAATTGATTCATTGCAAAAACTAGCTCTCCATCCACCCGAGTCAATAATGGCAATTTCAGAGAAAATTTTCTCATTTGTTACAGAAAAAAAAAAGAGAAAAAAAATCCGCCATTCCAACTAAATTAAAAAAACAAGTTAACGTTCAAACAAGTTTTAACAAACAACATGTTTTTCAAAATGTCAAGATTTTTTGAAACGTTTCTGAGAAAAGAGAAGTAAATGAAAGTGGTTCTTCTGCTATATTTATTTAATACAAATTATTAAATGAAGCATTAATGGAATAGTGTGGAAACATTTTACTGATTTTTTTTTCAGTTCAAACACATTTAAGCATTTATGATTCACGGCTAATAATACAGGCACTCTTCACTTAACGCCTGACAAGTTCCGTTGTGAGTTCCGTTCCTACGACTAGGTCGTTAAGTGAATTGGTCGATAAGCGAAGAGCTTAATCGTTTTATTTATTCTGAATAAAGAAAAGATCTAAAGGAAACTTCAACTTAATAACTTCGTTTTAATTTTCATCGCTTACATATTACAGAACATAAAAAATAAACAATCAACCAAAATTATAAAAATGATTTACCAAAAAAATTAAGTTCATTCATAAAAAAAAGACAATCAAAATCGTATTAGCCAGCAGAGGGATTTCGGTACTGTTCATGGGTTGGACATGTTTCGTTTACATTTTCGTTGCTGTGAAACACGCCTAGTGGCTGCTTTACGCGCTCCCGAAAAGTTGTCTCAAACGAGCTCAAATTCTTGCCAATTGCCAGTTGCCGCTGGCCGCTTGTCGAATCACTTTAGACGGGAAGAAAACTTCCCGTTTTCAAGTCTCGTTTCTTCTCGTTTAAAATCGCCATAACAACTGCCTTCGCCGAAGCGACAAAACAAGATGATTTTGCAGCTTGTTTGTAATTTTTCACAACTCATTTCACAGCAGAGATAAAGAAAAAAAAGGTAAAAAAAAACCCAGAGGAAGAGATTGTGGTAAATAAAGCCGTGGATTGAAACCTCGAGCAAAGAATATCCAGATTTCAGCGTGAAGTTAACACTGTCATAGTTTTGAAATAAATTTTCTCGGCACCAAGAGCGCTGGTGTCGACTTGCTTCTAGTATTTGCGTGAATTTAGAACCGCATCTATTTAGAGCAATTGGCAGATTTTTCGAGCAAGTGTGAGGTTTTGGAGGTTTGAGGCTAGTTTTCGGGAGCGTGTAAAGCAGCCACAAGACGACTGAGAAAGGAGATTGATTCCCCTCGGTTCGGTTCTCATGTGGGTTTCGTTGATGGTGGCGATCCGCGCTGGGCAGGTTTTCCCGAGGTTCTCCCGTTTCCCCTGCATTTCTCACACCATCCTTTCTCTCAGTCTTTCTCTCCGTCTGTCCTCCTTTCCGTGGGATAGCACAAAAGATCTTTCAGGTCGACGTGCTCGGCTGTCAAGCCACCCACATTCACAAGTAATCTAGATTCCCCTTGCTAGAGAGTTGGTCGTAAGGCCGAACAATCGTTAAACAGGTAGGTCGTTAAGTGAGGAGTGCCTGTACATTTCTATTATCGACTGTTGAAGAGAAATCGTTCTGCAGTTTTTATGTTTAAGAACGATCTCTGCCTTCAAGAAACAAGAAGCTACAGAGCCGTTTCTAGGTGTTCTGCCACCCTAGGCGAGAACTGAAAAATGCCGCCCCCTCCCTTTCAAATGCCGCCCCCACCAAAAAAAAAAAAAAACAACAGAATCTTCAATTGAACAACCAAAAAAAAAAAAAAAAAATCCAATCCTATTTTAACAACCAAAAAAAAAAACGGAATCCGTCCTTCGGCCGCTCTAAAGTCTTCCGCCCTAGGCGGCCGCCTAGTCTTGCCTAATGGTAGAAACGGCCCTGAGAAGCTAGCATTCATTATCTCATATCTTCTAATGTTTTTGTGTTCTAATGTCATTCTATGGAGTTGTTCTACATTCCTTCTGTTCAGAATCCTGTAAGTTGTGAATTTCAAAATTTGAAGTCATACACCCTGTAAAGAAAGTATAAACTCACCCAAGTATTTCAAATAACATTTTATTATAGGATTTGTTTCTTAGTCTATTTAAAACCAATAAATTCATGTACCATTTAAACATCTCAAACATTTTGAGTAGTTTTTAAATTAAAAAATAAAAATCACTTTTCAACTGTAAAGAAAACATAAACTCAAAACATAATATTTCGAAAATTATTGAAATTAATAACGTGTTGGTCCTCCTTTCTTCTCTACAATTTCTATCATCCTGTCAGGCATTGTCCCAATTAATTTTTTCAAATCGGACATCTTTATCTGGTCCCAAGCATTCCAAATTGCAACCTTCAGATCATTCAAGTCATGATACTGTTTGTTTCGGCCATGTACAATGTTTGCCATCCAACCCCACACGTTTTCAATTGGATTTAGGTCAGGTGAACGGGAGGCCATGGAAAGGTGAGTGGCAGTGAGCTTGGGCTTAGCTTTCAGTTTTACAAACTTCATGTGATTATTTGACGTTAAGCTTTTCCATACAGTTTGGTGAGATACAGTCTTCGGCAAGACACGAGCAATTTCACGGGTGGTCATCTCATCAGACGCAGCAAGATCTTGAATTCTCCGGTGGTCCCGAGGTGTGAGTTTTCGAGGTCTATCTGGTCTTTTTGTGGTTCCATAACTATCACCTTTCTTGATGAGATTTTGAATAACAGTCTATGAACGATTTAATTCTGCGGCTATTTGCCTTGTTGACTTTTTTTGACCAAGGAGAATTAGTTATTTTTATGCAAATTTGGGATATTCCAATCACTTTGCAGGTGTCAAAATCAAAACATTTCTTAGAGAGTTTATATTTTCTTCACAGTTGAAAATTGATTTTATTTTTTAATTTAAAAACTACTCAAAATGTTTGAGATATTTAAACGGTACATGAATTAATTTCGTTTAAATACACCAAGAAAAAGAAGTTGGAAGTAAACAAATCATGTAATGAAAAGTTATTTGAAATACTTGGGTGAGTTTATACTTTCTTTACAAGGTACATAATGAGCAGCATCAAAATTTACAGTACGACTAATAACAGTGCCTGTAGCATATGTAATTTTCTGTATTTTTCACTGAATCTGATATAATGAACAATGAGGTAGCATTTTGATATTTAATGAAAAAAAAAGGAAGACTGTTCACAGTGGACGGGGACTATATAATTTATGAAATGAAGATTTATATCAACATGAAATCATAATGCTAAAACTATTAACTGCTAATCCCTTAAGTATTTTTTTTTAACTACTCTTATTTTTTTATTTTTTTTTTGACTTATTGCAAATTTTGTTCAGATTATTTGGATGACTCACCAGTGACAAGATAAAAAGCATAATTAGGAGACTTGCATTTGTGCCATTGTAAGAAGAAATAGCTCGACATTCTTTAAACTTCTTATTTTGAAAAAAAGATTATATTTTTGTGATTTGATTTAAGACGAATCAACCAAACGATTTCCGAACTTTCAACTTTTCGAATTCAAATTATTTTGCCATTTGAAATGAATAATTATAATGTGAATTTCTTAAGCTAAATAAAGAAATTTAACGTGCAAAAAAATTATTCAAAATATAATAGGCTATTTCGACACTTTGTATACAATATAAAATATGGAAATAGTACTAAATTCTGAAGTCGGTCTATAAAAATAAAAAATTGCTTGCGATTTGTTTTTAATAAAAATGGAAATTAATGAATATATGGGAAACCGAATTTTTTTTTTTTTATTGTTAAAATTTATTTACAGGGATTAAATCGCTATTCTTTTTAAGTAATAATAAAAGTTTAGATTTTTTTTATTACTTTGCATTCTTTATAAAGTTTTTATCAATCCAAACAAAAGATTTTTAATAATTATGAATAATAATGTGACTTAGTTATTATTATTATTATTTTTTTTTACTTTATTTTTTTTTTTTTTTATAAATACAGATCTCTGTAAAATTAAAATTTAATGAAAATTATTTTTTCTATCATTAGTTGCAATTTATATACACTATTTACGAAGTTTCATTTTGATTTATCAGAAGGACTTCTTTAGAAAATTTTTTACTTGTATGAGAAAGGTTTGAATTGGAAAAGGCCAAACACACAGTTTCTAAAAATTAACTTTATAAAATTAAAAACACAAAATACACATACGTTTCGGCTTGCCGAAGTTACAAGCCTTTCTCAATGTAATTTACAATATAGGAAACAATTCCTTATTTATACAGCCAACTAAAGACAAAAAGAACAATCATGGGATTCTATCCTTTTTGAGAACCCCGTAGCCGAAGGATCTGGTCCAATAGAAGGACTTCTATCGCCCTTTATATGGCCGCGCGGTTGGCGTTTCGCTATGACATCGGCCTCTCACCTCTGAGTACCGGGTTCGGTTCTCATGTGGGTTTCGTGAAGGTGGACGATCCGCACAGGGCAGGTTTTCTCGGGGTTCTCCCATTTCCCCTGCACTTCTCACACCATACTTTCTCAGTCTTTCTCTCCATCTGTCCTTATTTCCGTGGGATAGTACAATAGACCTCAGGTCACAGTGCTTGGCTTCTCTGCCACCCACTCACTACATAGCATAACATAACATCGCCCTTTAAGTATCTCTCTATATATAGATGCATAGCCTACTTGTATTATGGCGATGAATGAGATCATAAACCTACAACTAAGAAAGCCAATGTCGACAAAAAAATATTTAGCACTATATGAGAAATTAAACAATTAATATATCACTTACTATTCTATTTTTTAATATTAATTTATTATTAAAAATAGAAAAATTATTTCTATTTTTTTAATAATAATAATAATAATTATTATTTTTATTATTAATATTATAATAATATTTTATTATTAAATTATTATTTTTTTTAATTGTTATTAATTTTGTTGAGTTTTATCTCAACAAAATTAAATTTATCAATCAAATTTTTAAACAAAAATCCAGAAAGTTTCCATTTTGTTAAATAATTCACTTGCCCTGAATTAAAATTCCATTTCTCTCTGTTCAAATCGTATAGGATTGTTTTGATCAACATAAACTGATATTAAAACATTCCAGACATTCCAGCAATTACTTCAGGGTGGAACAGTTTCACAGAAAGTTCGAGGATTGAGTACAGCTATTCAAAACATTTCATTGACTTCCTCTTAACTAGTATTTACTTGGATCACTTCCTTATAATCAAAAGGGAAAAAAGATCTATAGAATTACGCTGTAGTTGTCCAAGGTAAAAAAAAAATCTTTTTTTTTATTCAGATTTATTTTAAATGAAATGAAACATTAGAATATATACATATATATATTTTCGTGTATTCTAAGTATATATATACTTAGAATATACGAATTTTTAGTAGAATCTGCTTCTCTAAATCACAGTATACAGAAAATTTTTTCATCATCTTTAAGCGTAATATTTTGCAGAATTTGAATTGAAGTCCTACAATGAAATGTAAATTTGCTTTTCTGTGTTACAAAACTGTATACAGTCGGACCTCTATTTAACGAAGTCGCTAAATCCCGCAAAAAAAAAAAAAAGTTCGTTATATGAAAAATTCGTTAAATAGAGATTTACCTTTTAAAATTACTTCAAACTACATAAAGCAGATTTAAAATACATAAACAATAAATATTATTAAAAAAGTAATAATTTTAATGACATGAAGCATAGATTACCATACGCATACTTAAATTTTACTAATAAAGTCTGTTAATTTTGTCTGAGTTTTTTTTTTTTTTTTTTGAAAAAGTGTTTTCGCTCAAAGTACGTCTCGAACCTTTGCAATGCACCAAAAACCCCTTCAGGCGTATTTTCTTCAAATTGAAATCCTCGTCGGATTGTTTCAAATGATTTTAGCACTTCATCATACGACTGTTTTTTGATTTCTTCATCAAGATCAATTCTATTTTCATCATCTTCATCTTCATCGCAATTCCTTGCTGTATTGTTTTTATTTTTCACACTGTCCAAAATATCCGATTCAGTTAGTGTTTCCGAGGTCTCAACTTCAAAATCAAGTGAAAGATAATCTTCAATGAGCACATCATCATTAATTTCTTCTTTTTCCCTCAGCTGTATCCTCGAAAAAGTTCGTTAAATAGAAAATGCACTTCGCTATTTGGAGGTTATTTTACGAAGAAATTAGCAAAATGTTCTTGGTTCCAAAGAAAAGTTCGCAAAATAGAGAAATTCGCAAAATAGAGGTTCGTTAAATAGAGGTCCGACTGTAGTTCCAACTGATGATCGACGTAAAGAAAAATCGTGAAGATGGAATACATGTTAGACTGAACTGAAGCAGAACTATCTGTCTTTCTCTGATTGGATCGAAGTTAGAAACCCCTCTCTAATTCAGTACCGGTATTAAAAATTAATATAGACGAGTTAATATCTTCAATTTAAAAGCAATATTTAAAATAGTAATATTATAAAATATATTTTTCAAAAATCTGGATTATCTACTTTCATTAAAATCTTCTAACACACAGGACTAATACACAACTTAAAGTTTAAAATTTATAAACATTTGTAAAAATTGAAAGGTGGAAATTTTAAAGTTTTTAAATTTTTAATTTGTGTATGTCCAGTGTGTTAGAAAATTTTAATTCAAGTACATCCATTAAGTGCAGTTAAATGCAGTTTAATCTGGATTATCCTTTAGCTTTCACTGAATAGTACAGTTGTTTTTTAATTTAACTTCTCATAATGGAAATCTATTTCTTTTTTCTATATAATAATCTGTCATTGTCTTGACAGATTTGGAAATTCTAATAAACTGATTTCATGTATTATTATTATTGATAACATGTGTTTAATAATAAATTTTTAGGAAATAAATTTAAGAAAATAACTACAACTTCTTAGCTAAAACTTTAGGAGACATTCATGAACTAGAAAATAATAATCTGTAAGTCATGTTATTGTCTATTGTATTTGTAGAACGAAAAATATCGCGCTGATGTCTTACTATTAAAAGTTAAGTAATTTCTTTATGAAACAATGTAAATCTAATAATATTTATAAAAGTAAAAAGCATTTTGAACAAAATTATTCTTTTTTTTTAAACAGATGACGAATTTATCGAGAACGATTTCATCTAAAGAAACTTAGGCGGAAAGATTATACAGTAAAACCCTGGTTAACCGAAATAAAGGGGGAAGCCGTTTCGGATAACATTTTTTTCGATTAAGCCATGAACATCTAATACAGCTACAGTATTTTGTATTGTAATTATAGTACGTATTTTTGAAAGGTTTTGAAGGTCAAACGAATTTAAAAATCTCTTTGTATGCTACTTTTATGTCTTTTATTTTAAGCTAAAATTACATTTTTAGTATTACAGTAGACTACATCGATATACAGTATTCTGTACTTAATAGTTTGTAGCATATGAATTACTCATTTAAAAATTTTTTGTTTGTTTCTTGAGTCCCTCCCAACATTTTCGAGCAGCGATGTCCCGCCATCTTTTCATTTTTCTATGCAGTGCAGTATTATTGTGTGCATTTTCGATTTTCGGATAACCCGGGTTTCGGTTGACCCGAATTCGGTTAACCGTGGTTTTGCTGTAATTTCAATAGTGGAAATGAAATCAACAAAGTTTATTTGTGATAATAAATAGCAAAAGTGTTTACAAAGTGACATCCTAGAACAGCTGTTTCATGCTAATATAACGATCATCAGCTAGAAGTAGTCACCAGTAAAAAGCGAGGTCTCGATACACAGACAAATTTGTGATAACTTGGTCAATTCGGTGCAATTGATAAACATAAAGGCGGAGGAACAGGTTACTACAATGGATAAAACCAACTGCTTCATATACGAAACTTACAATATTATAATTACCTATTAAAATTTTAACAACTAGAATGAGCCTTAGATCAGTATGGTACCACAGTGGAGTGCCCCCCCCCCCCCGTAATTTTTACTTAATCCAAGTAGTTTCTAATCTAGTTATTTCTTTTTAATTTAACAATATTTGTAAAACAAATTTTATCTGCCTAATAATTCAGAAGAAGAAGAGAGATTTCTAGAAAGTTTTGAACTTTGGTTCTGGAGAAGAATGTTAAAAGTGAAATGGTCGGATAGAGTAAAGAATGAGGACGTTTTAACAAGAATAGGTGAAAAAAGGAAATTGTTAGAAACCATACGCAAGAGAAAAGTATCTTGGTTAGGACATGTGCTACGAAGAAATTGTCTACAACAAAGAATAATAGGTGGATAAGTAGAAGGAAAGAGAGGAAGAGGAAGAAGAAGGATTAGAATGCTGGATGATGTTAAAAGGGGAAGAAAGTATGAACAATTGAAGAAAGATGCACAGGATAGAAGAAAATGGAGAGCGTCCAATTGAAACCTGTCGTAAAGACAATTACACCAGAGAGAGCGAGAGAGAGAGAGAGAGCGAGAGAGAGAGAGAGAGAGAGAGAGAGAGAGAGACAGAGAGAATTCAACAAAATGGTAACTACGGAAGCCACAAAGGAACCAAAACGGCTCGAGGTACGAATTCTTTTTAATTTCTTTGTGCATTCTGTAGTTACCATTTTGTTGAATAATTATATAAGTTCATTTATTTAAATTTGGAGTGCATTGCTTAATTGAGTTAATTTACAATTTTCTGATAGGCCTACTTGTTACTTTTGACGAGACTCATCAAATCCCCGTTTGCTTATACCTTCGTAACCTTTGCATATACATGTATTTCCACCCCCAATAACATCATTTAACCGCTGGAAGAATCTTCTTGAAACATGGTATGCCTATTCGAGGTCTAGGGATGATCTAACTTTTATATTTGATAATTGAAAAGAATCCTTGTCTATAAATTAGCGCGAGAAGGCAACAAAAATTCCCATATAAAAACATTGGCATTAAAACAATGGATTTCTGTCCTATTTCTATTAATACTGTTGCGTTGCTTAAAATAAATAACGTAGATAAATAACATAGGTAACTAATGGCTTTACTGAATTTTTTAATAACTTCATTTACAACACAGTATATATACAAGAGCTTTGGATTCCCAGAGCCAAAACCAATCTCACGTCAGTCCGCCTGTGCAGAGGACCAATCAGGTGAGACCTCCATTCCAGGAACAGTCTTAATCCCACTATGCTTGATAATCCTTTAATCCCTTGACCCTGTGAACTACACATCAATACTTCATTATTTTAAACTATGTATTTTAATCCCCTTTTAGCTAATCCATTCTGGTTAATTCATTTAGCTAATCCATTCTGGTTAAAATTGATCCAATTTATACAATTTTCATAATAATGGCGAATTTAATTCATTTGTTTCAGGCAATTTTGTACTTTTCTATCCAGTAGATATTATAATTTCAATGTAAATGAAAGCTTTTCGGGTTTAGTGTTTGCATGGAATTAAAAAAAAAAGGAAAATAAATTTTATAAAAAAAAAAAAAAACAGGTTACAGAAAGTTCTCTCGAATTTCTTATATAAACATTTGTTTCTGGTGTTGTATTTTTTTTTAAATTCTACTTATCTGGAAGTCATACAAGATATGCAAATTCTTGAGGGAAAGTGAAGATGAATTAAAAATTTTTTTTTTCATTAAATAAGAATTTTCATACAAATAAAATTTGTCTTCATGTGGTAAAAAGGAATTGGATCTAATATTATTGAAATAAATTGTCCATTCTTATAAGGTCAAAATAGTCTACTCTTTTTAAGGTCGCTGTGATTTCGTTTTTCTTTTAAAAGGAGGTGAAATTAAGTAGATACATTTATTAAGCTCAGCTAAGTATTTCTATGTAACCCCATTTTCTTCATTTTGATCTCTTTTCTGTTTGTCTCTCCTACAAGAAGGTCAATGTGAAAATTATCGTAATTATTTTTATATTTTTTTTTTATATGAAATGATTGATGTTATATTGTATCTGTTTAAATAGGCGTGTAAAGACTCAAGGAAAGAGTAAAGAATATGTGCAGCAAATTAATACTTAAACTTGATATAAATATAACCCCCGTTGATTGCGACCCCGGCGAGTGCGAATTCGTTATAGTGCGTACTTTTTTTTTAACTGTCAACAATTAATTGTTAAATAAAACATTATTACCACGAAGTGTATATATTTGTTACTTACATTAATTAGTACATTTAAAAAACGAGAAATCAAAGGCAGCACCTGAAATAAATTGAAATTGCCTCTCTTGTTCGATTATTGGGAAGAAGTTGGGAGCGGCCGTTTTGTCCGTCATCGGACTCTTCAGCCCAATCCCGCCTTCCCCGATAAAAGAAGGCAATTTTATCTGTTCCCAACTTCTTCCCTATAATCGAACAAGAAAGGCAATTTCAATTTATTCAGGTGCTGTCTTTGATTTCTCGCTTTTTAAGCATTTTTCACAGCACGTAAAATGATTTTATTTTGATTAATTAATATAATTTATATATAATTATAATTTTTTCGTAATATCGACTAATTTTAAGTAATAAACGTAGACAGGCCCAGCAAGGAACACTAGATTCTTTTTTGCAACGCGGAACAGTGATTAAATAATATTTTTTCAATGTTTCTTTTCAATGTTATATTATCTTTATCCTATATAAATACTTATTTTCAAATTAATAATGTTTATTTTATCAATAAAGTGTTTTTTCATACTCTAAAATGATTTTTTCTAAATATCCCATTGATTGCGAAATTTCGCTCATTGCGACCTTCTCTGGAACGTATCCTTCGCAATCAACGGGGATTACCTGTATAATAAAATATTATATAATACTGAAATTAAGAAGTTTCTGAAAGAACTTTCCTTCAATTCTTGTGTTTATTTTTTGAAGTCGTGGAAATGATTGAAAAGTTTTCGATTTGTTTATTGTTGTTGTTGTTTTGTTTTTTTTTTGTTTGTTTTTGTTAATCATAATATCTGCTGAATGCTAGTTTAAAACTTATTTTTATTTTCTTAAAACATTAAATGTATCTGCATTACATATTTAAATTATCTGTATCCAATTAATTTTAAACACATAAAACAGTTAAGGCAGACAGGGTTAAAGGAGTTTATATGTATTGTTTTGGTTACAATGTGCTTTTTTTATGGGAATTTTATCATCTTCTCGTGCTAAGCTTTTAGACAAGGAAAACATTTAAAATATAAAAATGATCGTCTCTTTTTCTTAAATTTGCATGCTAAATTTCAAGAAGATTCATCCAGTGGCTGTAAAGTTATTAGGAGGACATATACCCACACGAATTGACTGATTTGATGAGCCTCAATTTCCTAGGAACTACTCTAAAAATTCCTATAACCATATGTTGTGTTGTCTAGCATGTGGCTCAATGGATTCAAGGCGAGGCAGAACCAAAGGACGAGGCCTCAAGGAGTCTCCATTGAAAATACTTCTCTTTATGGGAATGGGGTCTGTAGTGATGGAGATGTTGAAAGTGCGTAGGTGTAACGTTGTGTTCCAACTCTTCATCGTGGCCTCCAAGAATGCCGTGATCTTGGGGTGTATTTTATAGAGATGTAGGAGCCAGGAATGAGGGACTGAGTCAAATGCCTTCTTGTAGTCGATGTACGCGATGTGTAGGTTCCTATTCTTCGCGAGCGCCTGTCGCAGGTCACCGAGTCAATAAGGAGCTGCTCCTTACAACCCTGGGAATTTTTGCGACAGCCCTTCTGTTGTTCGGAAAGAATGTTATGTGTCTCGATGCTTGTGTAGATAATTTAAATACAGTAATACCTTGAGATACGAGCGTCCCGACATACGAGTATTCCGAGATACGAACAAGCCTTCGAGCAAATTTTTGCTTTGAGATACGAGCATGCTTACAGATGGCCGAGCACTCGGAGCAGCCCACGCCGCCTCACTCGTTCACTTCACGTGTTCGTCGACTTCCGTACGCATCTCCCGCGACTCTTCCGTATTATGTTTGCGTTATCTACGTGATTTTTTCTCTATTTTGTGCATTATTCTTCATAAAGTGATGAGTTCTAAGAAAGTGAGTGGTAAGGAAATAACATTGTAAGGATAATAATAACAATAAATCCCTTTTGAAATGGAGACAGAAACAAATCTCCCTCGATAGGTATTTCGTTAAAAGTGAGGGTAGTCAGAAGAAAAAAGTTAAGAAAAGTAAAGAATACAAATCGAAAAAAGCAAATAAAAAATAAAAAAAAGTAAAAAAAAAAAAAAATACGTAAGCTAAGTTACGTTAATTCTAAGTTTATGTAAGTTACGTAGTGTACGTGTAAGGTACAGTAGGGAATCAAGTGTCTACGTACGGGTCAACTCTCTTCCCTCCTCCGCACATGCCGCCGTTAGTTGCTACTGTCTTGTCTGTCAGTAAGAACTCATAATTAAAACCACATTTTATTTTATATCACAGGAAACCTTATATACTATAATTTTTTGCTTGTGTGTATGTCTGTATAGCAATTAAAAACATATTTTTTCCATTATTTTTAGCACTAATAAGGGTTGTTTTTAGAGGGCCGGAACGGATTAATTTTTTTTTCTGCTATTTCTTATGGGAAAAATTGATTTGAGATACGAGCTCGGTCCTGGAACGGATTATGCTTGTATCTCAAGGTATTACTGTTCTTAATATATTCCTTGATGCAAAGCTAGAACGAACCTTAATTGCAATAAAACAATTCAGGAACACATTAAACTACTCCAACAACTGACTTTTACCTATTAATTGAATTGCTATTGCTTATTAATGTGTCAGGAAATTAAAGTTTCTTTCTTATTTCCTATTTTTAAAAATACAATGAAGTATATGAACCTTTTTATAATTACTTTCAAACTTTCATAGTAACAAATTTGTAAAATTCCTTTCTTTGAATAATAAATGGTCTAAATCTTACTAAATATTTTTAGAGAGTTAGATTGTATGTTTTGCTGAAGGTGCATTGGTAATAAATGAAATTCCGGTGACAGATTTTCGGAAATACCAAAGTAAATACCAAAATTAATGGAAGTTATATTATAACGTTCTTGATACACGAAGAATTTCTAAGACTTTTTAGAAATTGATGATGTCATGAACATACCAACTTGAAATTATATAACTAGTTTTCCGAAAATGAAAAATGAAACATGTAATTATTGAG
>JAFIDM010000004.1:37329014-37340701 GCA_023159025.1 Thereuonema tuberculata | reverse complement strand
TGTTACTTACATTAATTAATATATTTGTTACTTACATTAATTAATATGTTTAAAAAGCGGGAAATCAAAGGCAGCACTTGAATAAATTGAAATTGCCTCTCTTGTTCGATTATAGGGAAGATGTTGGGAACGGCCGTTTTTGTCCATCATCGGACTCTTCAGCCCAACCCCGCCTTCCCTGATAAAAGAAGGCAATTTTATCTGTTCCCAACTTCTTCCCTATAATTGAACAAGAAAGGCAATTTCAATTTATTCAGGTGCTGCCTTTGATTTCTTGCTTTTTATGCATTTTTCACAGCACGTTAAATGACTTGATTTTGATTAATTAATATAATTTATATATAATTATGATTTTTTCGTAATATCGACTAATTTTACGTAATAAACGTAAACAGGTCCAGCAAGGAACACTAGATTCTTTTTTGCAACGCGGAACAAAGTGATTAAATAATATTTTTTCAATGTTTCTTTTCAATGTTATATTATCTTTATCCTACATAAATACTGTATTTATTTTCATATTAATAATGTTTATTTTATCAATAAAGTGTTTTTTCATATTCTAAAATGATTTTTTTTTAAATACCCCGTTGATTGCGAAATTTCGCTTAGTGCGACCTTCTCTGGAACGTATCCTTCGCAATCAACGGGGATTACCTGTATAATAATAAAATATTATGTAATACTGAAATTAAGAAGTTTCTGAAAGAACTTTCCTTGAATTCTTGTGTTTATTTTTTGAAGTCGTGGAAATGATTGAAAAGTTTTCGATTTGTTTATTATTGTTGTTGTTTTTTTTTTGTTTGTTTTTGTTAATCATAATATCTGCTGAATGCTAGTTTAAAACTTATTTTTATTTTCTTAAAACATTAAATGTATCTGCATTACATATTTAAATTGTCTGTATCCAATTAATTTTAAACACATAAAACAGTTAAGGCAGACAGGGTTAAAAGGAGTTGAAATGCATTGTTTTGGTTCTAATGTGCTTTTTTTATGGGAATTTTATCATCTTCTCGTGCTAAGCTTTTGACAAGGAAAACATTTAAAATATAAAACTGGTTGTCTCTTTTTCTTAAATTTGCATGCTAAATTTCAAGAAGATTCATCCAGCGGCTGTAAAGTTATTAGGAGGACATATACCCAGACGAATTGACTGATTTGATGAGCCTCAATTTCCTAACTACTCTAAAAGTTATATATCGAGTGTGAGTGAATTTAAATTTTAAATTGTTTAATAACAACTATTAAAATCTTATGCGACTGAGGTTTGGCATACATTAACAGGTGCATATAATCCGTAAAAATTCCTGCAAATTTCAGTACATAGATTCAATAGTTTTATTACAGCTAAAAAATAGAAGAAAAAAAAAATCTAAAAATCTATTCTAAAAATAGAAAATAAATTTATATTTAACTTTCTTTACTTAAAATAAAGACCAATGTGAGTATCTCCCTGCCGTGAATTGTTTCTTCCGCAAGGAGATGCACTTCCGAACCTCATCTAAGGTGGTATCCTCCTATGATTTTCTCCTGCGTCCATTTTCTGTGAATTTTGCCTTTCTGGCCGCCGTAAACCTTCTTTATGCGGTAATCCCATACTGAATCGTCTAATGGACGATTGACGCTACCTGATTCTATCGTTGAAGGTAGTCTGTTTGGGAAAGAAGGGGGCAGCTTGATATTATGTGGTCGATCGTCTCAAATGTAGTGCGGCATTTTCTGCATAATGTCGTCGTGCGTGTTGCATGTTTTCTTGTAGTTGCGTGTGGGGATGAGTTGGTCCTGTATCGCAATCATGAACCCTTCAGTCTCCCCGACAGCTCACCACTCCTCAGCCATCTGTTCGAAGCTTCCATGTCGACATGAGGCTGGCTGAGTTCGTGGCGATGTCTGCCTTGGAATTCCTTACTAGCCCATGATATAAGTAGCTGCTAAATGTGGGTGTCGGTGGTAATGAGTGTTCGACAAATGTTTCAGAAGTCCAGAGAGATGAGGTATGTGTAAGCCTTGATAGTGGTTAATTGGAGTGAGGAGTGTTGTGCCCTAAGTGTTGCTAAGTGTGTGTACAGTCAACTCTCGATAACTCGTACTAAAGGGGGAGGGGTTTGTCCGAGTTACGAAAAGTTCGTCTTATCGAGTGGAAGTAAAGTTGTGCCTAAGGAATGAAAACTGATACTTTATCTAAATTAATATTATACTTTAATGTGACAATACATATCAGATAAGACACATACACAAATAACACTGCTAGGTACGGGAATGGGAAAGTTTGAGATACAATAGGCATATAAGTACTTGCAAAGTATCTATAAGTTATACTGTACTGAATGTGCGGAACAATATAAAGCCCACTGCATTGCACTACTTCTACAACATTTGTAGCCTGTCAGCATGCCGCTGGCATGTTACTAGATAAAATTTTATTTTCGGAAAATTTTGTCCAAAGTCCAAGATATCGAGGTCCGAGTTATCGAGAGTTGACTGTAGTTGTTTTTCCTGTAGGGTGATGAGGTTGATGAGTCCTCGGCCTCCTTCCTTGCGGGGGAGGGTCATTCTTTCCGTAGCGGACTTGGGGTGGTGCATGCTGTGTTTCGTGAATGTTGTGCATTGTAGTATTTCGAGTTCGGTGTTTGTCCATGGAATTATGCCGAAGGAAATGTTAGTGTGGGGACGGCAAAAGCATTGTTTTGCAAATGTTGTGAATGCGAGCAGTGTATGCATTTTTGAGTGCAGTTTTGATATTTGGGTCCTTCGTGACACGCGTTTGCCGGAAGCCCAAGTACTTGTAGATCTCTCCCTCTTCCATGGATTTGATGGCCAACCCACGGTCGAGTTCAAAACCCTCCAAATTCGAGGTCTTCCCGCATGTTATATGTCGATTCCAAATTCTATTCCAATGTCTTTGGTGAACTGTAAAGTGATTTGTAGCAGATTAATAAGTTATGAATTGGTTGTGGAGTAGAGTTTAATAGTGTAGAGTAAGTGTGTGATTTTGTTTGGTGTCAGAGTGCCTGAGGTAAGCTTACAGCCGTGTTTTGTGTTGTCTAGCATGTGGCTCAATGGATTCAAGGCGAGGCAGAACTAAAGAGGATTCAAGGAGTCTCCCTGGAAAATACCTCTCTTTATGGGAATAGGGAGGGTAATGATGGATGTGTTAGAGTTGTAGAAGTGGAGTGTTATGTTCCAACTCTTTATCGGGGCATCCACGAATGCCGTGATCTTGGGGTGTATTTTGTAGAGATGAAGAGTGCGTAGGAGCCAGAAATGTGGTATCGAGTCAAATGGTTCCTATTTATGGCGCGCGCGAAGAATAGGACTGTAGTGATGGAGGTGTTGGAGGTGCGTAGGTGTAATGTTGTGTTCCAACTCTTCATCGTGGCATCCAAGAATGCCATGATCTTCGGGTGCATTTTGTAGAGATGAAGTGTGTGTAGAAGCCAGGAATGAGGAAGTCAAATGCTTTCATGTAGTCGATGTACGCGATGTTAGGTGTCTCGATGTGTGTGTGTAGATAATTTAAATACTTAATATATTCCTTGAAGCAAAGCTAGAATGAAGCTTCATTTGCAATGAAACACATTAAACTACTCCAACAAATGAATTTTACCTATTAATTGAATTGCTATTTCTTATTAATGTGTCCGAAAATTAAAGTTGGAGGTGAAAGGAGCGTGGAAAAATCCCCGCCCTCCACCGAGGCCGGGAATCGAACCCGCTACCTCCAACCCGCAGCCAAGCGCCCTGACCACTCGACTACCGGGCCCACTTCTTTCCTATTTCCTATTTTTAAAAATACAATGAAGTACATGAACCTTTTTATAATTACTTTCAAACTTTCATAGTAACAAATTTGTAAAATTCCTTTCTTTGAATAATAAATGGTCTAAATCTTAATAAATATTTTTAAAAAGTTAGATTGTATGTTTCGCTGAAGGTGCATTGGTAATAAATAAAATATCCGGTGACAGATTTTCGGAGATACCAAAGTAAATACCAAAATTAAAGGAAGTTATATTATAACGTTCTTGATACACGAAGAATTTCTAAGACTTTTTAGAAATTGATGATGTCATGAACATACCAACTTGAAATTGTATAACTAGTTTTCCGAAAATGAAAAATGAAACATGTAATTATTGAGAACCAATTCTCTCTTCATTTTAACATTAATTTAAATTCAAAATCAGATATGGGTCAATTGTTTAAGCCCATTTATTGTTCATCGCTGATTTTGCTCTTAATAATATCTTTTTGCTTGTAGATCATTTTAAGTTTACATAAACAATAATTAAACAGGGGAAAGCAAGACACGAACTCTGCGTAGATGCCCTGCATTTTGTTTACATCAAAAACTACGGAAAATTCCATCCGTTTGATTTCGCTTTCATTTCTAGAACGTATTTTTAACTCATCAGCTGGAAGTAGGCTGGTTTGTTAAAATTCCGGAGTAATTAATACTTTATGCATAAGACTAAATAAAAACTAATAAAATAACAAATTATACTATTAACATTAAAAAAAAGTTTGAAACCCTTTTTTTTTAGACAAGCGTTTTGATTACCTGAGGAAGAGGTGTGAAAAAAAGAGTCTCGGAACATTAATTGTATTTTTTTTTATTTTTTTTTAATTTCTCCGTAGTATTCTAGGCTGATAAGAAAACATAATACAGTAATCATGTAAACGACATGTCAATACAAATATTTATTTAACTATTCATTTCAATTTCTTAAAGATTCTTTATAAAATAAGATCATAGGGATACAAAATATCTATGGTTTTAAGTGGCTTTAAGGGAAATCCACATTGTTGTGTCCAGAGAAATTTTTAGTTTTTTTTGTTTTTGTTTTTATTGTGAATGACTTACCTGCGTTTTAAAGTTAAAACCTTTAACCTTTGAGGTTTACGGTGAAATCTTTTCATTAAATTTAATATTATCTATCCTAGTAATATCTTAATAATATTTTAGTAATAAGTATTTGATTTCTTTTATGTACTGTGTTATTGTTTACGAAAATTGATGAAACGCAAAACATCCTTAAATATATCACAATGCCAACTACATTAGCACATACAATAAAATTAATACATTTAAAATACATACACGACGTACGTTTCAGAATCTCATTATATCAGATTCTCTTACCAAGTACATTAAAAAATAAAATTATACAGAAATAAAAACAAACGCCCAGTCCAATGGGTTTAGGCTTACATTTTTTGTTTGCGATCTATACAACCCTACTGGTCTTATAAGCCTAAACCCATTGGACTGGGTGTTTTGTTTCTGTTTTTGTATAATTTTATTTTTTAATGCACTTGATAAGAGAATCTGATATAATGAGATTCTGAAACTACGTCGTATATGTATTTTAAATGTATTAATTTTATTGTATGTGCTAATGTAGTTGGCATTGTGATAATTCTAAATAGCACGTTAAAATTCTTGTACTTTGATCCTTAAAAATAATTAAAATAGTAAAAATTTTCATTTTTTAAACGGCCTATTTTCTTTTAAGAGGTCCAGTAAGAATATATATAATATATAAGTCCTTTTTTTTTTTTTTGAAACATGTCTTTTTATTTATTTACTTATTTGAATTTTTATTAACTTATTTAGTTTTTTTTGGAACAAATGGAATCCAAATGGAAGTTAACGGCAGTTTTCAATAGATTTCATTAATATAGCATGGAAGATTACTTAATCATCGAATTCAGAATAGAGGAGTCTGAATTTAACAGATCATTACTTAGATTTTCTGTTTTAACTTAAAATATAAATTAATGCATGTGTCAGCCTGAAAACTGATGTGCGTTTATAGCCGAGGAAAATGGAAATTAAAATTTTTTAAAATATAGTATTATAGTTAACGACTTTATCGATAGATGTCACCACAATTACTCAACGTTCATTTGTTCTTGACTAAGGACGATTCTGAGATAGAATTTTCAAGAAATGGCCGAAGAACAGATATATCAGCACGACCCAAGGATTGCAATAATGATATAGTTGGAGATACAGGATTGGGGAAATACAGAGCCTTTCATAAAGTTAAGGCTCTGTATTTCCCCAATCCTGTATCTCCAACTATATCATTATTATTATCAACTAAGTAATGCTTCATAAAGTATTGGCTAAAACATGAATCTTGTTATTACTTTTTTAAGTAAGTATTCTGGTAGCACCAAGAAAAATTAAGACATTCTGTATGTAACAAAATCTTAAAGCATATTTATTTAATTATTTTAAATCTAAACAATGGGTAATTGAAATCTTCTTTAAATAGGGCAATAAGAAGTTATAAATACAAACTTAGACTTAGTGTTTCGTAATTAACTTTTCCTAGAACGGACAGCAAACAAACAGAAAATATCGTTCCTGGAAAGTCATTTTGGTTTGCAGTCGAAGCATAAATTTAAGTTCGACCCAAACTAATAAAAATAATATTAAAAAAAAGAAAGTATATTAATGTAAGGAAAAATAAAAAAAAAGAGCTAGGAAATTATCATTCATCTTGTGTGAAACTAAATAAGATAAGGACCAAACACACAAAATTCCATAAATAAAATTTAAATAAATCATGTTCCATTACATGTTTTGAAGCTTCCTGGACAAGAGTTAGGAGAATAAGAAAAAAAATCCCCAGTAGATATTCGATTCGAACCGACAACCTCCAGCGTACGAGTCCGACACCTTACCCATCAAGCTGTAGCTGACATCTGAAATAAGATGGTTACATTTAAGCTAATAGCGGAAATCCAATGAAAACAAAACCAAATATTTCGAATATGGGGGGGGGGAAGGGCGTTGACTCATAAAAATACCCTATTCATACGGTGTTTGGGCCTTTAACAGATGGTGAATTCCGTTTGTCGATCCGACCTTCCGTTCGAGAGTTGTTGTTGGGTGGGGGGGGGGTACAATGACAGCACTGCCAAATATTCGAACATGCTGAAAATACCCCATTCCAATTTTGTTTCAGCCTCCGAACACGATGATGAACACGATGTTGAAGTCCATTCCATTGAAGATCAAATCTGTTCGGGAGTTCTTAGGGAGGGACTGACACGGACGAAAGGACAGGACATACGCAATAACTACCGATTTTAGTCGCTATCACAATAGCTTCCAAATGTGTGACTAAAAATACACCATAAGTCAAAATCTGAATTAAGTTTTGCCGCATGCAGATTGGCAATAACGATTTTTTTTTTTAATTAATTGTTAAAATAAATATTAATCATAAGGTGCGGAAACTTTTATTTTAACAAATTAATTTTAAATATATATATATATATAATTCTATTATTTTTTTTGAAAATGGCTATTACACAATAACTTAAATAAGATGGGTAAGTTAAAAATATTTATAACTTTTATACGTTAAAACATAAGATAAAGTTGAGAGAGATGACACACAATTCGAATTTTTCACGTAAAATATTAAAAACCTTATTTTTTAAATGTTTGAAAGCTTTAAACTGTTTATTTATCCTTTGCTTTCATATTTACGTTATTTATATTTTTATGTTTGTAATGCCGTTTATTATTTTTAGAATTTAATAAAATGGGAGAGATGACACGGGTAGTACGGGATAGATGGCCACATGGAATATGAGTAAGAGACCTGCATAAATCAAGCTGCTACTTTATTTTTATAAAAACATATGAAATGAAACACTAAAATCAAGTTGAATAATGATATTTGTGAAACTTTTTGGAAAAAACTGTTTAATAAAAAATAATCCACTTACAGTTATCAGATTTGCACAATACTTTAGATTTTATTTTTTAAGTCTATATGAAACTTAGTGGCAATTATTTTTTTTTAAATTATGCAAATTGTAATTGTTTTGTGATGAATATAAAATAAAAGAAAAAGAATAAAAAAGTGATGGGACAGATGACACACTCCGCCATTTCCACCAAATGGGACCCAAGACACTAGTGCCCGGTACATAACATTGCTTACTCTATTTACATGTTTCACAGTGAATTATAGCGAAAGATGCCTTAAAAAAGGGCTGTTAACTAAACAAATTCGCAAAGTCAACGAAAATTCGAGCACAAATCTGGCTACATAAGAGAAAGAAAAACTCAATAAAATCTCATATATCAATTCAGCACAAACACTGTACACACACTAAAGCTCACACTGGTCTCGGGATCTGGTCATGTGATGCGCTGCAGTCTACTGCGAACCCATCTTGAAGTTACATTACATGTGTCATTTCTCCCAACTTTACTAGAATTATTACATATTTTTTTTTTGTGAAAATACAAAATCGAGAAAAACCCTTATGCAATTTCACTTTCTATTCAGCCAAAAATTAGTAAACATTTTTTTTTCCCTAAAAAAAACAAAAACCAAAAAACTATGAAATTAAATTTTTTATAAATAAACTAAGAAAAGCTGATTCATTATAAATTTGTAAAGACAGAGTAAAAACTACAAGGTAAGAATTAGGGATAAAAATTGTAAACACCTACTTCGATATTGATTGAGTATTTTATCGGTAACGCTGCACTGTTTTGTCCAATATTTTAAAATCATTCCAAATTTTAATTAAGTCATTATAATATCAATTTAAAACTTATTAGTTGGGCTAGTGAAGCAAGTCCCTAGAATAAGTAAATAAACATTTTATTTTTCTAGTTTTTATATTAATATGTTTAATTTTAATAGTCGCTAAATGTTTCTTATTACAGTTTGGGAACCATTTTTTGGAAAAATCCAATTAACGTCATTTCGATATTTGTTGCATAAGAATTGTCTCCAATGAATGAAACTATGTTTAAATAGATTTGATTTTTCCAAAAATGGTTCCCAAATAAATGATAATTGACACTAGATTCTTTAATTTTTTTAAAAACTTAAAAAAATTCTTTTTTCACTAATTGAACAGTTAAAAATTAAAAATTAAATTTTGCAACCCTAAAATTTTAAATTTCATTGCTCGAGCAAATATCCTCAATCAAGTTGATCATTTCATTGTTTTAGTTAAAAAATAGTAAAATTGATAAATTTTAATATTAATATTTGTATAAATTATCACTGAGTTTTTTAATTAAAATATTTCTAGTTATCTTTTATTCTAAGATTCGTTATGAATAATGATGATTTACACAATGTCATTTTTCATTTCCTGTTGTATTGTAATAACGAAATCGTGTTATTTGCATAACATTGCTGTTTATCAAGCATAACTTCAAGAGAATCAACAAGTTTCAACTCGAAAGACGGAAAAATCCCACGGCCATTGCTATTGGTCTACGTCAAGGGAAGTCGTGAGGAAAAAACACACACACATATACATTGGAATATTTCAAATGCATTAACAATTCTGTAAACATGTAATTAGACATTTTGGTGTTTTAAATATGACATGTGAGTTTAATAATATGTATTCAAAAACACCCTATACTTAATACATTTTTATCCGCCTATTGATAATTAACTATACTGTAAACACTCACACGATTTTGTTTACCGTTGTTTCACAACAGATTACTTTTTTAATAATTTGCTTTCATCCATTGAAAGGAAAAAAAAAATACCTACGTGAGTTGGTAAATAATAGTAACTCAATACAGTGAATTATTATCAATCGGATTCAAAGAGTAGGTTTTTAAAATAAATACTGTAAGCTGTATCAGAATCAATCTCCGGACTTTAATAATTCAAAAGTTAATGATGTCAGTGTTCATTTATAATTTAAACGTTCAAACTTTCTGTAAATCTCGTCTTCCGAAATTATTCTTGTTTTATAATAATTTTCTTGTTTTACAATATAGTGCACAAAAACATTTCCGAGCCATCATCTTCAGCTGTTTCATCCTTATTAGGAATCTTTCAGCCCGACTTAACCTCGATGATAGGCTCAGACTGCGGATTTTTTTTTTTTTTTTGTGGACTAATGATTTTCTTGTTTCATGATTTATCCGTGCACATTAATTATTTTTTTTCCAATTCTTTATTCTTCTTTCATCCTCTCAAAACAAATCCTTAGTTGAAGGATGAGTAATCCATAAAATGTTATAAGCTCAAATCTCGTCCATTGCAACTATTTATTCTAATAAACTAATAGCATAGTTTACAGTTATTACAGTAAAAACTTGAGAGCTACCAGAACTTCTGAATAACCAATCATAGTACTAAAGGGCTAAGGTATCCTTTTTTCCAGTTTCTCCCCAAATTTCTGTGTAAATAGTCTTTAAAATTTTGCATCTTTCTACCTTAAAAATGGTTCGAATACCGGTGAAATACGAATGTTTCTTTCACTGTTACCCTCTCTGTTTATTCGTTGAAATAAATAAGTAAATCCCTGCTCAGTTTACTTCTGCTCCTGCATTGATCGGCTTTTCTAAGTTAGAATAAGTGTACAACCATGTCTCACTTAATAAAGATTTCAAAAGAGACTTTGTTATTTGAAAATTTTCAGGATAAAATGAAACTTTTTGAGTCGAGCTGAGAACCTGGCACACCTCTTCTTCAGCCAGGGCTAACCAGTGTGCAAAGACCCAGAGGCGACGAAGATAAGAGCAATACATTCTTTCAAACACAATTGACTCCTCAAACACTAACGGCCGGTTTCTCCAAATAGTATTAAACTAATCCTGGATTAATTCTAACTGAAATCAATCGAGTTGCGACTTGAGCTATTACTAATACTATTTGGAGAAACCGGCCTCAGAATAAGAAAATAAAAGCAATTTGGAAATTTTGCACGCTGGATTGCCCTGTTGAAGAAGCTCGAAACAGCTGTCCCAGGGTCTCAGCTTGACTCAAGAGATCCCCTTTTGTCATTTATTGATTCTTTTTTTTAGACCAGTGTTTCTCAACTTTGACCGCCCGCGGCCCACCGAAAGACTTTCTGATTCCCTCTCGAACCACCCGCAAAATAGCATATTTGTGTGTTCGAATTCATAATGTTAGGATTATGCCAGAAATAATAATTAAAAAGTACACTTTTTTAATTTAATAATAAAAAGTAACTAAAATAAAAATAATTACAAATAATAAATTTAAATACAATTATCAAGCAAAACTTGAAAATAAAGGCGAAAAATAAATAGTAAACAATAAAAACTACAAAACATTCAAACTAATGTAGAGCAGAGAACAGCCACAAACAGCTATAAATAACTTGAGACGACTGCTCTCGCAAGTAAAAGCAGACGTCATCCAGCGATTTTCATACATCTTTCTTTCGTTATAATCGAAATTATTATAAAACAAAAACTCTCGTTGTAGCTAGCACTTCGTTATATTGCGTTTTGGTGTTTATGTGCTACGATTCTAATCAAGCGAAAATCCCAAAACATAAAATCTCATAAAAATGTATCATTAAAAAATTAGGCAAGGTTAAAAAGGATGAAAGAGTCTTAACCTCCATTTCATGTCGATGAATTTGTGCTGGTCCTGCTGCAAACTATTTCACGAAAATCTATCGAGTGTTCATGATTCTCTACTTTCTTTTATCAGACAAAAGTGACAGATAAACAGAGGAAATAGGCGTTGTATGCCTAAAAATGAAAAACTAACCTTGCTTTTTCATATAATTTACATTTAAATATTATTAACAAGCCAGAATCACACTTTTAATACAGAGATAATAGCAAATACTCCTTTCGTAATGGCCATCATTCAATAATATCTAAATTATATACTGATAACAAAACTGTC
>JAFIDM010000004.1:37287473-37329004 GCA_023159025.1 Thereuonema tuberculata | reverse complement strand
GCCATCATTCAATAATATCTAAATTATATACTGATAACAAAACTGTCGTTTGTAGTTCATCATTTGAGTTTATTTATATGTATTCATATTTTGAATACTTTTAATGCACTTGAGAATTGTTCATTTACAGCAATAGATAAACTGATAGATATTTTATTTCAAGGTTTTGATCTAAGTTCAATGGCTGTTTAATTCTCTCTGATTATCTTTTTGATTGTGGCAGGAAACCAGAAAATTGTCTTTCTTCAATTCGGTAAGCCATATCCCTTTTCATTGTCCAATGATCTAACAGGATTCTGTGTAAAAAAAAATAACGACTAGATTTTCAATGCTTGATCTCATCAATTGTGTCTGCTTAAAAATAACTGAAAATTTCGGAATTTCTTAATTTTTAATTTTTTTAAAGAATTAAACAAAAAACGTTATTTTCAAGATTCAATACTTCTCTGAAACAGTGATTCGGAAACTGCGCGGATAGTTTGAGGAGTGCAAATAAGAAAAGTTTAAATTTCATATATTTCATCCGGTAATAAATCAATTGGTTATTAATAAAATAATAAACCGATTTATTAATAAAACTTTTCATTAGGTCAATATACCATAATATTGCATATGGAAAACGAAAGTTTTCCTTAGTTTCCTTTTTCGTAAGTAACTTAACTATAATTTTTCAGTTGTCAGTTTAGTTAATTTATAGTTTATGTATTCAAATATAATCTATACCTTCATATTTTTAATCGTTATTTAACTAAATGATTATTTCTGCAAAATTCTATAAAGTTACTAATTGTACTATAAAGATTCTTGTTTTAATTTTTTTTAAGATTAATTGACTTAATGTTTCACGAAGAAATACATAAGATAAAATGCACATTTACACAATTCGTTTACTTAGCCCTAACTTCCATGAAAACATTAAATGTAAGAAAAGGAGTCTTTTATTTTCTTTTATTAAAAGATTGTCTAAAAAAGAAATTTTTCTGAATCACTGCTCTAAATGAAAACAGTGTTAATTTTAAAAAAAAAACTTATTTATTGCTCACTTTGTTTTTAACCTTTTCCTTAATATTTCCTTTAATTGGTTTTAAAAACAATAAAATTGGATATTTTAGGGAATAAAATTAAAACACTATTAATAAAAAAATTTCATTTCGCTAGTATAATATAATAATAATTTTTAGGAAGTTTCTGCACTTGTTGATTTCAAAACCATTAATGATCATAAATCCTTCTATATTAGACATTACAATGGCTATGAGAGTTTATCAGTAGCTTAATAACAAGTATTTGCGTTCCATCCGTTAGTTTTCCTGGAGAACACATCCTAATCTAAAGATCCCGAGTAGCTTCCCATGGAAATGTCGTTTCGCTTCATTTAAAAAAAAATGTAAAACCTGAGTTTCCAAAGCACCATTAAAATCAACGGGAATAAATTTCAGAGCCTGCGAAAGATTTTTTTTTTTTGTTTCAGTTTTTGTCCGTGCAACATTGAATTACATTTATTTAGGTTTTTAGTTATGTAGCAATTGAGTATATTACTCTTGAAAAGCAATTTTACAATAACTACAAATGAGGATTACATCAAATACTAGCAATAATATCCTTCAACAATTATTATTAAATTGGAATTGGAAAGTTAAAGTACGTCTCAAATTTCTGTGGACCATTCGGGCGCATGAAATCAAAAATCTTTCTCTGGCCGCTGCACCCCTTAGAGCCACCGACCTTGAATTTCCAATAGGGATTGCGGACTTTTGTTGTAATTATGGGTACTAACGCCGTTCTCCTCACAACCGCGAATGAAGTCCCGCCCCGGAACTCCGGGAGGGACCAGTATTGGGCAACTGCAAATGACTGCAGGATCTAGTTTCTGTAGCTTTCTATAGCCAAAAAATCGTGTTTTGAATTTTTTTTTGACACCTATTGAATTTTTTTTTTACACCAAAATAAATGAAAGTTGACACCTATTTTAGAAATTTCTAAAATAAGAGAATTCAATTAAAATATAGATCTTCATTACTGATATAAAATCATATAGAGGAAGAGGTGTAAAACGGGCATAAGTGTAAATATGGGCACCCCCTCCCCAAGGGGCTATGGGAGGTGCTGCAGTTTTGCGACCAGGATTAGACGGTGTCTTTTATTGATATAAGATAGCAGAGAGCAGTTGGAACCTTTAATTTCAAGTAGTGTGGATGCAGCGTCAGTTATTGTGCGAATTGGTGTATGTTCTGGACTGCAAACATTTGACAGATATGTGAAATCGTTTTCTTTTCATGTCCTTGTGGTTAGTTTAAAATAATTTCATAGTGATATCTGGAAAGCGGAGATCCTAAGCTACTTTTAGAAGCACGCCTTCAGTCACGCACGCCTTTAGGTTACATATGATAGTGGCCATCTTGCTTAGGTGGGGTTGGAGCAAATATGGGCCCCCATTCAAAGGGGGCCTATAATTACACCATCTTTTCTCATAAACAATATAAACTAGCTATGCCCATTGATGAGGCCGCTGAAACACCGCAATGTTCCCGGGGAACTTCAAATGCAGTTTCTCCGTTCGACATATCTCCTGTCTCCAACATTAAGAAGAGAACCATTACTCGGGGACGCAAAGCAGCAAGGGCCAGCCTCATCACTGGAACGCCATACAAGGATCAGTTGATTAAGTCGCTTGACAAAGTGCTCTCAAGAAGAGGTCGTTGAGTTTTCCCGGGGTTAGAAATAGGGTTGGCAGGACCAAAGGCCTTCAGAAAAAGAAAATTCGACCCACGAAACGAGTCTACGATTCATCATCGGACTCATCTCCTACGACCCTCCCCTTGTGGACAGCGATGATGACCTGATATCGACGATCGAGATAAACCAGAATCGAATGATGTACCTTCCATCTTTTGTGAGGAAAATTTCTCTCAAGACACAAGCGGAGAAGGGTGGGTTAAATGTGTTAATTGCCAAATGTAGGCACAGTTAGATTGTGCCGGGTCTGAAAGAGCCATTTATGTTTGCCATTTCTGTAAATAATTTTTGATTTGATGTTCATTTAAAATTCTGCAATATTCAACTTGCTCTTTGTACTGTTTTGTATTGTTTTATCCTGTTTTAAAACATTTTAAACTATTTTTTTTTTTTTTCACTTTTTTTGGAGAGGGCCCATATTTGCACCCCATTTTTTCTGGTGCTTTTTTAGAAGCTTTTTTGTAAATCTTCATTTTCGAATTGAAATAATTGATATTAATCATTGTATTGCCTCCTCTCATTTAGTAAACTTCTTATAGTTTTTAATGAAGGTCAAAAATCTATAATTTTTCCAAAAGAAAGTAACTTTAAGTCAAAAACAAAAGAGGGTGCCCATATTTACACCTTTTCCTCTATTATTACTGTAATGTTTTTAAGGTTATGACTTCGAAAACTAGTAGCCTGTCGGACGTGTGGCCAGGCGTAAAAAAATCTGAAAAATCATTTTATTATCAACTATCAAATATAAAGTAAATGTAATCTAAATACTGTGCTAACTTGTGAACGAAGCTTCTACGGCAAAAATGGTTTTGAGTTTCGAAATCAGCGAAAACAACTGAGTAAGTATGCCAAATTTCATTAAAATGGATGCCGTGGTAACAAAATTATTTGTTTTTGAACGTATGTTTTGTTAGAATTTCAGTTGTCGAGGTCAGTTCCCAAGAATAAAATTTCATGGAAACAACATGGAATGACACAATGAACTAATATTTTCATCCAATTTGAGTACTTTTGATTCAATGGTATCATTGAGAACCGTTGGATTTATCTTAATAGCTTAATTATATCGAGTTACAGACAGACAGACAGGCAGACAGGCAGACAGACAGATGAACTTAGCCAATTTATATATATATATATATATTTGATTCGATTGATGATTTGATTTGAAACATTTTTTTTTTTTTTTTTTAATGTTTGTCAGACCTATTTAGGTGTAGACTACTTCTTACCTGTACACCTGTAATATAAGTTCTGAGAGTTTAATCTAAAGGATCGTTTTACACCCAAAAAGAAAAACGAAATACCAACCATATCTAAAGTTTAATTTATCTAAAGAATAATTATTATTTTTGACTCATAACGCCGAAAGGCTTTTAAAACTCACCTTTGTATAATCTAAATACTGCGCTAACTTGTGAACGAAGCTTCTACGGCAAAAATGGTTTTGAGTTTCAAAATCAGCGTAAAAAGCTGAGTAAGTATGCCAAATTTCATTAAAATCGGTGCAGTGGTAACAAAATTATTTGGTTTTGAACATATGTTTTGTTAGAATTTCAGTTAAAACTTCATGGAAACAATATGGAATGACAAAATGAACTAATATTTCATCCAATTTGAGTACTTTTGATTCAATGGTACCATTGAGAACCTTGGATCTATCTTAATAGCTTAATTATATCGAGTTACAGACAGACAGACAGACGGATAGACAGACAGACAGACAGACGAAATTAGCAAATTATATAAGTTGATACGTTTGACTTTAACTTAATATTCAGGACAATTTAATTATGATATAAACTTGTTTGAGAAATGGATTTTTTTTTTTTTTTTTTTTTTTTTGACTGTTAAAATGAATTAACAATAAAACTTGCTATTTTTTTTTAACATAATTTCAAGTTAAATCTTAAAAATAGAAAAATAGAATCATACTGGAATATTAAAAAAAAACAACATAACATAAATTATACTTAAAAGGAATTGATAATGAATATTCTAAAATTATATCATGGTAGTTTGGATTCAATATATTTTAAAATATTTTTTTTAATGTGTGTTTAAATTTTATAAATTTCATTAGAAATAAAGTTTTAATGTAACGTTTTCAATTAAAGTTAAATTCTCTTCCTATGAAACGGATGAATATCATTTCTATTGGAAAGTTACATAAAGAATGTTACATTTTAGAAAAAAAAAAAAGCATAATTTGTATTGCATCTGTATTTTTTATATTTGGAGATAGCGGAAGAATCAAAATAATCGTTTCATTTATTTATTTTTCATTTATGAGTGTTTTTCAAATTTTTCGTAATTTTACAGATGTAAATTTCCTAGAAAAATCTTCGTTTGTTCATTTTGCTTTGATGTCCCCGGCAACGCCATTAATACATTGGTTTGAAGTAATTAAGAAATTTCGAAATGGAAGGGGTTCCCGATCGCATTTTTATTGTCTGGAATTTAAATTACTATTAATATCCTTCTGTACTTCTTCGTCTAAAAATGATATTTCTTTTTTCTCTTTTGAACCGATCATACAATAAGCGAATTATTGCTTCTCTTGCTTGTTCTCGTAAGAAAAATATTGCCGCCTCAGTGAAAGAATCCATTGCAAAGAAAAACGCGGGAAAAGCATGTCACCCTCTTTACCTTGGGCTGAAGCGACGCTGTTGAAGTGACACCACAAGCTACACCAACGAACGAGATTGCACTCGTTCATTTCTGTAGCCTGCGGGTAGACTGCAAATTCAACTCTAACCCCGACTCATGTAACTCCAGCAGAACCCTACCCTAACAACGTCATTGACGTATGCTTTTAGCTATTAAATAGATAAGATTGTTGTAATTCTTGCCACTATTGCAATGAATAGTGACGTATAAGCTTAATCTTGGATTTAACACATAAAATTAATGTAAGATTGAATGAGGCTTATTCCTACTGCAAGTAATGTTGTTCATTGTATTTTATACTGACTCAAGATAGAAAGATCATAACCATCCGCTCAGTAAATATTAATAACGACACTTTAGGACCTGTGCTAAAGAAAAACGCATAGGGAAGCAGATACAATAAAGAGTAATACTGTCTGTTTAAAGAACAAAGTGCTGATACAGACGTTGGACTGGACGAGTTCAAAGAATGTCTGAGCTGACTTTTGCCTGGGACAATAATGTTTGTATCACCTGAAGGACATGTTTGTTTTTTACTTCGATTTTTCTTAATTTCATATGTTAATTAGTGATCTATAAAATTCATTGTGATGATGATCTAAATGTCATTATTAGCGACTAACAAGTGGTGTAGGGGATTCTAAGAAGGACCGTGAAATATGCAACCAAATGACAGTTTTAATTTTAAGTTACCTTCTTTGTAAGACCTTTTTATTAACTAAATAAAGGTTAATCTTACAATGTGAAAATAAAGATTGAAATAACAGCAAAATAGGTAGAAGAATTTAAAAGCATTCTTCGGATTCTTAAGTGAAAATTATTACAGCCTTACTTAATATCAGTAGATATCAGTAATTCGCGATACTTCATAAAAAATGAATAACCTAGATTAATTAATTTAATTTTTAATTAATAATGATATGCACCCGAAATTATATGAATAAAATAAGAAAACATGCACAAATTCTTTTAAGTTTCTTCTTCATTATCTGAAGAATCGGGAGCAATAAATCTACAAGCTACAATTTCATTTCAGCAGTAAAATCATTTTTAATTTTTACTGTATTACGGTTCATCACGTATCCGCGAATCATTATTTTACAGGATTCGGTAAGGAAGCTCTTTGTTTTTCTCTTAGGGATTTCTTTTTCTAAACTTTTAATTTTAGTTTAATCTTATCTAAAAGTAAAGTCAATACTTTTTTAAATTTAATCTAAATTTAAGTATTTTTTTTTTTTAATTTCCGTTTTGTGTGTCTTGCAAAATAAAGTAATCTTTTGTATGGAGGCCTAAGGTATGTGCATTAGGTTGTACTTTTTATAATTTCAAAATACAAATAGTTATAAAAGAAATAGAAAGAAAAAAAAAAGAAAGATAAAACAGACAGCATATCAAATAAAAAAATTTTAAAAATAGAAAATGCACCATGACAGTAAAATTTAAAGCAAATTCAGAAAATAATGAAAATGATAAAATCCATAGTTCATAGTTATAAAACTTGCTTATTACAAAAACATATGGAGTTGTTTTTGTAATAAACAAGTTTAATAACTACGAACTATGGATTTTATCATTTTTCGGAAGATAATCTGTAAGGTATGATAAATAACGACAGAAGCAATGTCTACAGAGAAGGTTTCTTCAAATGCAATCACCTAATATTTCTGAATGGGCAGAACATTGTTTGATTAATAATCACAACCTTGACCCAGAAGTAAAATACCTTATCCAGGAAACTGACACTACTTCTAGGTTTATTCTAGACGCATGTGTCATAAACAACTATGATTGTATTAACAAACAAAAGGGTTTTGAAGTTAATAAGTTCGTCCTTCAAGTTTTCAAAAAATATTGTAAAATTACATAATCTTTTATTTCATTTATTTAATTGTTTTCATTATTAATTTTAACTTTTTTGTTGTAATATTATTTTTCATCTGCATTGAAACAATTTAATATAATATATAAACCTTATTTATTTAGTTTGTATTAGACTTATTCTTTGTTGTAATAATTTATGCACTATGATCCCTTATTCTTTTTGTTGTATAGGAATTATTTCTTTGTTACGATTGCTTCGTTTTTTTATTTCAAAATGTAGCCTGAAGAAGCAGGAAAAGTAATATCCTGCGAAATATTGAAGTTATAATCTGGAGTTGTTTTTGTAATAAACAAGTTTTATAATGAAAATGATTAAAAAAAAATACTTACTATAAAACTGACCATTAGTTAGGAAAAATAAACAAAAATAAACAAATAAAAAATATATAAAATTAATGTATTAAGATGTTTTAATATTGAAAAAATAAAAAAAAAAGAGAAGAAGAACGAAAAATACCTTTCTTCAAATCCACCAATTTCGAACTCCCAAACGACATTTCGCGGAAGGTATCCTTCCAGTTTTTCGCAAGTTTTTCACAAATAAAATAATATTTTTATTGTATTTGCGAAAAAATTGACAAAGCGAAACGATAGCTTCCGGGAAATATCGTTGTGAGAGTTCGAAATTGGTGGATTTGAAGAAGTGTATTTTTGTATTAATATATAACGAAGAAATTCTGATAATAAGAACGAAAAAGAAAATGATAAATAATAATTGATGGTATTTTATTGTTTTATTTCCTAAATAAATAGAATCTTTAAAATATCTTTGCTGAATCGCCACGATAACTCTGAAGGTTGTAGATGTTTGTGAAGATCTAGATAATGTAGATAGATAGATAGTTTCGATTTTTTTCAAGCTTTTATTAGATATCTATCATTTTAATGAATTATCAAATGTATCAAAAGAAAGTTTCAGATAGTTACAGAAATCTTAAGCTTTCTTTGTACATTTGATTATATTTATTTTGCTCCAATTTATTTTACTATTATTTTCCGCCATCACTTAACTTTTGCAACAGAATACGAGAAGGGAACACAAGATAAAAGGAAGTAAAAATCAAACATCTTATATAATGTTCAATTGTAAAATAATTATAAATTCCATGCGATATATTCTAGGTAATCGTCCATTAATTGCATGTCGATTGGATATTTTTTAAATCATCTGAATTTTATAAATTAAAATCAATCCATTGTTATTATATATTTCAAGGTTTTACAACTACATCCAAGGTTCTTTATATATTCTTCTTTAACATATTCTATAAATAACTTTACATTTCTAGAAATTCTTATTAAAAACAACTTCTTTAATTTCCACTATGTTTCATCCTTCTTTGCGAGAGACTTCATCAGGTGATAACAAGAGGACAAGAAACTATTCTTCTTTCTCTGCATTTCTTTAGGATTACAAATAAGCACTAAAATAAATATTTTCGTAAACTTTAATTCTTATATGTAATCCTAATAGTAGAGGAAGAAGAATAGTTTCTTTTTCAATAAAAACATGAAGCCGACACACAGTCTAAAAAGATTAAAAGTTAAAACAATATCAAAAAATCCAAGTGCATCTTTATTTTGTCAACAAATATTAACTCGTAGTTCCACCTTTCAACACCAGGAACCCCACGGCAGTTCTTGTGTTGATAAACATACACATGTGCCCAGATTGTGTTGCCTCGATCTTCGCCAGGACTTGTTCGGACGATCTCCGCCAGGCGCGCATGTGCGCATGGTATTTAAAGCACCTATTGGCATGGACTCGACAATTGGTCAAAGAGACCAAGCTTCCATTGGTTAATATCTGTTTCTTCGGCTACAAAAAGAGACTGGATCGCTATTCAATCCTCGTTCACTGAAGATGCCCCGCCTAGACGGAGCGAAACTAGTATGATTTTACTTGTACATAACTGTTTTAACTTTCAATCTTTTTAGACTGTGTGTCGGCTTCATGTTTTTATTGAAATAGAACTTTATTCACACACGGTAAACAAACTTGAAAGAATAGTTTCTTGTCCTCTGCTATCACCTGATGAAGTTCCTCGCGGAGAAGGATGAAATATAGTGGAAATTAAAGAAGTAGTTTTTATTAAGAATTTCTAGGAGTGTGATATCATTTCAAAGGTAATTTTTATTTGTCTAACTGGGAATCTGTATATTTGCTGACAACCAAGGAAACGAAGTTTGATTACTGAAGTGATCCTCAAAAAGTTGAACACCCGGATTCGTACCTTTGATTAGAAAAATAATATCAGGCTTTTGGGGTTGCAAATTTGAGAATAATTTTAAAAATTCGAAATATTCAATCCAATATGGTGACCTAAAATTCAACGGATTTTTATTTTAATGTTATTAACATATTTTTTCGGTCTAATAAGGAATACCCTTGGGTTTGAACAAATACGCACCAAAATTCAGAGGATGATTATTTTCTGACCTCTGAATTCACTGGTTATAGTCCTCTAACAGTTGTTCACTTGAGATCTCTGAGCATAAAAGACCTGCTGAAACCTGAAGAATGGATCTGCTTGCAAATCTGTACATAGGACAGTGTGACAACTCTGACTTCATTACCGATGGTCAGAATGAGGAAGTTGTGCAAATGTTCTAAGGATAATGCATAGAAGGACTTTCAAGAAAATTTTCAGAGGTCAGAAAATAATCATCCTCTGAATTTTGGTGCGTTTTTGTTTGCTCGAATCCAGATTGTAAGATTAAAATAATAAAGAGGATGTTTTTTTTTTAAAAGATGTGCAACTCCGTTTCTGTTTCTTGGTTTAGTTCAATTGTGCGTCCTCTCATCGTGTCATCTTCCTCTGTCATGAAAGTGGAACTCATCTAAAAGTTGAGTGATGATGCAAAACAAATTAATGCTCGAATTTACAATCATCTCTGAAACTTATCCTTTGCAATAGTTAATCGAAAAAAAAAAAAATCAAGTGAATATAATTTCATGCTAAAGCATAAATTTAAGGGCGACCCATAATAATAAAAAAAAATAAAAAACAAATAATAATAATAATAAAGAGAAGTACATTAATGAAAGGAAAACTAAACAAAAAAAGTTAGGAAAACAATAAAAAAGAGTGTTAGGAAAACAAGAAGAAAAAAATCCACGCGGACATTGCGAAAAAAGATTAGGAGAAGATAAAAAAAAAGGAGCTACAAGGATTCGGACCGACAACATTCAGCATGTGAGTCCGAGAACCGATACAACTGAAATAAGATGGTTGCATTTCTGACAGTTAAGCTAATATTGGAAATCCAATGAGAACAATGCCAAATATCTCGAACGCTGGTCCCTAAAAATACCCTATTTCTATGTTGTTGGGCTCTTGAAGACGATGATTAAATCCGTTTGTCGATCCGACCTTCCGTTCGGGTGTTGTTAAGAAGGTAGAATGGCAACAACGTCAGATATCTTGAACATTGGGGATCCTTGGTCCATGAAAATACCCCATTCCTACGGTGTATAGGCTTCTGAACAAGATGGTAAAATCCGTTTGTCGATCCGACTTTCCGTCCGGGAGTTGTTAGGGGTGGACAGACAAGGACGGATATGACAAACGCAATAGCTACCGATTTTGGTCGCTATCACAATAACTCCTAAATGAGTCTCTAAAAAACTGCCTGATAAAATTTTTGAACACTGATATCCTATAGGTAAGCTTACATGCATTTTTAATTGAATTAAATTTTAAATTCAACTTAAAAATAGGAAATGTACTTAGAAAAAAGCTTAAATACAAAACAAAGGTTCTGCAATACAACCCTCCCACAATAAAATCCAGATAGTTTCATCTGAAGGAAACATCGGTATCGTAAAAAAGTAAATAATTCGTATTTACTTTAGAGAAGTACCTAAAGAAATTAAAGAACCATATTGAAAGATTTTAATTGAAGTAAAAATATATAACTTTTGGTGTAAGAACTTAATGTTCACTGAAATAGACCCATCTTCAGGGAGGCTGTAAAGGGTGGCCGGAAGTTCCCGTACCCCTTAATATAATAATATAATTGGGGGTACGGGAACTTCTCTGCCAACTATTATTTCGGTAGAATAGTGATAGCGTAAAATTGTATTGCGAAAAGAAATAAATTAAATAAGAATGAAAGGAAAAAGTAAGAGGAAGGATTATAATAATTCTTGTTTCAGCAAATGTAATTTTAAAAATTAATAATAAGTCAACTAATAAGTAAATAATAAGATATTTAAGTAAATTTATCTACGCGATAAACTCGAGCAACTGAGCTCTCAACGCAAGCATGCTTCCAATGCGGGTATGTGCCTGTGCTTGCGTGCCGCTGATACGACTTACATAGGGAAGACAATGACATTTATATTTTTAGCTATTAGCTTACGTTTTCATCGTACAGTATTTATTTTTGCTTTATTTGAAATCTTTTATACAGTATAAGGACTTGGCGGTCATAATGGCAAAAAGTTGTGAACTGAGTAATCATGAAAACAAAGTTATCTTTGATACAGATTTCCTAACTAAATAGAGCAATAAGAACTATTCTATAACCTTATTTACTTGATTTTCCTTGATAATATATTTTAAAATCAATTATTATATAAATAAATCTAACATCGCATTTCTGTAACTAATTAGCAACGGTGGAATTTCATAACAAACATTAGAGGAGATAAGGGAAGATAGTTTAGTGAGAGAGCATAAAAAAATAAGTAATGAATCTGGCAGGTGTAATAAATTATAGCGTTTTTAAGAGTCAGTATCAGAACTAGCCAATGGCATGACATCATAAATTTTCAAATGGCGTTACAACATAACTTTATTGTAATTAGATACATGTTTGAGAAGATACAGACAATGCTTTTTTCCTTTTCAAATGCAGCCCCATAATGAAATAGCATTTTTTTCTTTTGTTATAGTTTCCTGATGCAATATGTAAGTTTTCCGGATGTGCTGAGGCATTCTTTCATCCGATCTCAGAATAAACTTCAAGTTCAAGCCCTAAGATCCTGTTTCTCCTAAGATTGTTAAGGTAATCGTCAACATGCAAGAGAGACTCAGTAAGTACAACATTACTTTTATCAATCTGAATATCTTTTTTATCCTATTTTCACAGGAAAGTCCGGCTTGGCTTATTAAGTCAGTCAATCTATTGTGTGTGTCCCAAAAATAAGTTTTGACCCGCTGGACGAATCTTCTAGAAACGTGACATTTACATCTAAAGATAAGAAACGATTTAACTTTCATATTTTAATTTTTTTCTGTATGGGTTCTTGTCGGGAAATTAACGCGAGAAAGCGACAAAACATCCGAACCAAAACAATGCATTTCTATGATATCTTAAGCAATGAATATTAACCTGCTTATTAATCCTCTTAATATACGCACCAGCTGTAATATTATTAAATTTAATTTGATTCAGACAACTTAAGTAGTTAATGACGATTTATCTATTTTTTATAGAAAATGATCTCTTAGTTATTACATATTGTAATTAAAAAAAAAGAAGACTCTTCATTTGTATTACACTACAACCTCGTTTATCAGGCTCTGGTTGATCAGGATCTCCGGATAATCCGGATCAGATTTGTAGACATTATTTTATTTTATTTAATGTTCACGTAGATAATAATTTTAACTATGATAACAAGAACATAACTACAAGTACTCCAAACATTCGCTTTTTATTTTGATTAAATAGACAGTTCCTGCATAGATTGTACAATAAATTATGCTAATAAAATGGTTTTTGTCGAGTTTAAGAAAGCTTTACTATTGTCATAGCGTCATAGTGATATAGTTTTTTATCATAATAAACTTATTTAAGGATTTGTTGTGCTTACTACCCATATTACCCGGATTATCCGGATTTTTGATTTTTCGGATTGCCTTTGGTCCCAGTTAGTCTGGATAAACGAGGTTGTAGTGCATTTACAACATTTATAAAAAAAAGGTGAAACGCATGATCTTAAGGAAAGTAGGTTTCTTATAGGAACTTCTTGTTTTACCCAGTTACCCGAGAATTATCATATGTCTACATGTTACAATACAGTACCGGTCAGAATTAAACTGAATTATATATAAGGTTATTATTATAAGTATTAATTTTATAAAAAATGAAATATATAAAAAATATTTAATGTATCAAAGTTTTAACACAGAAAAGGTTTCTTCAAATGCTCACTACACTGATTGTTAAGATTTATTAGGAACTATATCAGCTACGGGAATAATGAACAATTATCAAAGATAATGGCTTTTATAAGGTTTTTATAATAGTAAGATCTTTTTAAGTTTTTTTCTTGGGGAAAAAAAAAAGAATTTTTAAATAGAATCTCAAGAAAAGAAGTCAATATGTCGAAATATCAGGTATCCACGATCCTTTGGCTTTCGTATTTATACAGTGTATATATATATATATATATATATTCATACACACATAAAAACAAGTGAATACAATTTTGTAATGAAGCATAAATTTTAATAATAAATGTAAAATTAATAATAAAACATTTAAGAATAATAATAAAAAAGGAAGTACATTAACGTAAAGAAAAATATAAAAAAGTTAAGAAAATAAGAAAAAAAGAACACGCGGACATTGAGAAAAAAAGATTAAGAGGAAAAAAAAACAAAAAAAAAACATACAAACAGTAGATATACGGATTCGAACTAACAACTTTCAGTATAAGAGTCCAAGACTTTAAGCATCAAACTACAGCTGACAACTAAAATGAGATGGTTGCATTTCTAACATTTAAGCTAACAGCGGAAATTCAATGAAAACAATGCCAAATATCTCCATATGGATGGGGGGGGGGGCGTTGGCCCCTGAACATATCTTATTCCTCTGAACAGATGGTGAAATCCGTTTGTCGATCCGACTTTCCATTCGGGAGTTGTTAGGGGTGGACAGACACAGACGGACGGACAAGACAAACGCAATAGCTACCGATTTTGGTCGCTATCACAATATCTCCCAAATGAGTCGTTAAAAATGCTGACTTAAAAAGATATTTAAATGACAAATCAAAGAGAAAAATGTTCACAATAAAACAAACGCACATAAATATGGATTCACTGAGCTGTGTTTAGTATTTTTGATACCGGGAATCCAGGACAGCTGTTTCTAGTTACTTGGATTCGCCCAATATTTACAGCTCAGTGATCTCAGAAGACATGTTTAAAGAAATAACTCAATGAAACAACGGCTCTCCATATTAAAACCAACAATATAATTGTTATATATTTATCCTGGATTTCCGGTATCAAAAATACTAAAAGCAGCGCAGTTAATCCTTATTTATATGAGTTTATGTTTTTATTGTGATTTTATGAAAAGATTCAGTTAAACAAATACTTCTCATACAGATTGAATGCAATCATTAGAAAAATACAGGATAAATATTTTAATGATAGTATAATTTTTCACATGCCATTCAGATACATATATTTAAAAATGAATATAACTATCAGTTACTGAAGTTCATTAATATAAATATTGACAAATAGCTTTTATTTTTTTTACAGAGATTTATAGTTGCTGTAGGCCTACTTTTATAATGAGAATTGTAATGATCGTACGAGATAGAAAATTAAATGAAGTTTACACAGTGCATGTTTCTAAAGAGAACAGAATTAAAAAATATTATCATGATTATTACTATTTTTGTAATTTGGAAGTTATTAGATAATTCATTTATGCAAGTTATTAGATTATGCAGTATTTCTGTGCAAGTCCCTTGCTTTGATAATTTTCAGTTAAAATGTACTTAATATTACATTTCATTTTAACTGAAAATTATCAAAGCAAGGGACTTAAAGTAAAAAATTACTTAATATTACATTTATTTTTTAAGTAGCAATTTCTTTTTTATGAAGGATATCTGTTTTTCATTAGAGATATCGTTGTGCCTTGGCGATTACCCAGAGTTTAATGCACAGAATCTGATGATTACGAAGATTATTCGAAGATACGAGAACACCAGCGTGCTCTAAATCCTTAGTAAAGCTCTTAGCTGGTATCCCTCTGTTTAGGTTATCCTTCACTTATGCTGTGATGTTCTTTATTCTAAATCTGTACTGAAACTTAAGGAAAATTTAGAATGATGCAGAGAAAATCTGAAGATTTAGAAAAAGAAAATGTAGAGCAATGGCCACAGAGAAGAGGAAGAGCATCGGAAAAAAGATGCAGTTTCAAAAACAGGGTTACCCTCCGGGTAGATTGCATCTTCAATTTTAATTTGAAATGGTTTGGTCACGGATGTGACTAAAACCAGAAATGATACGTTTGATCACAGGGGGAGATCAATACGATCTTATTTTTTTCTTTTTCTCTTTGAAAACGATCACTTTCTTGGTTGCAATCGAATTGAAAGTCTGTTTTTACTGTTATGGCACAGTTTATTTGTTGTTACCCAGAATGACAAATATGTAAAAATTAAAAAAAAAAGTAAGGGGAAAGGAGCTTTTATATTTAAGGTTTACCGTTAATAAAAAGGAACCTGATTCATTCGTGTAGTAGAACCACACCATAAGAATGCCCAAGCAGTCACAGTACAGTCGTGCAAAATGTACGAAATATTAATACTTCGGTTCTGTTGTATTACCAACAACAGAACCGAAGTATTAATATTTCGTATATTATCCACGACTGTACTGTGGCTGCTATAATAATAAGGATTAGAAACTTCCCTAGGACAGTGATATCAAGCTATAAACAGTTCGCAAGGGAAAACTGCCAATTTTTGATTCCTTGCTCACCAAAATACATATGTTCAAATCGATTTAAAACAAAAGTTCTGCATGTTTATTATAGGATCAGCACTAATTTAGTAATTGTTAGATAGATAGAAAAAACATTACATTTATATTTCAGCTTTATTTTCATACATATTTACAAATTTACTATGTTCTGTCATTAGATAATGAGAATGAAATGAAGGAATAAAATATACTAACTTTAATAAATAAGTAAATATAAAAATAAATAAGGTATAATTGCCATACAAAATTTCAAATATCCATATGATTCCTGAAAGGCTGTTCAAAAACACTGTTCATTGAGAACTTTAGAAACAAACACAAAAGTAATTGGAAAATATCGAAGAAAAAAGTGAAAACCATTAAAAGATCAGCTGAGAATGGAAGAAAAATGCAAATAAGTTTTCATGGAAGCAAACTATAGTTGTTGACGGATGTGAAAATAATTAAAAAAATATATTTTAGCTCAGTTGCTCGTTCGACTTCTACCAACATTCTACTAAACTTTGGTAGACCTTTTTTCCTCTTTAAGAACCTAAGGTCTACATTCTTTTTTTCCCCTTTAAGAAACTAAGCCTTCTACCAAAGTTTCAACTGTCGCAATCAGTAGTATTTGATTATTTGATCACATACGAACAGACAGACGGACTGACATCCTTATTTCGACTTAGCGTTGGATTCTAAAACTTTTTTGGCATAAGATATAAAAATTAAGAGTGGTTACAAATGTTAAGCGATGCTTGCAACACTCCTTCGTAGTTAAGCTTAATATTTGGATATAAAAGAATCCTACAAAACATTAATAGTTAACACAGAAAAGTATATTTAGATTTATAGAAATAAATAAATATCTAAAAAAAATTCCTATTTTACATTATTACAATGTTTAATTTTAAAAATTCATTTAGTAATTTTTTTTCATTCATAATATTATTGGTGTCCAGTGAAAATCTATTTTGATCAGAAAATCTAAAACTATTCTGTCTAGATTAGATGAGATAACTAGGTTACTAGGTCATTGTTAATATTGATAGTAATTTTACGCCTTCATTCTTTTTGACTACTGCTACAATGTGGGTTAGTGCTGGTCTTCAAATTCTTCTAAATAAATTAGGTAAGGTATTCTTAACTATGATATTTCACTGATAGAGAACCTCAATATACTTTATTACAATCTCCTCCCTTACAAAAAAAAATAGTTACTTATTCTCTATCCTAAATTAGAAAGAAATACGTTTCAAATAATCCAGGTTAAAATCTCGTTATTCTATGTTGATATCTGTTTTTGTAATGAAAAAAAAAATTAAAACCGATGCTTTAGCAATGGTTAGATATTCACATTTATTGTTCTGTAAAATTAATCACTATTAAGAATTTACAAAATAGGTATAGTTAGCGTGCCAATTTTCGAATACCTACATGCATAAAATATTGCATAAAAAACTGTTATTTTTTTTTTTTTAAAGTTAGCTGTTCACTTACATTGATAGTTTTTGGTCCTTTTTTATCAAAATCAATAGGGACATTCGATGTAACAAATTACATCTATCTCAAAGATTTCAGCTTTCTAAAATGCATAGTTTTTGATTTATCACAGACCGATGAAAATGCTTACTTTGACTTAAAATTGCAGATTTAATCTTTTTTTTCTAATCCTTTTATGTCTCAAGTCTTAAGAGTAATTTTAGATCATATCTATAATACGAAGCTAGTATAATAATAATTTTTTAATGCTGAGACTCAGTAATTTTACATTGAGATTTTCATGCCTAAATTTCAGAATTTATTTTATTTATCCGCTTAATTTCACACTACCGAAAAAATTTCGGCAACACCTACTATTTTCGGTTTGAAGTGGGTTATCAGTTTTTATTTTTACTTCCTTTTTAAAGCCTACTTTGTTAAGGACTATTCGCTAAAAAAAAATTAATATATATGTGAGTGTGTAGATCCCTAACAACTATTGGACCAGACCATAGATCTTCCAGAAAATTGGTATGCACATTTACAAAAGACGATACAGTTTTAAATTAGAAATTTTTTGCGTGTGGATCCGGTGGAGGCATTTGCATATGAAGGTAACAGCAATTCCAATAGCATAATAGGCACGAAACAATGAATTTCACAGACGGCAAACAGTGAATTTATATAGATTTAAGCCCATTTCACATGGATCCGAAAATCGGTCGGTCGGATCCACGTGCAATGGGCCTAAGGGGAGCGTTTGTGTCCAAAATTATCATATTGAAATGAAAAAAGGTAAGGCGAGTGAGGGTGTTTTGGAACACAATTTACGTATAGGGTGATTCAGTCTAAAATTTACATATTCAAACACCTCATTCACCTTATCTTTTTTCAAGTCAATATGATAATTTTGGTCTCAAATGCTCCCCTTAAGCCCTCTACACACGGATCCGACCGACCGATTTTCGGATCCATGTGCAATGGGCTTTACCAGAATGCAATGTAATCCACTTTAAAATCACTTTAAATTTCATGCGCTATGATTTCATTAAAATTTAGAAGACTTTAATCATTTTTCGGCAGATGAAAAATCGGGAGATATATTACTAAGCAAACAACAAAATAACAAGCTTTGAAATTCCAAAAGCAGAATCTTTTCTTTTGGGTTTTCTTCCCACGACTTAAAAAAAATATTATTTGAAAAAAAAAAAAAAAAAAAAAAACAATCTCTTTTTAAACTATTGTTTTAATATCTGAAATAAGTTTTACAGTAAATAAATAAAGGAAAAGAAAAACAGCACTTGAACAAAAGAAGAAATTGCCTTTCTGATTTTAGATTATGGGGAGGAGTTGGGAACGGCCGTTTTCCATAACTGCCAGATTGACAGGGGTTCTCACTAAGAAGATCTTGCCTTTCTGATTCGGTTAGGGTGAGGCAGGGTTGGGCTGATGAGTCCGTTGCAGGACGAAACGGCCGTTCCCAACTCCTCCCCATAATTTAAAATCAGAAAGGCAATTTCTTCTTCTTTTGTTCAGGTGCTGTTTTTCTTTTCCTTTATTTATTTACTATTTTCACAGCACGTTAAATTTATTTTTCAAGTATTACAGTAATGAGAATAAAATATGCGATTATGGAAAATCACTACAAGAAAACAAGCAGATAAAAGAACAACAGATAAACTGAAGAATGATTTATTATCTGATATTTTCATTCAATTGATCGATAGCAGAGATTTCAAGGTTAATCAGATCTTAATATTTTTAATGTTCGTGGATTTCACACAAAAATTTGATTCATCGTTACACAAAACAGACTTCCAGTTTTCGAATGATTTTAACGTAAGATTCTTAGGAAATTTTATCAATTTATTTCATAATATTGTCTGAATAATATAAATAAAACTCTATAGATCTGACTGATTAAATAACTGTCAAATCAAATATAAAAGTGTAGATCCCAACAAGGATATTGGTGTGCGGAGTTAATCTGTAATAGTACTATTTTTTTAATTATAGAAAATGAAAAATGTGATTTGTATAAATAGTCTACTATTAAAAATTGATTTAAAATCCGAAGGTCACAAGTTAATCGGACTTTGGTTTAAGAGCTTAATGTTAAGTCCAAATTAGGAATTATATCTGTATTGTTTCTTTCGTGGTGTGGAATTGGATAAATAATTAACTATATGTCTGTACAGGCAAATCAGGATATAACAAAACTTTTTTTTTTTGTAATAATGTATTGTTTGTATTAAATGCAGCTCAAAATTGACGGAATAATGCATCAAATATGCTTATCACCAGGAATATCCAGGTATTTAGACGTTCCATTTCTGCTAATTGTATATTATGTTTTGTTAATAAAGATTAAATGAGTTAACTGTCTTATTATTCCAAGTAGCTTAACTACCGAAAAATAGTGAAATAAGCTGATTAAGGACGAAAAGAAAAAGAGAAGAAGGAAAAAAATAAAATAAAATAGAACAGTAGCATACAGTGAAATGTTGCAGTAAAAGCAACTTTCTTTGTATATAATTTCAGAGTCAGCTACAGGCTGACCGGAAGTGACTTAATGGCGCAGATTAAGATCTCTTAGCAGGTGTTGAATCGTAGCCTTTCGTCATTATCAAATATTAATCCAATTTTTTGATTTGCATTGTAGGCTTTTGTAGGCTATAGTTTAATTCCACAAATTAATCGGCAGTAACTTTCTCTTAAGGGAATTCAGATAAAGAAAGAAAAAAAAAAGCCTTAGAAATATTAAAAATAAAGAAATAAATATATTAGTCCATAGCAATTAAGCCGAAGCTATTAATTTGGCTTGCCTGCACTACTACGCTTCATCCCACCATCAACTATTTTACGATCTTAATTACAGGTACTCCTCCCTTTAATACCGAGTTCCGTTCCGACGACTACGTCGTTAAGCGAATTGGTCGATAAACGAGGAGATTGCGCCGGTAATAAAGGATCATTGTAAAATTATAAAATTATAAAAATTATGCAACAAACTTCAAATTTATTCATAAAAAGACATGCATATGTTCATATTATCATTTGTTTATTTGGTTATCTGCAGCTGTAGGGTCCAGGTTAGGGAGATGACGACGATGAAATTCAAGTTGTATCTTCAAGGGCGGAGGTCGTAAGTGCCAGGGTCTTTAAGCAGATAGATCGTAAAATGAGGAGTATCTGTACAACCATTTCTTTGGAGAAGTCGATATACTAGCCATTACATCACATTAACATTTATTGCTTGCATTGCAGTAGTGAACTATTATAGTACTGAAAATGAAAATAATAGCAAACTATCTCCGAACCCATCTAATTGTAAACCTGTTCATTTTTACTTTCATTCATAAAAAAGGCGATTCAATCTGTAATATGGAATGTGAAAAAAATAAATTATTCTTTTCTTAAAAATTATCTTATATTAAATTAACAATCGGATTTTATGACGAATATTCATGTTATAACGAACGCAGATTCGTTCCGCCTTTTTTTTTTTATGATTAACAGTTTTTATGATTTTAAAATCATACATTTCCCTCAAAATATAATTCTATTCTTTGACCTACTAGCCAATGTATACGATGTGCTCTACATTGAAGTGTTAAATTTCCGTTTTAGTCCAAATTTCAAGCAAAGCAAAGTATAGTTGACGCACCAGCTTTTGAAAATCCAAATATAAGATGGAAAATTAGTTACACCAAAATACAGTGGTAAAACAAACTTTTTCAACATAGTAGAATTACCGTATATGCTCCAATAAACGCCGAGGCTCTTATTGTCGCCGGTCTCTAATAAGCGCCGGGCTGCAGAGGGGACACGGCCAAATAGTAGCCGGTCTCTAATAGTAGCCGGTCTGTAACAGTAGCCGGGTCTTTGATATTTGCCTACCGGTACTAGTGTAAGCGTCCGTATCTTTAAAGTCGTGCGTAATAACTTAGGGTACATTGCCTTACATAATGCTGCCGAAACGGTCATTTGACATTGCCTTTAAGATTCGCGCGGTGGAATACGCGAAAGAAACTTCCGGTGAGCGGCCGCCCGTCATTACGGATTCGGACGACGAATAGCAGCGAAAAGTACAGAAAGACATTGCCATTTATCTTTAACAGTCTTATGTAGCAAATAACGAAATTCAAATAGCTACAAAAAGTAGCTGTTTGCAATATTAGCCGGTATTTATGTGTAAAAATATTGCGCTCTGGAGGTTTTTGTTAATAATGGCCGGCCCTAATAGGAACCGGTCTCTATTAAGCGCCGGGAGCCGAGGCTAGTTTTGCAAATAAACGCCGGGGGCCTCTATTGGAGCATATACCGTAATTTATCTTGATAATGACGATTCACAGAGGATAGTAAATAAGTAATTTGAATTTAAATCTATAAAAATGAACAATAAAATAACATTTGATAATTTTTTATACCATTTAAATTTCGGTTTACTAAGTCAAATATTTTGTGATTATTGTTATTATTTATTCATTGTTATTGCTCTTTAACGGGCAACGTATTTCGCCAGTCGTTTTTGCTAAAACTAGAAATAACATAGTAAAATCTAATCCTTTTTCTTTCTAATGCATATTGAAAGATAATATTTTGTACAATATGCTTCCTTCAATAATCAAATTTGTACAGACCTGTGAAATGGAGATACAATGATAAGTTAACATTCATATCACCTATTTATCATACAAAAATAATGGCTTTATATTTTTAAAGATGACATTTATACAATAAAAAGTTTAGAAAACAGTTCATATTCTCTTGTATTGTATTAAAGCTTATTTTGTAATTTTTATTAAGTATTTTACTATTTATTTTCTATGTATGTTTTGCTCTCGCTTTCTTATTTGTTAATGTATTTATTTAATTTCTTTCTTTATTAACAATCGTACCTTGAGAGAAAAATAGGTGGTTTTATAGAGAATTATTGTATTATATTATTAATATTCAAAATAGTTTTTAATAATTTTGTTTCTAAAAGTTATGATTCATTGTAGATATTTAGTTTTCTCATGTGAATCTTTCTCTGAACCTTAACATAACGTAACCAACTGAAAAATAAAAGTAAGATTATATATTTTGTTTCTTACTATTAGTATAAATTCACTCCACATCGTAGAGCTAAAAAGTATTAGATTTCTGGAAATCTTCGAACTAATCATTAAAAAGCATTATATATTATTGGATATTTTGCTATGATTCAATTTTAGAGCTATTTATGTAGAAACTTGAACTATTATCAAGCTATAACAAGGGATGGATTGAAATAAAACTTCAACTTCGTATGTTTGGGGGAATTATTCATTATTTCAAAAAGAAAGAATTGGTTTGTCATTGTGACAACCTAGTAGGCGGATTAATTATGATTAATTGAGTATTATTATTTTTTTAAAACCTCTACTCTAAAATTATTTAATTTTAGAGACAATGTTGTTATATACAAATCGGAAGAGGCAATACTGTAATAGTACAAAATGTAGAAATAGTGTAGAACAAAATTTTCTTCTTTTAGTGCATTAAAGCTATGTTGAGAAAATTGTAGCTCTGGGAAGATAGCTTCCCATTTTTATTGTATCCCGTATTCTGACCCGTTTTCTGTATTCTATCCTGTATCCTGTAAATTTCTAATTTTTGAATATTTGCAGTTACAAAGTTTTATTTTCTAGTAAGTATAGTAACATATGATGAGAATTATATATCGTAACATTGTAGTAGTAAATCTAATGAATGCCATCTGTTCGAAACTTACGTCAGGACAGTGTAAATCTTGAAAAAACTTTACACTTTATAAAATGGCTGTACAAATAAGAGTTCTAAATAAAAATTCTGATAAGATCCATTTTTTTTTATCTATTGGAGAACCAGTAATCTGCATTATGCATAGCCAGTATCAGTTCACAAAAGGAAGAGATTAAAAAAAAATTGAGTTTCGAAAGCAATAAAAAAATGCTGAAAAAAAAAATAACGAAAGAGCCGGTAGTGTTCAATAAAGGTGAAAAGCCAAAGGAAGAATGAAAGAAATTATCGTGTCCTGATGAATGGCGGTTCCCACGACAGATTGAACTGACCACAGTCAGTATCATGTGATTACGTATTAAGGAAATAATTAGTTCCACTACTTCAACGATAACACAAAGAGGAATGATTTCTTAATATCATCTATGAATCTATTCTAAGTAGTTTAACCAATGTTGCAATTGAATCCAGATTGTTACCGTACTTTTTTTTCTTTAGAAAAGTAGAATTCATTTCAGGCTTGATTTTACAAAATACTCGCATTAAAAAATAAAGTCTGTAACAGTGTTAGGATGAATCTTTTTTTTCCATTTCTTCTCCATTTCAAAATGTCACAAATCGGAAGAATATAAATGTTACCAAATAACAAGGTATAAAAAAATATTAAGATCTAGAAAATAGACCATAAAAGCAGTCTAAGTAATTCAACAGGATTATTATGTCATTATCTTGCATTAAAATTTTAATACAAGCTGAGACTTTGAGACAGGCTGTTTCGAGCTTATTAAGCTCTCATCAGCCAAGGCTACTCAGTCAGTGCAAGACCCAAAAGGCGTACGAGGGAAAGAGAATATATTCTTTGGATGGGAAATGACCCCTTGTGTTAATGACTCCTTTTGTGGTGAGCGTTTAGCTGCCCAACGATTTGATTTCCACAATGTATTGTTGTTTCTTATTTTGTTGTCTTTAGTTCTTGAAGGGTCATTTTTCATCCGAAGGATATAGTTCTTATTAAAAACATTTTATTTAAGAGTTTAACGTTATTTAGTTGATTAAGATATAAAATATTTACGATGCTTTTAGTGCTTTTCTTATTTTTAAGGCTGATAAATTGAGGTCTTAAACAATATCCTTTTTTTTTTTCATTATTATTTTAACTTTTTTATGCGTTTATGTTTTTCACATTATCTTTAAAGTCCTTTTTAAGCAATCAAAATGTTTTTATCATTCATTTGTAATGCTCCACAGACTTGTAAACACTTTTCAAAACTTTGTTGATTTGATGGCGGGGAAACCATGAAATGACAACAATTTAAACGGTTCTTGTTATGAACCTACCACTGAGTTCACCAAATCACTCAGCCTGTATGTGTGTGTCTTCACTTCAACAACTTTTAAACGGCTGGATGGGTCATCTTGAAACATAGTATGCATATTAAGAATTAAAGCCAATCTAACTTTTATATTTAAATCTTTTGCAAGTGTGTACTTATGAGAAAATTAGCACGCGATACTGATAAAATTGCCACATTGGAATCTAAATAATACAAGTTCTTTGTTAATTTTCTAACGCTTTTTTTATATGGGAGTTATCGATATCTTAAACAATGGATTATCTGCCTGGATTATCTTATTAGGTAATCAATTTATGAGTAATTTGAAACGATTAAAGTTAATCTGATGTAGACAATTTCAATACTGCGGATTTAATTATTTTTTTTTTAGAAAACAGAAAATTTATACTTTGTATTTTGCAAATATTATAATTTGAAAATAAATGTAGATTTTTGACGTTTTCAAAATTTTAATTAAACACATAAAAATAGTAAAGAAATTTTAAGGAAAAGTTTGCTTAGCAACTTCTTTTTTTCTGCAAATACTTCCTTCATAAAAACTCCGCACTTAAAACTGAAAGCAATGTAATAATTCTTTTAGTGTTTCTTACTTTACTTGTAAGAAACACTAAAATTTACTTGGCTGATGTTGCGCCGTTTCACAGGTTGTAAGTAAATGTAAAGATAAATCAATTGATACTATTTCTGAATTTTTTTCTCAAATACTTAAATCGCAGCACAAAGAACATAAAAAAAAAAGTTTTATAATACTTTACGTGGTTCTAACAAGACTCAGAATTTTTAATTCTTTTCATTCAAGATGAATCCGTCAGGATTATTGCACATATAAGAACATGTGGAAGTTGAAGGATTGCCTGTCGTAAAGCTCAATTTTAATTTTAATAAAACTAAGCACAATTTTATTAATAATTACGTAAAAAATATTAGCAGCCTGAAATTTATATCTATATCTCAACCATAAAAATTAATAATTCTTATTTTCTCCAAAATAAAATACAAGAAAGAGATAATCACAACTATAAACAAAAGCTTTTCTTAAATCAGTAACACATTTGTAGTAGCTTCTTTCTGTAATATTCTACAGGGGAATGACATATGCTTATAGAACATATCGTTTCCTCCGATCGCTTTGTTCTTCGCCATTGCTTCCTTTTTTTTTAGCTTGATATTCTTTCATACGTGTTGAGAAATCCGAAATAGAATCGAACTAAATATACATAGCATGAAATATGGAGTAATAAAATGACGGTAATCCGCTAACATCCATTCAAAACACCCACGAAAAAGGAAATAATTCTCGAATAAATGTATTCAAAAAATTTCCCAACATTGGAAAACTTCAGCTCTGCCAAAATTTACCGGAAAACAAAATAATCATTATCACTAAAGTTTTGCGATCAAAAGCCAAGGTATCTCCAATTACTTACAACGAAATGTGCGTAGGTGGTCAAATTGGGCGGACATCGTTCTATGGAATGTCCGACGGGAAAAAGTCATTCGTTTCATAACAGCAAATCGTCATCTGTTGCTAGGTCCACCTGAATGAATCAGCCATTCCATAGTCAAGCGTTTATATATTAAGACACAATTTCCCGTTATAGAAATTCATTGAAATATCTTTAAATGTATAATTCTTGTTAAATGCACACATTTAAAGGCCTCTTTTTATATCGCTATGAAAATCTCGTTGAAAATTAAGTTTCTCCGTGAGTTCAGGATGAATTTCATAAAAGCGTATTTATATATATAAACAGTCGCTTCTGAATGGAATATTTCCGTATTATTTGACCTAACCACATGATAGTTATGCAAGAAGAAGATAATCAATGTTAAGATTGAAAAGTTATTGTTAAATCAATATATCATTATAATTTAGAACTTAAAATAATGGCTGAATTTAAATCAGGATACAAAGAATTTGGTAAGTCAATACCATTGTATTTCATTTGTCTTAATTATTAGTACTAGAAAATGATTCGTTAGGACTTTCAGATTTCATAAGGTGAGAAGGCCGATTAAGTTTTTAACCTACAACCTGTTCTATTTATTTTTTTTATAAGATTCCAATTACGATAAGGTTACATGATATAATGCTCAAGGCATTTTGTTTATACTTATTGGCAGTTAGATAAGTATTTAGAAAAGAAGTTTTGTTGTATATTAATATAGATGCCTATCGAAAATAAAGGAATAACAATGCTGTGGGTTTTATATCCGATATCGATGTTACCCGACTTCACATCAAAGAACTAAAAAAGTTATCACTGAAAAGGAATACCTTTTTCAATGATCAAAAATGAGGAGAGAAATCGACGAAACGGTATTCAAATGACCTTGATTGTGTTTGACCTATTTTCTCAGTTATTTCAGAAATAAAAAAAAAATAGATAGATAAATAAATAAATATCAGTAAATGTTATAAATGTAATATACAAATAACACTAATAGTTGATTATCCGCTAGGGCGGCGTCCCCCTTTACCTTCCCGAATGACAGATCTGTAATTTTACATTTAGTAATTTTGCTTCGTTAGATTCTAGCCAGTTCAAATTAACTAGCTCAAATTATACAAAATTTACAATCAAATAAATCTTTTATCATTAAAAATAACTGAGATATCAGAACTCAAAAAAGAGATAGTAAAAAAAAAGATTGTAAATAAACAAATAAAATGAACTAAAATAAAATAATAATCTTTTTAAAATCATATTAATATATATACAGGGTGATTCACGAAGATATGCAGAAACTTCGGGAGCTCATTCTATATGTAAAAGTAAAGAAAAAAGTTATATAAACATAGGTCCGGAAATGCTTCGGTATCGCCTTACGGCTAGCGAAAGATTTCGCCCATAATGTAGTACAACAATACGCACATGGACTACACCTCAGTTGTTAGCTTTCACAATAAATCAAAACAAAGCAATTCACATTATTGTTAAACAGCTGTTATTGTGTTGCCAACTTTTTTGTAGGTTCCACGTGGGATAAGCTTCAAACCACTGGGAGATATAGTTCTGCGACATGTTTCATTCGATTTTTTAGGTCAACAATCATAAGAAACCACTGATTTCGCCCCTTAATTTACCTTCCCAGACTTCCAGCAAGTCTTCATTTCACCCAGGGTACTACATTATAGGCGAAATCGTTCGCTAGCCGTAACTCGATACCGAATCATTTCCGGATCTACGTTTATATAACTTTTTTTCTTTACTTTTACATGTAGAATGAGCTCCCGAAGTTTCTGCATATCTTCGTAATCACCCTGTATGTATTTGCCTGCAAATCTGTTATTTGTATTATTTAATATTTTAATGTAATATATTAAGTAATAGTACTGTATATTACATATGATGAAATAACAATATTTTAAATCAATAATAGTAATGGTCTACATGTCATTTTTGTACCTGGTAGGATATAGTGTAAATGAAAAAAAAAAATTTTTTTACCAAATTTTGAAGCTTTTTTAGTTATTATTTAAATTTGATACATATATTAAATTTAATTTTTTAAATTTCTTAATTATAAAGGAAATATAGATTTTCCTCAATCACTTTGGATTTGTTAATGATTATCTGTGTATTGCAAACAAGGATGAGCAGCAGAGAAGATAATTGACTTCTGAGATCATTGATCTAAAATATGATAGAATTGAAGATTGACGCTCGTCTGTCTTAACCCTTCAGATAAAATTTCGGTATCTTTTGATAGGAATTTGGATGATAAATCTCAAGGAGACAAACAGAAAAAGAACAACAATAAGAAAACAATGCAAAGAAGCTCTTTAAATCGTGTGCTTGTGGAGCAAACAGCTATGAAATTAGACTTCATATGACTTACATGTGCAAGATTTATTATAGCCTAAGTGATAATTATTATTTTTAAAATTAAAATTACTTTAATACGTGGGCCGTTATGGCAACTATTTTTTATCTGCCAAACCTGCGGCAATACTGCAATTCTAGAATATACGTTTGAAAGCCTGTGTGATGTGCTTCTGATTTACACCACTGATGCAGTTCAGATCAGTGGAGAAACGTCATGGGGGCAATTGGAAAATACGTATTTGGACATCATCGTTTAATAAGGCAATGCAGTGTAGCCAAGGAAGAAAAAGGAACAAAGGAATGCTCCTTACACATTGCTAACACCCCAAAGTGATCTCCAAGATAGTCCGCCGTACGTTGCCAGCGTTTAGGAACTGATGTCCAACGCCATCATTCTTCACGATAACGCCGTATTTCATATGGCAGCTCCTGCACAGCCTTTGTTTCGTCGAGGAGCGTGGGAAGTCTTCGCACACCCTCCGTAGTCGCCAGAGCTGAGTCCTTGCGACTTTGATTTGATTCCAAAACTCAAACTGCAGTTGTGTGGGAAACGCTTGAGAACAAACATGACATTTTGACGGCGTTTCGGCGAGAGGTTCAACACTTTAATGACTCACATACAGCCAATGGTATTCTCCACCTTCCCAAACGCTGGCAACGAACGGTGAACAATCTTGGAGATTACTTTGGGAGTGTTAGCAATGTGTATTGAACATTCCTGTGATCCTTTTTCTTCCTTGGCTACAATGTATTTCCTTATTAAACGATGATTTCCAAATACGTATTTTCCCCTTGCCCCCATGACGTTTCTCTACTGATCTAAACCACATCAGTGGTGCCAATCAGAAGAACATCAAACAGGCTTTCAAACGAATATTCTAGAATTGCAGTATTGCCGCAGGTGTGGCAGATAAAAAAATAGTTGCCATATTTTCCATAATAGCCCACATATATTTCGCAAAAAACAAAAAAAAACAAAAAAAATAAGTAAATTATCTCAGACTACATTAATGCAAGTTTATCATAATATTGATACTTATTTTTAATATATATTAATTTATATTAAATTTATTTGAATGTCTAATTATTTTCGTTTATCGAATATTTTATTTATTATAAAGGAATAACTTCAGTTAAGAGAGCAATATTATAATAAGTTATATTATTTAACTTCTTTTAAAGAAAATGCATTTTCTTTTTTAAAAAAATATTACAGTAATAATGCTTTGATAATAAATTTAAAATTTATTTATTTTTAATAAATCTGAAATTGATTATTTTTGCCTTCCTGATCTTAGTTTTCATAAATTATTTTCAGTTTATTTTTATTGTCTTTTTAAATCAACATCGCGTCGCCTCCGTGTTTATTATCTTGTGTTTGTTTTTCTTGTATTTATTATTAAGGGAGAATTACATCATTTTTCGAAATAACAGCAACAAAAATAAGGATGAATCACTATTATCAGAATTTGTGTTTTCTTCTCAGAATCGTATAAATAGAGACCTTTTTTTTTTTTTCTTGCTTTTCATCAATGTCATTTTGCTGAGTAAGCGAGTTAAATTCCTTCTCTCTCATCGAAAGTCCACACATTTCACTTTATTTTCAATCTAAATAATTTGTTCAAAATCATTTTAAAGCCGCAGTTAAATTTTAGTGCCGTGTTTGTGATTTCCGGTTTCACAACAGTAGCAACTGTTCAATCGTAAATTTAAGAAATGCTGTTCTAAAACTCTCTAAAGTCTCTATTAGTGTACTAATTCGTATTTTGGTAACTAAAACATTTTGTTTTAGTTTATTATCACATTTAGCCTTACTTAGGTTGTGTTAGATTTGTTCCAAGGCTCACAGGCATAGGGCGCTGAAGGTAAGGCTTCAACGTTTGTTTCACCAACGATGCTGAGATGAGGTCGGGTGGTCAGCCTGGCGCTCGCCCGCCTTTACCCCCGGGAAAGAAACCCGGTACTCATTCTACAGACGGCTGAGTAGACCTTAGGCTCCGGTTGAAGGAGAATGGAGCGTGAAAAATCCTGTAGGCCGGGAATCGAACCCTCCTCCTGCAGTCAAGCACTTTACCTCTTAGCTACGGAGCCAAATTCTCAGTCATAAACCTTTACGACTGCGATCTTACATTTCAATAACTAAATTGCCCACCTTAACCGTTGTATGCATCTATAACTAATTTGTTATTAATATAGTACTTTAAAAGAGTTAGTATTAGAAAAGCGTTGTGCTATTTATTTTATTGCCTTTAACTAATCTAATATTAAAAAATATTATACTGTTAAAGATTTTCAGTAATATCCAATAAATAAAATTAATATAAAAGATGACTCCATCTAATTTTATTATAATGTGATAAATTTCGATTTTAATAAAACAAAAAAACTACCCTACCAAAACACACTTTTTTTCAAAATTATCTTATCGAGAACTAAATTATCTCAATAATTTTACATAATTGAATGCCTAATAATTAGGACCAAGACTGGTTCAATTACTTACTCAATTCGTTAGGGTAATCATGAGAATATCCAGTATAATCGAAATAAAGTATAATTATTCCTGCAATTAAATTATTGTACATAAGATTATTACTACTGTATTTTGAAATATGAATTATTATAAAATTAATTGGTTTAAGGAAATGGTTTTTAACCACTGTAATCACAAATTTCGATGATATACTACCATATCTTCGAATAAATAAGTGGCAAACCTAATATTTCAGCATAACAGCTAATGTACTAACAGTAAATAGTAATAATAATCATAATAATAACAACAAAAAACTTATGCACAGTTCCATAAGGCTGTGGTACTCAACACAATGCTCATATTTAGAAAATTTATGGACACAACCACACATATCCCTAACCATTCTTGCACACTTCTTTACATTTGGCAATATATGCTTTGGTTTTTGACCCGCCATGTTGTTTCTGCTGGGGAAACTAAAGGTTTGAAACATACAATAATAATAATAATAATAATAAGAAGAAGAAGAAGAATATTTAAAGTATTTCAATAACAGACCTGTAAAAAACATCATTACTAGGCACAACTTATATTTTACGAAGATACTTGGACAATTCTTAGGTCTCTGGATGAAACTTGAGTTGCTCAATAACTCCAGTCAAAGATGTGTTCTTTTTGTCTTTGTGCTGTGTCAAATGTTGATATAACAATAATAATAATGCGAGAGAGAGAGATGATATGTAATACTATACAGTATCTGTACTAACTATGACTGGTGCTGTAATTTCTTTGTTGGTGAAGAAAGCTTTTGTTTCTATAGGCACCAGCACTATACAATTCTTTGGTGTGCATTTGAAAATATAGTACTGTAATTACATTCCAGTCCAAATTCTTTTTTTGTCTTTTTTTATTGTCTTAGCTATTCTTATATTGTTTTCATATTCAGTATGCGAAATTCAATTTTAATTTAAATATTCATACTTTTTTTTAATTTAATTTTTTTTATTAATTTGAGACCTCGGACGTAAGCACATTTGTATTTGAAAGACGGAAAAGTTTTCTTTAATTCTTAGGATCAAAACGTCCAAGAAAACCTGGTAGTTGCAAATAATTCTTTACTTTCAGTTCTAAGTATTTGATGTGAATGATATTTTAATATTCTTGGTACGTTGTAAATAAATTTATTTTTAAATTACGAAATTTGTTAATGTTAAAATCAAAGATTTGTGAAGGAATAACAATGTAATATAACAGAAGCGATGTGAACAATAAAAGTATGTGAGGTGATGCTTCAATAATTGATCTCCTAGGTGATAGAAATAGGAAGATTGAAAATGAAAGGAAAAATGTGCCTTTTCATAGAAGGAAACAAAGATAAAGAATAGTTCCAATCACAGAAGAATGAATCTATACTAATGAATAATAGAACTTGTGGAAAATATGGAAAATATGGAAAATTAATTAAGGCTGAAAGGAATTATTCATTAAGAGAGGAAATGATCTGTTTGTGAGAAAGGTCCGTCAAGTTATCAGTAAATACGAATATCAATAAGGAAATTCTAGTAAGTAACTGTTAAGAATAATTTTATCGTGAAAGCTGCCCTGAGAAGAAATCTTAAAGATTAAGTGTTTTATATGAGATGTAAATACTTACAGACATAATAATTTCATAACTATTATAGGCCTACAAGTTATTATTTACCAGTTATCCGAATAAAGAAGATATTAATTTTAAATAACAAATGGATCATTTGCCGATTTTACGGGTTCCAAAGTTTATTAAGAACTATTTTGCGAATTACGATATATCTTGGTAAATACTAAGATAATTATTGTAGTTACTTACGTTGGTTAAAATCTTACACAATTGATACTTTAGCTTAGATATGTTTTTGTTTTTTTACTGAGTTAACACTGTTCATTTCTAATTGCTGATTTCGTTTTTCGTTGTAGATGTTCCTAGCAAACAGGAGGCTGTGAAACATGTATGTGCCAGTGCCAGGTCTTGGTGCCGGAGAAGAGTTCATTCCTGTTGTGAGGTGAAGACACTGAAAAGAAAGATCCCGATCGTCCATTGGCTTCCTAACTACGAATTATCTCATCTAACAAGCGATGTGATAGCTGGTCTATCAGTTGGTCTAACTCTCATTCCGCAGAGCATTGCCTACGCTACTGTAGCACATCTTCCAGTACAGGTAAATGTGTACAATTGAAATCCTGCCTAAATTTAATAAATTTCTTTAATTCTATTTATTGACTATTCAATATTTTGCCAAATATGTTTTGTGTTTTAGAATGTATTTTTCTGTATTTTTATGATTAGTAAAAACATTTTCACTAATTGAAACCTATTTTAAATACTCCGTAGTTAATTAAATAAAATAGTTAGGGTTGACAGAGCAATGGAGTCGCAGTACGATATTTATCTTTAGTTCAGAATTACAATAAAGAAGATTATTTAATTATTCTATAATACTATTAAATTTAAACAAAGGTAAATCCAGATTCCTTATAGTGCTTTTATAAAGCTTTTACAATTTTTATAAATTTAAAAATTTCTGGAAAATAAATGAATTATATTGTTTTCTTATATTTCATTTTCTTTATACAATAAAAATGAAAATTTCATTAGGATTTTTCCTTTGTATTCGAGTAGAGTAATTAGATAAATAATTCTAAGAGAATCCATATAAAGTACAATTTTAAATAACTTTAGATTAATTGCATGGTGTTATGCATCATTTCACCAAGCGCCAAAATTCGATTTTGACAAAATCGAATAAAATCATAAAATCAAAAGCTTATGTATTACTTTACATTATTTATAGAATGAAGAGTGTTATATGTAGTCTTCAAAATGAAAATACTTTCACAGGACAGTTCTGATCATTATCAAAATTAATAATATCCTTCAAAGGTCGTTAGTCACATGATGCAAATCTTAGCCATTACGATAAAGTCAATTGGCTTTTATTCAAAATTAATTTTCCGTAGAATTATGTTGAGATATTAAGCAGGAATAATTTTTTATAAAGAGCTTACACCTTTCGCTAGTGGATGGAGCAATAATATAAAAGAAATCTATTTTTGGTCAAATGATGCATAACACCATCCAATTGTAAGACCCTTACATAGGAAGCAAAGAATTTTTTTTTTTTAAATGACCGCAAGTGTTAATCTTTAAAAAAGTTATATTCGATTATTTCCATTCCAGTATGGCTTATATTCAAGTATAATGGGATGCTTCGTCTACTGTATTTTCGGCAGCACCAGGGAAGTGAATATTGGTCCTACGGCCATCATGGGTTTGCTGACAGCAGAATACGTTAAGAAAGCCGGGCCTGCAGCAGCCGTACTGCTGTGTTTCCTCGCTGGATGCATCGAATTCCTGTTCGGTGTTTTCAATTTAGGTATGAATCCATTCTATTTCCCAATCCAAGAAACTGTATCCCATTTTTTTATATTTCTCTTCTGAATTTATTCTGCTATTACTGAATAACCTCTCGTACGATATAAATGTTGTCTATTATTAATAGCCAAAGTCGGTACCAAACAATATGGTTAACATCGTTAGATCTGTAACAATATGATAAATGTCATTATAATCTTTACATAATCATGACAGTATTTCTAATATAATATTTTTCATAGTTAAAAAATGATTACAGTACATTACATTGCTGGAGATCAAACAATGCCTTAACTGACTTGTCATCAATTACAACATTTTTTTAGTAAAAATCACATGTACCGGCGTAAACATTACTTTATATATACTGTACATAACCACGTATCTTGTTTAACAAAATCGGTAAAAATTAATTCAATTCGTTTAAAAGATCTTGTGGTTAACCTGCCCTGCATGCGTCACTATAATAAAAAAAAATATAGCACGCATTTGTAATTTATGCAGACTTTATTATAAAGGTGATGCAACAAAAGAAAGTCTGCAGTTTAGTACATTGTTAGTTTTGCCTAAAAATATTTTCCAGAAATTATAAATGGAGTACGTTTTTAGTGTAATTATGATACAGTAATAGATATATCAAGCCTATGAAAACAGACAAGAATTTTAAAATAAAAATGTAAAGAAAATATAATCAAATTTTACAGCCAGAAATAATTTACAGTTTGGATTTAAGTGTAATTTTATACTTTTAGGATTTCTTTACATAAATTCAGTAACAAACTCAAAAATTCACAAAAATAAAATAAATAAATGATAAATAAACAAATAAAAAGGCTAACAATAAAGTAATTTCATTTTGTTTCAATAGAATTGTATTTCGTAAAGAAATGTATTCCAATTTGTCTTTCAAATAAATTATGTGATTACGTGTTACACAATATGTCAATGAAATGCCTGCTTGATTGTACCTGCAATATCACTAAAGTGCGAATTGGCAGTGTTCCAAATGACAGCGTGAAGTATCTTTTCAGCTTCCTATTTTTAACAGTCTGTGTTATTTATGATGTTTATTCAATCCTTCTACAAATACTATCTGATCTTAAAAAGATGTCAATCACGTTCTGTTATAGGTCAAGTTCACAGTAATATCTCGTCCTCTCCACCGCTTGGAAGCAGTTTTAACAATCTTTCAACAAAGCTGTGATATTTTTAGAAACAAAAGATAAAGATAGTAGATTACGATATGTTATATCGTGTTTTGACTAACTTAAAAATATCTCTGTAAAATTCTTATCTCTAAAACGATATCAGTAAATGAATAAATTTCTTATTCTTAAATATAAAAAATGGTGTTTTCAAATTCATTCATTTAAATGTATCAACAAATACAAAGGATTTTACTTGTTAATAATTGCACCTTGTAAGTTTTCCAAGAATTGTTAATAACAAATTATAACAAATTAACCTTTGTTATAATTATCTCGTCTTGCAGTTTTCAAAATGTAAATAAGGCTCAAAAGACACCTGAAGAAGGCTGAGATTACAGTGCAGCCGAAATATTGTATTTAATCATAAGCATTATGTAGTAGAAGAAGTTGTAATGAAGAATTTGAATTAAAATATAAAAAACAAAATTCTTATTGTTTTACTTGGAAATCAAGATCTTTTTTTCAAATTCTGCTGAGTCTTGATTTCAAAAAGGAATTAGAAATTAATCGAATTTCTAAAAGCAAGCATAGAAGTTAATATCTTGTAAAATGTAATAAAAGTTTTATGTTAGCTTTGTAAGACACTTTAATATGGCAGAAAACAAGCTGTAATATCCACATAGCAAGAATGAATAACAAATTAATAAAAAAAGAAATAATCGAACATTCATTTGTGTTGTCAGTTGTAGGTCCGTATCTCCGTATCTACTGGTTCGATTGCTACAAAAATCAATACGGATCTTCCTCATAAGCAAGTGAAAAGGTGGTAAAAGTGTAAACCTTCTATGAAAGTGTCATCATCGTAGAATAAATATCTTTTGAGCTATCTCGATCAGATAGAAATGAAGACTAAACGAACGGTTTTTTGCCCTTAGCCCTTTATGTATTGGTCGAATTTAAGTTTAAATCACTAAGAATCTTTCTTATAAAGAGTTATCATACTCTTAGCTTAAAAATTCATTTTAGTTTAAATCATAGATTTTGAGTTATTGCTTTTTACAAGCAATACATTTTGATGTTTTTTTGTCCCCAGCTCTTTGGTTAGCAAAACATTGCACATACAGTAGAACCTCATTATAACGGACCTCATTATAACGGACATCGCTTATAACGGACAGTTTTTTAAAAAAAATATAATAATAATAAAGGATGCATATGTTTATCTGACGAGTTTTACATTTCCAAGCAACCGATTAAACATCGATCATTTAATGAAAAATTTTTTTTAACGTGCCCGATGATTCAAAGAATTGAGTAAGCAAACGAAGGCACACCGCTACAAGGAAGGATTCGCAACTTTGTAGCGTTGTTCCTTCGTTTGCTTTCTCAATTCTATCGATCATTTAATTTCGTTATTGTCTGAAATTCCACAAATTGCCGCACGCACTCATCAGTTTTTATTCAGTAACCTTTGAGTCATGTCGTTAAGCTAACTATTGTCCTTTTATTGATGTACACCCTGATGCATTACACCGATATAGAATTATTTGTTATAAACCGGACTTTCATTAAAACGGACAACCTTCAGCCCCAATTAGTCCGTTATAATGAGATTCTACTGTAATAACAAAGGAAAGAAGGGATAAGTAAATGATATAAAATGAAAGTAATAAAGGTTGTAAAATAAGCATCTTGAAATTCAATCGAAATTTGAAATTACAAGTAACGTAAGATCAATATAAAAAAATACGATAAGAAAATCAAGGGTGTAAATGGAAAAAACGAAGATATACAGAAACTTCTGAAACTTTCTCGCAGGAATGGGGCTAGTCGTTAAAGTTTCATGGATTCATTATAAGACAAGTTTTATGAATGTCGATGCAGTGGGCAACGACTTGTTTCACGCATACGAACAAATAGATGGATATATCCTTCAATGGTAGGAGAATATTTTTTTTAAAGTCCGAATGCACCTAAAAGCAAAAAAGAAAAAAACACACATACAAATACCTTCATAGTAAATATATAAACAACCAGTTTTTATAATTGTAGACTTTGTAAATTTTCCTGAAATCCATTAAATTACTGAAACTTAGATTTGTTTAGATGTGAAGTTTTGTAAGACACCTTGACCTCGATAAATGAACTTTCTCTATAAAAAAATACACGAGATAAAATCTCAGACGGACTGACAATTAATGATGCAAAAAATGATGTCAAGTTGTTACGAAATAAAACATTCATTAGAAAGGTGTTGTGAGAATTACTGTCTTGTCAAAAACATTTACAAAATGAAATATTAAAATTTAGAATAATATTATTTTTTATTATCATTCAAAATGTGCATGATCCTATATGAATAAGCCAAAATGATAATTTCTTTTTAATTTCAGGATTTCTAATTGATTTTATCTCCTCACCTGTGATCAGCGGTTTTTCATCTGCTGCAGCCCTCATCATTGCTGCAACCCAACTCAAGGTAAATTCTTATATCTTCTATTTGAATTTTTAACGTTTTACTGAAATAGTTTCGTCTTTTGTAGAAGGCTGTTACAAAGGATAGCATGAGTTCATAAGAACATCGAGTGTCCCCTATTTAGCTGAACTAGTGAAGGAATTTTCTTGAAACTTCCATATACATTTATGAAGAAAATACTATCTTTCCTTGTGTTAGAAAAAAAAATCGGTTGTATCGCAAACAGAAATTTTTAATTCAAATCTCTTTCAAATTAACAGGACATGCTTTCAAATTAATAAACCTTCAGGGAGAGGGCGAAACAGATTTCTAATGGTCTTTAGGAAATGTTATAAAGTTGAGAGTAGAGGCCAGTCCGACGCTTACTGCTCACTAATCCCGGGAAATTCCTTATTTGATGTGGAGCTGGGTGAGTCTCAGGAAAAATCTTAGTCGACGGAGATCGAATCAAAATGCAATGGAGTTACAGACATTAAACTTTTAAACGTGAATCAATGAAACAGGCCGTTTTCTAATAACAGGGCTTTCATATCTTTAGGTTTTCAAACATGAGAATGGAAACCTTTTGTAATGCCAGTAAAATCATTTCAAGAGTTTGATGCGATGTAATTAACGAATCGCTTGATACGTTGATTTATAAATACGTCCTTTTATTACACGATTTATGTTATGTCCTCCAGGTATTGACACTGTAGAAAATCCCTGTCTTTTACCCTTCGTATGAGTCACACACATTTGAACTTTCTAACTGTTGATTGAAATCTGCTTTCCTTGAGACCATTCACATTTCCTTTTGTTTTCAGAGAGATATTAATGTGTCTATAGTTTAATATGTTCGTATTTTTATCACCAACAAAGAAAATTAGGACAAGAACTGTTAGCGAGAAAGAGAACGTAGAAAAAAAATTAAGACGAAATTTATTGTTAAAGCAAGATAGACAAATTTAGAGATCTTTAATGACTGTTTTACACGCTATCGAAAACTTGCCTCAAAGTTGCTCTAAAAACTCACACTTGCTCAAACACACCTGCCAATTTTTCTAAATACAGCCAGCTCTAATTTCAGGAAGGTTTTAGAAGTAAATTGACACCAGCGCGCTTAGCGGCGAGAGACATTTATTTGAAAAATTACGACAGTGCTAAGTTCACGCTGAAATCTTTAATTCATCCTTTGTTCATCCATCCCTTTCTCTTCTTCCGGGATCTTCTTTTTTTTTTCTCCTTATCCTTTATCTTTGCTATGGAATGAGTTGAGAATTAGTAGCTAAACTAAATGATGCAAAAGCAATTTCTTTGTCGCTTCGCCGAATGGTATTTTAAACGCGATCTCAACGAGAGTAAAACAAGATTCATTTTTAAACGCGATCTCAACGAGAGTAAAACAAGATTTGCCACTTCCATGTGTAAATCAATGTCATTTTCGTGGAGCTACAGCTGGCAAATAGCAAGTTTTCTATCGCGTTTTGGGCAAGTTTTCGAGAGTGTAAAGCAGCCATAAGATAAAGGACAGTTCATGAGACACTTTAACTTTCTTCAGATTTTTTTTATTAGTATATATAATTGAATTATGACAACCTCAATGAATCGTAACAACAGGAGATTTTTTAAAAAATAATAGCCAATTCACAATTTTATAGGAAACGAAGCGAACTTGTAAATTTGAGAATTTACAAACTATCAAATGCTAAAGTTATTAAAAGTTACGCTACTATTGATTGGCGCGCATAATCCATTTATTCAAGGTCAAATACAATTACAAACGATGGCCACATTGAGTTTATTTAGTATATACGTCTGTACGTACTCCAGTATAGACTTCCATTTTGCACCATTCGAGCCGCTTTGAGTAAGAGGCCATATTCGGTCGAAGGGTACCACCGAAGGGTACCACCCAAGGGTTCTGTCTTTCTTAGTGTAATCGATTCAGTATGGACAGAACAAAATTTTGTTTAATTACCACTGTTTTCCTGACCCGGGGTCAGTTGAAACTGAAGCCGGAAGTGAACTGGACCGAAAGTAGGATTTTTCTCCAAACCTCCAGACCAAGGGGTGTTCAACGAAGCATGACTCATAGGGCTCCGACTCACGATTTAGTCTTTGAAAGTCGGTACACACACTCAGACTCGGGAATCGTTATGAATTAACTAAGAAAGCAACTTTCTCAATATTCGTTAAGCTGTAGAATTAAAAGTAAAACAAAAGAAATTACAGTTGACTCGCGATAATCCAACAGTTATGGGACCGAGGGGATGTCGGATTATCAAAAATGTCGGAATACCAAAGGTTGATTTTTTTTTTAAAACTGAATTTTGACTTCTAAGCCAAGAAAATTTAAGTTGTTATGTATATACAGTACTGTATGTACTACAGTACGTATATTGTTACAATACATATTGAGTACATATTTTACGGCCATTGAGGATATTAAAAAAAACTCTATTAGCCATAGTTTTACGCAAATGAATACGTATGTATGTAATACTAATTTATTACTGTATTTATGTCTTAAAAAAATAAAATTACTGTATATAATGTGAAATATAATTTTATATCTTAAAATAAAAAATAAAAATACGTACATATGTATTTACGGCTTAAAAAAAAATCTGTAATCGTTTTTTGTTTCTTCTTACGTGAAGAGTGTGTCATGGCTTTTTCTTGAATATCTTTTAATATTAAAATGTTCTCGTAGTCGAGTTCCCTCTCCTCACACCAACGTATCAAAGTGTTTGCAGCCGACATAACTTCATCGCAAGCGATTGTGCAATTCACCTCCGTGACTGCCTCAATCGGGTCGGTTTTCGAACCAACCTGCGTCGGACTACCGAGCCTGTCGGACTGCCAATTGTCGGATTATCGCGAGTCAACTGTTCTTGTAATTTAGACAAAGCATAAGGTTACTTTGTAAATAAAATTTCATGTGTGATTTTTACCGTTGAAAGAAGATTTATAAAATAGGAAAATGAATAATAAAACTATTCATCTTTGTTCACTTCTCTATTAATTTAGTTAGGTCTTTTTTTTAATCATTTTCTCAAAAAATTTCAGAGTTTCTTCGGAGTAAAAGTAGATGATGACAGCTTCATTTGGGTCATCTATAATGTATTTAAGCACATTCCAGAATGCAAGTGAGTGAATTTCATTTATCTGTGATTTCTATAATAGATTTATGATTGGAATTCTCAAGTTGGTTTCAAAATGTTTTAACTTAAAATTTTTCCAGTTCCTCTGTAATGGTTAACCTATTAAAATACATTGAGTTTTGGCACATCCGCCTTAATACTACCAATTATCCTTGGTATCTGAATAGGCCCTGTTGGTTTTGTTATTCCCCAAATCCTGTTTATCCAACATGCAATTAATTAATATACTAATTAGGACTCAGAGATCACTCTATGTCAGATAGGGATACACAACCCAGGGCACCGCTGCACATTTGCTGCGCCCCGATAGTATCAAACTTAAAATTAAATATGAGCCTTTACTTTGCTGCTGGCATATACAGCACATTGAAAAATGTCATATTTAGCAATAGCAACTCTCTCAGATTTTACTATTGGAATGTTGGTTTGAAACACAACTAGCGCCATCAACATC
>JAFIDM010000004.1:37261859-37287073 GCA_023159025.1 Thereuonema tuberculata | reverse complement strand
TTAGAGACCATGCAATGAAAATGACAACATTATTTGGCAGCACCTACGCATGTGAGCAGTCAGGTTCGGTGATAAAACAATGCAAAGGACGATTCCGACTTACTGACAAACAGTTGGAATCAAGCATGCCCATTGCAAAATCGGACATTGAATCAATACATTGAGGAGTTAACAAAAATACCAAGTTTCTCACTAAATTGTTCTATATTATTATTTGATTTATGTAAATTACATTTATTATTAATAATTTTTATAAATGATATCAAATCGTAAATTAGTGTAAATTACATTTATTATTAATAATTTTTATAAATGATATCAAATTGTAAATTAGGAAGATATAGTAAGAGTTGGGAGGTTGGAGGATGGGACGAAGCGATCCTCCATCAGAACTTTTAAAAAAATATTGGCCCTCAGACATCATAAGGTTGTGCACCCATGATGTAAGACCTAACTGTTATACATTCACATCCTTGACAGTTGTCTGATGGCCCTGCAGTTTAATAAGTGCTTGTTTTAATAGGAAAATAAAACAGATAAAACTTATCTGTTCCAAGTCAGCAATTTTTTTTTTTGCTATGAAGGGCAGTTTTTTTTTTCCTTACAATTCAACAACCAAAAAAAAAAAAAAAAAAAATCCAAAGTAAAAAGAATTACGTTATTCTCACGAGCCAACCAATTAACCAGATAAAAAGGCGGGCTTTTTGGTATCAGAAACTGCGGTTTCCGTCTTCTGATCTACACATGACAATATCCAAAAATTTGGCGTAAAGATTACCAGTGAGGAACCTATACTGTATCCTCACTTGAACGTTTTTGACAACATAGTAACAGTAGCTTAAGCTTCGTTCATGATTTTTTTTTAACTTTAAGCGTGAACTTTGTTCCAAAATTTTATTATTTTTTTATTTTTATAGATTGTTGTAAATCACCAATTAATTCTTTTTATTTTTACTTTCAGCTACTGGGACCTGATTCTAGGAATTGTTAGTTTAATAGAATTATTGCTGCTACGGGTTAGTAATTTTTTTTATTATTTTGTTATAAAAAAGATACAGTGCAATTTGGATAATTCGAACGTCTTTAATTCGAAATCGTGGTTAATTCGAAGATTTCTCTTGGTCCCTTGAATTTCTTATTAAATCAATGTTAAAAAGTGGATAATTCGAAGTTCAACTTCCTTAATTCGAAGTTTTTTATAAAAAATTTCTAATCATAACGACTTTTCGGCATTTCATCGTTAAGAAATTCGACACGTGACAACTGAAATCCCCTTCCCGCCACCGTTCGACACGTGACGCCATTAGACATGTGACGCTTCAGACGCCATTCGAGCTTCCTGCTGTCAGTGTCACCATGTCTTTCAGTAAACCAAGCATGTACAAGAATTTAACGTTCGCTGAAAAGGTCGCCGTCATTCGCGAGGTGGAAAAGGGTGTGAAGAAGAAATACCAAATCGCCAACGAGTACGGGATAGTGTCGAATTTTGTCGGTACATTGAACGACAAACCAATGTAATTGAAGCTGTTTTCCGTTCACTAAACATGCTTGACGATTTTGCTAACCTTAAGCGACTGAATTCTACAAAACAATCAGACATTGCACAATTTTTTGAAAAACTACAATTTCTGTATTGAATGCAATATGTACTATAGGTTACGTAATCTAAATCTTATTTTGTTTACATACATATAGTGTTTAAGTCTTTCATACCATGATATTTCTGAATAAATATTTACTTATTGACAGAATAATCTTTTCAAGCATTCAGTGGACCTGAAATTAAAGTTAAAAGATGTAACTTGTTTAATTCGAAATCTTGGATAATTCGAAGTTTTGTAGTGGTCCCTTCAGCTTCGAATTATCCAAGTTGCACTGTATAATATTTAAAAATTGCTTTTCAAAAAAAAATTAATCTATACTACTATTATAAAGCAGAAGATTTTGTGTGTTTGAACGCGCTAATCTCAGGAAATACCAGTCCGATTTGAAAAATTCTTTTTGCTTTAGAGAGACTGCTTATTGAGAAAGGTTATAGGATCTATAACATCATGCGACGCTCAATAGGAGCGGAGCAGTAAACATAAACATCAACAAATCTGGCAATCTGAGATTCAAAAAAGAGGTCCAACACATTATTAATAGGGGGAAAGGGAAGGAAGCATGAGTCAAAAAACAATATAAAATAAGTTACAATTATAATTATGTATAATAACAAGGACATGGTATGATGTAATGAAATTAATACAATAAAATAGTCATTGTAAATACAGATAATAAATTTAATTAAGTAATTAAAAATATTTAAATAAAGGTTTGAATTCAACGTCGTACGGCTCAGTCATGTGGTTGGCCCCTTAAGCAACAGTTCTGCTACAACGAACTAATTTTTGTGGATGTGTTTGATTAATTTCATTGAATAATTCTATGCGTTTCCTATATAATAGGTGCTAACCGTAATAGGTAAGCGTACGTTTGACTTAATATATATAAATTTTAGTTTTTAGTTATGTTTAATAAAATCAATTTGTAGGTAGTTTTTTTTAATAGGTTGCAACGATCGTGTTATGAATAGGTAACAATATATTATAGACAAGGAGAAAAAAACTAAAAAATATCGTCTACAATGAAGTACTGTAAATTTTCATTAAATAATTTAAAATATATCGTATTCATAAAAAAACCTCATTATCTATTTTATTATTTCTTAGTATATAGCCATCAAACGGAAGACACTTTCTGTCAAGTCGGTTTATTTTTAGTGATTGGTTCTTTTAGGTTTCCACATAATTTCTAGATGGTATTTATAGTTAATGCGATGCACATAGTTATGTACTCATAATGTGTAAGAAACAGATATTTAATTTAACGCGAGTGAAACCGCGGGCACCGCTAGTAAATAAATAAAAATAGAATTTATAAAAAAATTACGAATTACAAACTTATATAATGTTTCGTAACCTATAGTGACCATTCTCAAGGATTTACATTTAAAAACAGGCATTTTTATTGAAATATAAAGTTTAAAAAGTTTAAAGTAAAGAAGGGATTGGGCACATTACCTTAAAACTCGAGTTGGAAGCTCTAGAAAATGGGAAGATCCCATTTGTAGATGTCCTGATTAACTTCAACAATATCAGATCCACTACAAACAATATCAATTCAACCACGTCTAGTAGATTTGTTAATTATTATTCCCACCATCCTTTTACTTTTCAACGCAATACAGTTGACTTTGTGTTGAGGAGGGCGCTCGTACAATTTAACAGTGAAACCCTCCCTCCGCACCAAACTATCAGCAATTAGATCCATTCTCAACACCAGGGGTTATTCTGCCTCATTCATCAATAGAATAATACACATTTTAAAGAACATTATTTACAATGGTACAGATATCGTATTCCATACTAATCCAGAAAGTGACACTTTTAAGAACAAATTTTATTCATTCCTTCATTAATAAGTATAAATTCATTACCTCAATAATATCTTTAAATATATAGCATAAGATGGTACTTACGAATTAACTGACACCTCTGGTCATTTTGAAATACAAAGTATGTTTATTTTTGATGTCGTATTTCTTGGAAAAGATCTTACCTCAATTAACCTAACCTAGTGTTAATTAAAAGGAAAATTAATATTTTTTTCTGTTTTATTTCCAAACGAAACATCGGATGGTATCACAGGTATCAGTTAATACATAAGTACCCATTATATTAGCATATTCTGTTTCTAACAAACTAACAATTCGCAATTACAATAAAAACTGTAACCCATTGAATATAGTTTACAAAATCCCTTCTTTCAATTGGTATAGTTTATATATTGGTCAGAGTAAAAGACTCCTTTCAACCCTCATAAAAGAGTACATTCAAGATTTAAATACATGTAAAAATTCAGGTAAACAGCCACTATAGCACACTTTCTTAATATAGGTCACACTCCTAATTTTGACTGAGCTACAGCATTATCCCATCAAAAAAAACATCGTAAAAACTCTATTATAATAATCATGTAACTAAGCCATAGCGTAATAGCGAATTATATCTGAATGTCATAATTAATTTTAATCCTTATTATATAAAAACAACGGGAGGTATTGTTAGGAATATTTAGAATTCACTTACTCTCTCCCCCACATTAAAAATTACATTTTCCTTTCTCCTCTCTCTCTCAGCAATCCTACCTCATCACTCAAATAGTTTAACCCTTTTCCTGATTGGCCTTCTCACATATGTAGAAATGGCGTACCTCTTCTTTTCCCTTTCATTCTATTTTAAACTTTTTATTTTTATTTCGATGATTGTTTTAAATGTAAATTTTTGAGAATAGCAACAATAGCAACATTTTCGAACATTAGTGTAAGTTTTTAATTCGTATTTTTTTTTTATTCTCATTTTTTTATTGTAATTGACTGAAGTGCAATTTTTGAATATCTCCTCGTTTTAAAATCACTTGCATGTTAAAACTATTCATTTTGATTCCCATTTCAAGGCAAATTTATTATTTCAGTTATAAGGTATAATGCTACGTCTTACTTTTCATAGGCCGTTGTAATAACAACAAGAACATATGCTTTCTTTCTATTAGGTCGGAATAATAATGAATAATGTAATTAAGATTCATTATTATGAAGCTTTATCTAGAAAGAAAGTATGTAAGCAACCTAACAACGATCCAATGAAATTCAGATGGAATATAGATCCAGTCAAAATGAGAGAAACAAAAGTCCCCAATTAGTTAAAGCCATAAACAAATTAAATTAATTTAAGAATCTATATCTAAATGGAGCATACATGAAACGTCAAATGTTTAATCTCTATCTTGCAATCAATTGCTTCAAAAGCATTATCATGCAGAATATGTAAATTATCTTTCATAAATAAACTTAATATTTTTTAGATATGACTTTACTAAGAACATTTTTACGAAAAAAACAAATAAACTTCAGTGTAAAGTCATTGAAGTAAACAGATTTAGGGAACTGAAAATAATAGCCTCAAATTTATACGGTTTAGATCTCTTATTGCTTATTAGATCTCGGTTGAGATCTCTTATTGTGCTTTCTGTCTCATTTTTTGATAACATTTGATAATAATTAAAGCATACGGATTCCAAGAATATCTGAAAATAAAAAAAAAGAGCAATTATCGATATTTACTGAAACCGTCTTTAATATATTTCTTTAATTTCAGAAATTGGCCAGTTGGAAACCGAAAGAAAAAGAATCTCAATCTAAAGCCAGATTGGTGTTCAAGAAATTCGTATGGTTTATAAGTACTGGTAAGTTTATATGGAAATATCTACAAGTATATGATTTATAATCTATCTCTTGCCTAAAGAATAATCTTCAGCGAATTTTCGAGGTCTTGTTGTTCCTCTATTCTGATGTTCCTCTTAATCAAGCAAAAACAATAAATATGTTAATGTAAAAATATATCCAGATTAAAAACAAAATAAGATAAGCCTACAATTGACGAGCCAAATTACAAATATAAATATCCACATCCACACGATAAGTTTACAAAAAAATAAAAATAAACCCAAAAGAAAACGAGAAAAAAAAATGCAACACTATCAATATTCAGAACTTAATTTTTTAAGATTTCTCAAAAAATTACAAACGAAAAAAAAAGTACAAATTATTGAAAAATGATTTTAGAACTTTGTTAGACTTCCAACCCACTGGTGTTCTATACAAATTGGATGGTGTTGTACATCATTTAACCAAGCGCCAAAATCGATTTTTTTTTTGTTATTGCTCCATTTACTAGCGAAAGGTGTAAACTCTTTATAAAAAATTGTTCCTGCTTACTATCTCAATACAATTCTGCTGAAACTTAATTTTAAATAAACGTCAATCGACTAATCGTAACGAATAAGATTTGCATCATGTGATTAACGACCTTTGAAGAATATTATTAATTTTGATAATGATCAGAATTGTTCTGTGAAGTATCTTCATTTTGATATATTGTTACCAGGCGTTTTGCGCTCCCCCTTCAGCGCAGTCGACTCGACCTTCCCTGCATACCTCGGCCGAGTCGACCTATCCTACGCCTATAAAACTAGGCGCGGAGCGCCTGAACACCAGTTCGTCTCAGCGGCAGGAGCCGCAAAGGTCTCCAGTTAGGAGCGGAGCGTTCGAGGGCAGGTCTTGGGCAGAAGCCCAGGTAGAAGGTCTCGAAGATAGAGGATCTCCGGCCAGGAGATAGAATTTAGCCGTAGAAGTCTTGTTGGGCAGCCGCCCAGAGTGAAGTCAGATAAAGCCAAGCCAAGTGCATTCGCTAGTGCGAAGACGGTGCAAAATCGACGCCGAGACGGCAGCGCCCATTCCCGGTAAGGAACCTGAGAAGACCGCTAGTCGTTGCGTTAGGAAGGCACCGTGAGGAAGATAACCGAAGCCGTGAACCGAGCACTCGTCCCCGATAGAACCCTGAGACGACCGCCGAGCGTTAGGAAGGCACCGTGAGGGAGAAACGACGCCCAGACGGCAGCGCCCATTCCCGGTAAGGAACCCGAGAAGACCGCTAGTCGTTGCGTTAGGAAGGCATCGTGAGAGAGATCCGACCCCGAGGTCCGAGCACCCGTCCCCGGAAGAACCTTGAGACGACCGCCAATCGATAGGAAGGCATCGTAGAGGTTAACGGAAGCCGTGGTTGCAGCATCCGTCCCCGGAAGGACCCTGAGACGATCGCTTGCCGGTAGAGGACTGCGAAGAAGACAGCCTAACCGAAGAATCCTTTCGATATTCGAATTTCTTGTAAATGATCACTGATCTTAAATAATAAAGTCTCTTTGGTTTTTAATTACCTGGCTCCCGTCGCATTCTGTTACCCTCCGCTACCGAGCCTTTACGAAAGCACGGTAGCAATATAACACTTTTCATTCCATAAATAATGTGAAGTAATATATAAGCATTTGATTTTATGCGAATATCTCCAAATTGAAATTTTGGCGCTTGGTCAAATGATGCCTAACACCATCCAATTGTACGTTTTAGGAGAAATCGTAATATGGGAAATTAAGGTAATCTTTAAATGAAAAGAAAAAAAAATGAAGAAAACATTTAAATTTATTAAGAAATTTTGCTAATGATTTTTTTTCTAATAACATGATATACAATATGTTTGCATTTGCAATGTTTTTGTAATATGGCTTGCTTGTTTTTTCGTTTTTTTTTTTTTTTTTTTTTTTTTTTTTTTAATAAATAAAATTTTTTAATCTCAGTTTTTTTACTCATTTTTTTCATTAATCATTGTACATTTTATACTTAATCTCTATGGAACAGAAAAGTCCTCTAGGTTAGTTCAGTGTCTATTTTTATAAGTTTTAATAGTATTAAGTTTGTTTGCTAATTAAACAAGTTGAAAATACAAAATATTTAGGAGTGATGATTAATATACCTGAAGGTTTGGTAAAGAAGAAATTAAAAATAGAAGTGAACAAAGTAAAAACATTATATCATGCTTAAATTGAGTATGGTGGGATAAGCATACAATAAAAAAAAAAAAATGCGTTGGAAAGATGCTGGTAGAAACTGTTTAGGGATATGGAAGCGAAATATGGGTTCTGACTGAAAGCTTGAAAAGAAGAGGAAAAGTGATAGAGATGGATTATTTATTTAGATGTTCAAGGATCTCTAGATTGGGCTGTATGAAAAATGAAGAAATTAGAAATCGAATGGATGCCTCTGAAAATATTATTTGTAGAATAGAAAAAATATTTAAATTGGTTCGGACATGTGCTTCGAATGGAGGAGAAAAGGTGGCCTCAACAATTACATCTATGGAAACACCACCATAACATAAAAGAGGAAGACCAAAAAAGTCAAGGTTTGAGGGAATTACGAAATGTTAATTAAGTTTGTTAAAGTTTTAAGTTTCCAGTTGTAAATTACAATATCCTATCTTATCTTAATGTTTCTTACAATTTTCCGTAATAAACTAACTATGGTCAACCTGAAATTTCTGTGAAACTTTGTTACATATCTAGCAAAGATGCTTTTCTTCAGTTAGCACTGTTCATTGTTACTCTGATCTAAGTGAAAATCATTGCTATGGTAACCTAACACAAAGAAAGCAACATCAATATCTGTGTTATCCATCTAGCAATGATCCACAGAAGCAGAGACGAACGGTAAAAAGAATTACAAGGTGAGATACGAAAAAAATAAAAGCTATATTAAATAGCTATTGAACAGCTATTTTGTTATTTTATTAAGGAATATTATTAAATACTGTGCTGAAAAAGATCATCATTGGCAACGATGCAAAGTTCTTAATAAATGTACTTAATTTTTTTAATTTTCTATTTTGCATTTTAACAGTTCTTTATTTCCACTTCTTTTCAGCGCGCAATGCCATTGTTGTTATCCTTGCCTCAGTTTTGACTTACCTCCTGTGTTTGTATAACCTACCAGTCTTGACAATGACCGGTAATATTGAGAGTGGACTTCCTTCATTACAACCTCCTGTGTTCGAAGTTTTTAATAACACTGAAGGTGTCTTCAATAATGTTAAGGTAAACACATTTACAATTACTTATTTTACAAACCTTTTTAAATCTTAGAAAATGCAATTAAATTTTCATTGTCAATTTAAAGTTAACTTTATTTTATTGGCAATACACAGTGTTGTCTACGAGCCTCATTAAATTAAGATTCAATAATCAAATAATCCGTTCTATTTTAGCGGACAGGTAAGGCTAATCCAAGAAACTAAGATGGCACGTGCAAACAATCACGTGCAAACAAATGCGGTAGCATAAATACATGAACATTAATCAACTAAAATACAAACAAAGAAAATCTTAAAATTTTAAAAATCGAATATTATTATGCTGCGTCTTGTTAAAGAGTGGAAAAATAAGCTGATTCCTCTTACTTTTTTGAAGAATAGAACTGACTCTCCTTTGATTGACATATATTTACGATCCATAGCCGTTTATTAGCAAATTTTTATTGTTATTCTACTCAAATGTAATGAATATGCAATTCAAAAGCAATTAAGGCCAAGGAAAGAGAGAAAGATATCACGAATGATTGAGAATGCCATAAAAATTGACAAGGTTGCATCTCGCATAGAAACTTCTGGTGAATTTTCAATAGCTGATGACGTAAACAATCAATAAACCAAAGAAATATGCATATTGAGTAGAAAACAAAGTTATTAAATAGTAAGTTATTTCAAATAGCAAACAAATTTCATAACAAAACTGTCACAGAAATCATAAAGTCTGTCCCAATTGGTTGCTGGTAGAATCTATTTTAGTCCAGCTACAGTAATATACAGTACACTTTCTTAAAGTACCGGTAATTTTAAAAAGAGAATTAAATAATCAATTTATTTATAATTCGTCGAATTATAAATTAAGTTTCGTAAATAAGAACCGTAAAAGTTTTAATGCAGGGATGAGCCGAACATATGTTTGAACTCATCACCACCAGTATCTAGAAAGGTTTAAAACACATCTGAAGCTGTAATTTTCAGCGACATTGGCTGCATAAAGCTCGGTCTCGAAACTACACTGCGGTCGGGAAGTTCCCGTACCCATTTAATGATAATGTGTAAATATTTTCTTAAAATATGACTAAGTGTTCACTACGTCTGTGTGTTCGCCATCATCTGTACACACAAGTTCACACACCGCCACGTTCTACTTAAAAGTTTTTGAAGCATGTCCGGAGTGATGGTTCGAAATGCGCCCTAAACTGCATTGCGCAATTCTTCATTTGTAGCATAACGACGTTCTGACACGTAGACCTAAAATGAATTGTCAGGCGTCGTGAGTTCAGGTATTCGTGGTGGCCATTTCAATGGAGCAATTCTAGAGTACCACCGACCAAGCCAGCATCCTGGAAAATGTTCTTGAAGAAACCCGCTCACAGTAAGAGCGAAGTGATTAGGTACCTCGTCCTGGTGTAGCCTTACGCGTTCCATGATACCCGCGTCTTCAAGCTGTGGGATTAACCATGTTTGTAACAAGTGTAAATAAGTTTCGCCATTAACATGACCATCAAAAAAAATATGGTCCAAACAAATGACGTTAACATTTACAGGGAGACATGGTAACTTCCCGGACACACTGTATATCAGATAAAGATACAGTTTCACGTATTGTAGACTTGCAGACTCTTAGTGTTAAGCCGATCGGCTTAGGACAAGCTAGGAAGTAGCAAGCAACGTCAATTTACACCAAGTAAGCAAACTGAAAATTTACCTAAAAAGAAATGCATTAAGCTTTTAATTTATTAAGCTTTATTTAAAATTTATTCAATTCCTAATAACTTTATAAAACCATTTCTCTTACTTGTCATGTTCCTTTGACATCATCATTGTAGTTATCCGAACTGTCTCGTTTCGTTCATTCCATAATTGTTCTCAATTAACTCTCCAAACTTGGTATCAGCGGGAAATAGGGATTTATTTTCTTTCGTATTCTTATCCATTATCTTCTCCGCTTTTCAAATTTAACACCATATATCTTCATTGCTATAGCTTTCATGTAGCTTGAAACTGATGTAATTATGGAAACGAACAAAATATATTTTGTTAATATTGACTAATTGTTATATTCTTCTACAAGATGTGTATTTTGGGTTCAGTAATTTGTAATTCTTAATGAAAATGTAGCTTTCGATTTTAGCATTTTCAAAGAATTAAATATAAGCATAAACTAAACGATGATTTTATTTTCATATTTACAACTCTTGATCCGTTAAATATTAAAATCAATGTATAAGTTTCTCTACTTCTGTTTTAGGAATATGGATCTGGCCTTGCACTCATTCCGCTTTTGGCCATTTTGGAACACATTGCCATTGCCAAGATATTTTGTAAGTATTTAGATTATTTATTATGTCTCTTCTAAGCAATCCAAAAATTATTTTTTCCTATTCTTCATGAGATAGTTTATATTTAATATCTAATTGTTTGTTTTAATTCATTTTATCTTGCAACCAAGGAAACAAAGTGAGCTTATTTTTATTTTCTGATCTCTTGAAAATTTAAATATCCATTTTAAGTATTTTAATCATTTAACGCTAATTCTCAATTCTAAGTGCTAATAAAGATTCTTTTCTTTCACAGGCAAAGGAAAATCTCTTGATGCATCACAAGAATTAATTGCTTTAGGTGATTTAATCAGTTTTCCTTTCCATTACTTTCATATTTGTAATGAATGAATTTAGCATTCTGATTATGAGTTTCCCACACAGAAATTAACTACTATCTAAAATATACGTTAAATGATACATTCATCGTTTATGAAGAATGTCAAACAAATATGCACATCAGGAAATACACGATCCATCAAAATAATTGACAAATGTTTGGTCTTGACAAATTTATGTATTTGTCTTCAAAGAATTGTATCTTAATGTGTCGAATCCTACATGATTTTCAAACGTCATCATCATTAGCTGTTAAAAATCACAATACCTAATTATCCTGAAAAACTGAAACTATTACCTACTACAATATATATTATTACGGATCACCCTGTATCTCAGAGAGGATATACAAAACGGAGTAATTATTAACGCAATCGGAAGCCTACACCTATAAAGATAGGTGATGAAAATAAAAGTTAGCTTATGGAACCGCTGGGCCCAATTTAATTCCACAGCCAAAATCAGTTAAATATAATACCAAAAGAGAAGTAAAGAAAAGATAAACAACTCAGTAATGTCTTACAACAAAATGTATTAATAAATAAGATTAATGTTATACAATCACACACAACAAATCAAGACTAACGCAAAAGAAATTACATATCAATATAAAAATATATAATAAAAATAATACACAAAGCATTGTTCATAAATACGGCAATTCCAACAGTTTACAAATTAAAAAAAAATTATTCAAGTTGGTAATTATCAAATAGTAATTCACAATAATCTTATCAATGCAATTTAACAAAAGTATAAACTTAAGACATATTCTCACAAGTAGTTTGAGTCACTTTATAAGCAGAGTCTGATGAAAAATTGTTTATGAAACAGACTTTCTGACCATAGAGTATGTCTGAAGAGTTCACTCCCGGACTTAATTTCGCCAAAGAAAATATACTCACAGTTCGACGCTCTGTCCTGTTTACATTGGCACAAAAACATAGGTTAACTCCGACAAAATTCACTAAACTGTTCATGTCAAAGTATCCGCGTAAACACAAATGGCGCACAACATATTCTTTTTCACTACACGAACGTTTCTTAATAACAATGGCTGCTCACTGTATCCGAGCTATCTCTGGAGACGTGCGGCCTTTCTTCATACCCGACAGATATCCAAGAAGCTACATCAAGAAGCACAAATCTCAAAGGTATCTAGAGATATGCGCACCACAGGATGAGATACAAGTCTTGCCATTAACCGTGTATAGGTAGAAAAGAAAAACAAAGCTGTTTTTCTCCTAACAGCTCCCCCCCCCCCGTCCTTCCAAGACGGAAGAAAAATACGTGTGTCTCGTTCGAGTTACATCGAGAGAGTGACTCTGAAGTTTCAAGAATGCATCTCATAGGGATGGTGACGTAAACAACGTTTTACCAATGGCCCTTCAAGAAATAAAGAGTGTCTTGAAACTCCAAATGACATCATAATAAGCCCCGTATAGAAACAAAATGGCCGCACCTTTTCACAGCACAAAATTTCGTTCCAAATAAAGCAAAATTACATATAATAATATATATCATCATTTATAGATAACAATTATAAAGGTTACATAAGGTGGTAGGGTTCAAGAATATATAAAAAAAAATACTAGATAAAAAGTTTTAATGTGGAAAACCTGCCATTTCACGATCAATTAGGAAACAAGGAGAAGAGATAAAAAAACATGGCGGATCCTGCGAAGAAGTAAACAAGGCAAAGGTCACTTTGCCTTAACCACACAAAATTGCGTCATACAAAAGTAGGAGAAGAAAAATAAAATAAGGAAAATTAAAAAGACCATAACAATATTTGTAATTCTTTTTAAAATCAGACTAATAGAAAGAACGCTGAGGAAGTAAATACGTTCTTGTATTTTGAAAAATTAAAACTAAAAGTGATTTGTAGCTCGACTTTAATTAAATGACCTTTTGTCTTTAAAAAAATGAAATCCAAAATTCACCCTAAAGAAATTTACATCATAATTCTAAAAAAAATCCATTATCTTTTTTTCCTCCTGTTTGTGGCTTAGTTGTCCTATTCGAAAACAGGATTCAGATTAAAGCCATCATTTTCCAGTTATCCTACAATCATATGGTATATAGTTAAGATGTTTACTGAATTTTATTATCTTGAATACTAATTTATAGAAAACAAAAACAGTAATCATTTATATAGGCCTGAAGATTCCCAACAGTCAGGCACATTTTTATTTATTTATTTTTAGTGACCCCGTACATATGTGTTGTAATGCCTTCATAGCCAAAATCATGGGAGTCGTTTCATGAGTTATATCTCATAGGACTTTCCATGTCCGGTTTTAAGAATGGTGCAAAATGGGTGGGGCGGGGGGGGGGCTATCACTAATAGGATCAGGAAAATAAGGGAAAATTGGACAAAATTGGGTATTATCTATACTGAATGTACAATGCTAAGAACCTTATATGATATCTTCGACTCAATCTGATCTCTTCAAGGCGGCTGTGTTCAAGGTGGCCACTGACCACTTACTCAAAGAGTCGCCAGATTGGTGCAAAATGAGGATCTAAATACACTAAATGAACCCAGTGCGGACATCGCTTCCACTGGCAATGTTTGGAAGCAACAACTTTCCTGCAAGTTCATTTGTTTGTCAATGGTTACCGAATTGGCAGTGATGGAAATTGTTCTTGACTCTTGAATTACAATGGTTTCAAAGTGTGAGTTTTACGCGCCTATGAAAAGTTACGGAAGTGTTTGATAGATTGCAAAGTGTACGGGGTTTTGTACTTAGTACAAAACTGTGAAATAATTTGCTTTTAGCCAAAAAAATCTTAGGAACTCTAATCATGGCTAAGAATGCTCAGCTTTCTTTCTTATTTATTGATCCTGCTGTCTATCATATAACTTACTGAAAAAAGAAATAAATTAACTTAGTGGAAATCGTCAATTAATAGCTTTTATAACTTTTATCATTTCAGGTTTATCAAATATAGCAGGTTCCTTTATATCCTCTTTTCCAGTAACTGGCAGTTTCTCCAGGCAAGTGATTGTTATTATTCAGCTTTATGTTGTGGAACTCTTTTACAATTCTTTTTAATTTGTACTAATAGTGGCTTCCCATATTTTGTAGGTCTGCTCTTAATGCCAGTTGTGGAGTCAAAACACCTTTAAATGGCATTTTTACAGGTATATATATATTACAATATCTAATCTTATATATATATCTATAAGGTTATATAAATCATGTAAAAAAAAATGAGAAAGGATAGTGTTAAAATATATATTTATAGAATGTTGTTTACAAAATCATATAGGTAAATAAGGCAAATAAGATACAAATATTCCTATTAAGAACCACCTGTTGGACGAACTAATGGGAGAAATAAATATGGAAAAATTTAAGATAGAAGTAAAAAATATAGCAAAAATTACATCTGGAGCTACTCAGAAAAGCACTGTTTTGAAAGATACATTATATGGTTGATAAGGAAATAGATAATAAAATAACTTTTTTGGATATCCAATTTTATCGAGAAGGCTCAAAATTAAAAATGCAACATTATTCCAAAGAATACAAAAACACCTTAAGGATAAAAATTTAACGTATGTGAATACAGATAAGGACGATTTTAAAAAAGCTAGCTTTTTGAAATTCGTCCGTAACACAAAAACAAACGTGTACTAAATTTCTATTCGGTTCTTAGTATTGCACCTGAAAAAGGGAACTGTTAAAAATTTTCTAAGTAGAATTCACTACTGAAATTAGTGAAAAAAAAATTATAATCAGAAAATAAAGAAATTGTTAGTAATTTTAAGTTGAATGGTTATCCAGAGACTTAGAAAAATAATTGAGGACTATAACAACTTCCAGATAAAAGAATTTGGTAAAACTAATTACAAGAATTCTATTGTAGAGACGGGAAATCCTACGTATTCAAAACAAACTCACATTGTTTTGGGTAAGTTTAAATATAAGGTAATTTACAAACATAATTTCAAGATAGTTGAATGAGATGTTCGATCCAAATCCTAAGGGGATGGTTTACACAATTAATTGAGTCTACTGTAAAGAGGGATCACATATTGAAGAAACTTTCAGGTGTTTTCAAGAACGTTTATATGGACATAAAAGATATCTAAAAAGAGGAGATGGAGAGAAACCGGAAATTGTGGAACTTAAACTCTCTAAAATGCATAATCCTCTAAAAGTAGTTAGAATTTTCTACTTTGATGGAAAACGAAAATTTATTGAAGCAATTTGTATTCAAAATTGAACTGTATTAATAGAAATACAGGTCTTGAAATTAACAAGTTTTCATTCACCTCGCCGAAGTGTGTTAATGATTGGACAAAACAAAGAGATGTGTTACTTTTTGGACAACACATGGTAAATAATTACGTACAATATATTGTACCGGATAGCATTTTTATGCATCACAACATGACCCATCTGTCTGTCTGATGTTTATATGATATTATAAATTACTGTATCTTTTTTAATCAATAGTTTCTAGTTTATTCTTTGTTCCATATTTATTTTTAAAGATACTTGATAAAGAAGTTATGAAATACTTCAAAATTTCTCTGTATAAAAATGTGTTACTAGGAAATATTTACAATAAGTTCAATGCTGCTTTTGATACTTAAATATAACTACAGTTCACAAGATAAATAAGTTTTATGAATTTACTACTGTGTGATAATGTAGGCAATTGCTTTACATTTATGAAGTTTAGGCAGTTTCATTTATTGTACCGTACTCTGTTCCTATGAAATATTTTTTCGCTACTGCATTATTTTCGCTGTCCCAATTTGATCACACAAAGCTGAACTTTCCGTATTTAGTAGCTCACGTAAATGAATAATTTAAGAGTATTAAATTTTTCAAATCTAGGAATTAGATTACGATTTCCATGTTTACCTTATAACTAATGACCACTCATATAAAAAATTTTGTGTAATTTTTTATTTTTACATCTGGTTCAATACTTGAATTGGATATTGTTCACTAGATATTGATAATGAACGATACTTCAACCTTACATATCCCTCTTCGAATCTAAAATCAGAAATTTTTTCGTACTTTTTTTGCAGTCTAACTAATCACTATTTCAATCCCTCTGAATTTATTTATTTATTTTCTTTATTTATTTAGGGATTTTAGTGCTATTGGCTGTTAGTTTCTTGGCCTCATCATTCCATTACATTCCAAAAGCTTGTTTAGCAGCAGTTATCATTGCTGCTGTCATATTTATGATAGATTTTAAGTTAGTGCCGCATTTATGGAAAACGAAAAGTAAGTACAACTTAACCATGCTACTTTTATTTTTTCACTATTATTTTCGTTTTTCTGATTTCTCAACATAATTGAGTTGATCCTAAATTATTATACTTAAGGTAATAAGAGTTTAATAGTGAGAATTCTGATGTAGAGTGATGAGAATCACAAAACAGCGACCTCTCTGGATATTCAGAATTTTATTAGCATAAGCTACCTAGCAGAAAGACACTAGTAAATTTCATTTTCTGTGTGTGGACGAACCTTACCGGCAGAAATCCTAGGATATTAAGAGATGATCAAATATTAGTAGAATTTTAATAGACATCATCTTATTTTACATCTCTGTAAAGATAAAGTAATGCCCTCTTTCACAATTTATAAAAATAATTTTCTACGTATATCCATTGCAACTGCGATTTTTATGTACTGCAAATTATTATTATTGTACTGAGAAATAATCATTGGCATTTAGTTTATTAGTATATTAGTCTATTGAATTTAAAAAAAAATGACGCATTAAGTTAATATTGTGAAGCTGTTATTAAATTTTCAAGTTTACTAGATTATTATTGGTTTATTTATCGTAATTTGGCGAGTTAGAATGTATGACAGGTCTTTAGTCCCCATCTTCCTGCTTATGGGTTCCTTACATACAGGTATCTGATGTTGTATAAGTTCCATCAACCATTAGAAATTCGACTTTCTAGTAATTAACTTTTTTAATCATCATTCTAATGATTAGCGTTTCATCTGCACTTTGGTGAATTGAATAAGTTTCATTAAAACTTTTTTCTTTAAAATTACTTTATTTTTTTTTTGAACTCATATAACAATTTTTAATCAAGAGTTAAATATTTAGGCTTACATATTTATCTTTTATTCTTATATTTGTAGAAATAGACTTGGCAGTTATGTTGGTAACTTTCTTCAGTTGCATCTTTTTTGGACCAGAGGTAATCGACGTATTCACTGTTTTCCTACACAAATATTACAAACAATTTCGACATTTTTTTCAATATTCTTTGCTAATAATCACGATTTGTTTCCATTCACAGTACGGAATTCTTATTGGAATTGCATTTGCCATTTTGGTTCTTTTGAAAAATACAGCAAGACCAAGGATTTCTATACAGAAAATGGTACGATTAATGGTATTCTTATTTCAGTATATGTATCATGAATTTTAACTATATGAATAAATATATTGGTCAAATGTAGGATATGGCTTTCATATAACAATTCTAATTAATAAGGAGCAATAATATTCTACCAGCATCTGGTGTCTTTTGATGTCTTGGAGGAAACAAGATACAGAACCAACATGAATGCGCTCAAACTTTTGAGTATATCTACTCAAAACATAGTTATACTGAAAAGTAAAATTATTAAATTTATAAAGAAGTTAGATATCTGCAGTAGTATAACTGTTTAGATCATCAAACAAGAAATGGACAAACCAAACTACTACTTGAACAAAAAAATATCATTAGTGGACAAAAATCAATACTTTGTTAAATAATTTATTTTGTGGACGTTAAATTTTGTTTTCAAACTACTACTAGCTGTCTTTTATGAGTAGGGATGTCACGATTTATCTTGTTGTTAAAACATATTATAATATTATAATTAAAACGTATTATATTTGCTATGCATAACAATATATAGCAATCTAACAGCAATCTGAAATTTGAAAAATACCAATACAAATTTCAAAATACTGATCGATATATATAATGTGTGTGTGTGTGTGTGTGTTTTTTTTTTTGTTTTTTTTTTTTTTAAGGACGGGGGAAATGCATTTTCGCATACCAAGGAATTGAGACTCAGTCATAAAAGACTACTACTCACTAAAACCCTACGTCCGACTTCCAAAACACCCTACACGGAACCACCGTCAGGTATTACATCGCGTAGGGCAGAATGACTAAAAGTCCGACTCACATATCATTTCGCAACTGATCAAGTCTGATTTTCTCAGCCATACGAAGTTTCCGTATAATAGTGGCAGCATAGTCAGCCACTGCCGTCCAATTAGCCTGGGAGATAGTCATCAAGCCAACGATGTTCTCTGGAGTCACACGCTGTCGAAGGAATTTCTTCAGCTCATTTCTATCTTCATGGAAGCGTGGGCAGACAAAGAAGACATGCTCCACATCCTCGTCCAAGAACTGGCAAGTCGAACATGACGCACTGTCGACAATTCCGAAGCGCCTCTGGTACGCTAGAAAACAACCATGGCCACTTAATAGCTGAGTCAGGTAGTGATCCACCTCACCATGCTTTCTTTCCATCCACGTTGCAATATTAGGTATAAGATTATGAGTCCATCTTCCACTGGTCGATGAATCCCATCGTCTCTGCCATCTTTCCGTTGTCTTGCTTTTCACGGCCTTCCTGATCTTGGGTCGGTGAGCGTCACGACGTTCCCGAATACCACTGCATATCGCGCTTCTCTCACTTGCTAAGAGATCGATAGGCGGCATCCCTGCTATGACGCACACTGCATCATATGAAACTGTTCGAAATGCACAAGCGACCCGTAGAGCGCATTTCCGGTGAACCGAAGTCATTTGACATACATATGATTTAGTCTTCGTGGCATGTAACCAGATCGGAGCCGCATAGAGCATGGTAGAGATAGCCACACTGGACAGGAGTCTTCGTCGGCTCTGCCGAGGTCCCCCGATGTTCGGCATGATCCTAGCCAAGGAGTTGACCACTCGTGCAGACTTTTCACTCACGATTCGAAGATGTTCATCGAACCGAAGCCTTGCATCAATCTGAACACCCAGATACCTGAGAGAAGGCTGCGACAGAATGTCATGATCACCCACAGTGAGGGTAACGATCTCCCTCGCTTTCCTGCTGGTCACAAGAACCGCCTCTGTCTTGTGATCTGCTAGTTGTAATCCAACCGTTGAGAGCCACTGACGGATCCTGGCAACAGCCACATTCGATGTTAGGGTGACAACTTCCAGGTGTTTCTCGATTACAACCAATACAACATCGTCAGCGAACCCCACTACAGTCACTCCCTCGGGCATTGGTAGCTTGAGTACTGCATCATACATGATATTCCAAAGCAAAGGACCAAGTACTGATCCCTGTGGAACACCGCCAGTGATGTTGTAGGTCTTCAGTCCGACTTCGGTATTATACATTAGGATACGATCAGTGAAGTAACTCGCAATTATTTTCCTGATGTACGCTGGAGCCTTCATTGAACTCAAAGTGTTCAAGATGCAGTTCCAGTTTGCCGAATTGAACGCATTCTTCACATCCAACGTTATTATGGCACAGTACTGTTTTACTCCTCCCTTCCAGCGTTTGCCCTCAATGGCCTCTCGAGCCAAATCAACAACCCTTACAGCGTCTATTGTAGATCTTGATTTCCTGAAACCGTACTGGTTTTCAGAGAGACCATGCGCTCCTTCACTGAATGCCTCCAGTCGATTGTAAATGATTCTCTCCAATACCTTACCTGCCGTATCCAACAGGCAAATTGGCCGATAGGACGATGGATCATTAGTTGGGTTGTTACCTTTAGGCAAAAGTACGAGCAACTGCTGCTTCCACAGATTTGGAAACACACCCTCTCGTAAACAAGCATTGTAGACGTCTAGAAAGATCTCAGGTCTATACCGGATGGCGGTTTTAAGAGCAATATTTGGAACGCTGTCTGGGCCAGGGGCTTTTGAGTCACCAATCTTTCCGCAGGCCTTTATCAACTCATCTTTTGAGATAGATGACACATCTTCACATTCTAGTCTGTTTGGCCCGCGGGAGGTATTTTATTTCCCTCCTACCCTGCATTTCTGCCGAGCATTCCCCCATCCGCCACCTGGGGACGCGCCATGTATGGGTTGCAGACTCCCAACATGGTGTGTGTGTGTGTGTGTGTGTGGGTGAATATATGTGTATTTTTGTAATATGTAGTAACGTAATCATCATTGGGTTTTATGAAATCTAAAAAAGTACTTACTTGTTAGTAACCACAAATTCCTTATATTGTATCATGTGAGAAATTGTAGTTCAATTATACTATATAATAAGAAGCACTCAATATTGATTGGAATTATCAATTTAAACATAGTTATTTGAAGACAGTGCTACAAGAATTAAGTCAGGGGAACGTTTATTAAAAGAAGGAAAATTTGCAGGGTGTACTTTTGCACGCTTGAGATGCCAGCTGGGCCCTGCAGGTATAGGGAGACCCAAAAGTTACGTTTTTAACAACTTACGAATTTATTTAAAAAAAACTACAAAAACATCAAATGAAGATACTGGAATAGATTGTATAAATCAAAATCGAAACGGCCCTGAAACTTTGTGTTACTATATTCTATTATCTTTTAGAGTTCCTTTCAGATAGCAAAAGGTTTCGGATGGCTATTTCCACACGATAGTTGAAGTTCACAGACAATATTAGACTTAGTAAGAATTGAGTAAGATGAAATAAAAAAAAAGTATTACTCAAAATAATTCTATACACTTCGCTCTTTTCTTTTATTAGTTATTAGATAAACGCCTTAATGAGCCAAGGTATCCTCATACATACAAATATTTTTTTTCATTTATATTCCAGTTGTATATATGAATCTGAGAAAGCCTTAACTAATTAACGAGAAAATTTACTCAAAAAGCTGAAAAAAAAAAAAAATAAAAAAAATAACACAGAATTAATACAAAAAATTTTCTAACACAAATTTAAATTAAAATCTTTTAAATTTAAAGCTAAGAAACTTTACAAACATTACAGAGAAATGAAATTCCAATGTTGATTTGTAGATTAACAAAAATAAATCTTATATATCTCAATTCTTGTATTAGAGTAGAAAACTTTCAAATTGAAGTTAAAATATGTTTTGTATTTTTTTCTACAGAATTCAGATGGATTAGAATATATTCTTATTCAACCGGATAGAATGCTTAATTTTCCATCAGTAGAATATTTGAGGAAAAAGATAATGAAGAAAACCAAAGGTAACTTTCTACCTTTTCTGATCGAAAACAGTTAATTTATTTTATTAAGAATTATTTTAATGGTAATAATTCGAATTTATCATAAGTCACCTAAAGTTAATCAGTCATTCATTTTACTAATTTATAAATTACAAAAATTAAACTATATAAGTATTTTTTTTTTAATTCTTAACAGTTCACATTTTGCTATTTAAGTTATGTTCTGCTTCTTTTCCCGAGATATATTCTTCATTACCCTAAATGTCACTTTAGGATAGTTTCCTTCACATTTCTTTTTGTTTCTAGTTATTGATTTGTTTTCTTTTTATTATTGTTAGGTTTTGAAGCAACTCCTGTGATTTTCGATGGCATTTACATTTGTGGAATGGATTATACAGTAGCTCAGGTATAGGCTTTGTTTCTGAAAAGTTTTATTTTCATATATTTAAGTAAAGCCAGTTTCATAAAAAGATCAGGAGTGACGTCATTGAACCAAGTTACACAATATCCGTCAGCCCGAAACATAGTTCCGCCTTTCTGTAAAAATCGTTCTGCAAAAGGCTTTGTATAACGTGAAATTACTTTAAGATTGTACTGATATGTAAACAAGTGTTTAAAATTTTTTTTTGTGGAATTTTTCAAATTAGTAAAAATCAATCATGCTATTGGTTATTAAGCTGTCGAACTACTTGACATCATGGCTGCCTCACTAGCTCGCACGTATCTCCTCAAATATACTTTAAAAATTAATCCTAAAGGTCAGCCTTTGCATGGTCTTGTGATTTAACGGACGAGAATAAAATTAAAATATGTGTATTTAAACAGGATTAATTTCAAAAACAAAAACAAACAAAAAAATAAAAACTGGAGAGGGAGGAAAAAAAAAACAAATAAAAAAAGGCATGAAAGATAATCAATCCAGCGAACCTTAGCATGAAAGACGATTAATTAGACCATCTCGCCACAGAATAGATATTCCTAAGCCTGACGTCACTCCCGATCTTTTTCTGAAACTAGCTTTAGTAAATATCATTTTTCTGGCGAAAATTTTCAGATTCTTTCCAAAATTGTATTTTTTTGAAGTGTTTGTTTTTTCATAGCCAATATCGCCCAAATAATGTAATCTTAGCAAAGGATACAACATTATCGTCAAATCTGACTATCTTATAATTCAGTGTTGAAAAACATGGATTAGCGGTAAAGCTCGTTAAGCTACACTGCTATAGAGATCTCTCATGTGCAGTAACTATCTTAAGCATTCCTTACAGAACTATTAATAAACTATTAATAAATCTAAAAACATCAGGTAACAATGATTATGAATTCCAAAGCTTCAGAAATCGGAGAAATCTAACTTTTTTTCTGGCTACGCAAAAAGGATCAGTACCCGAAGAACAACTTTGGTAGCTGCCTGTGGAACCACAAAGAATTGGTAAAGCTTTTCTCAATATGTAGATGATTTAATGTGCCTACCATGTGAAAAATTTGTAGTACAGAATTTGCTTGATTAAACAGAACCATAGCTTATGCCGAACTGTTATTCGATGGGTTATGATCAGTGCTTTTTTTCAAAAAAAAAAAAAGAATTACTGATACTCTCCCACACCCAGAAAATAATAATAAAAAAACAACATAAAATTAGTATCATACATGATCCTAGCTTCCTGCTGCATATAATACTGCCCTATTGCTAAATTTCGGGATTTTCTTAGTCTTAAAAGTTTACCGGTACCCATACTGGATCGTAACAGTAAAAAAACCCTTATTATGAATACTACGCAAGTGTCGGACCTAAGACGACTGAGTCTAGTCCCGATCTGAATCCAGTTGATTATTATGGGACTAATTAAAAAGGCTTCAGATCAAGATAACATCGCATCAATATTTGAACTTCTTATATTGTACATACATTGTTTTGAAGAAGATACGCCACGCCATATCAGCGGCTGTTTATCTTGTAATAGTACAAAGTCTACCCACTAGATCAAATTGGGTCATAAAAAACATCCTTCGAGATAAATACCCAAATAATGATTTAGGAATGATGAAATTGCTCAATTCAATTCTTTCAAATTCTTCATTGAATATTCCTAAAACACATTAGAATTAATTGTTGTATTACTTTAAAATGTAAAATAAAATTCTAATTTTAGATAATTTGTTTATCTTTTCTTCTAGTGTGTAAAAGATCTTGCAACGGAATTTAACACGAAACATCAAATTTTACTTTTTATTAATTTGAAAGCTAATGTTCTGAGAACTATTCGTACTTTGAAACCTGCAAGTTTACTTCACTATGAGACACTTTCTCATGCTGAGACAGCATTAAGAGGTGAGAAAGCAATTAAATATTTTATAATGAACTTTTAAGATCGTTTTATAATAAAAAATGAAAAAAAATAATTAAATAATGTATTATATTTACATTGTAAAAACTTCTATGGATGCACATTCAGATTATAATAAGATCATATTACATTTTAAGTTTATATTGCAAACATTGGATGTTTATTATTACAATCATTGGCAAAAAAATTAGCGCACTCAGAACGAATGACCCGGGAACAACGAAACTCGTTGTACGGCGCTGTCAGAGGTAGCTGTGCCACTGATTGCAGTTGAGGTGCGATTACCCGCTGAAAACTGTCACCAGGGGTGTTAGTATTGCTACGGCTGCAGTCATGTCAATTGCCTTCATACGACCGAGGGTGATTGTGGAGTACAGGTCTCTTTGAGTCCTTAGCATGCCTCAACGCCGCATTCGATGTAGTTTTTGAACACCGTAATTGGGTATAGAGAAGCACTGGACAGCGCACAAATCCGGGCTTCATTGTTGAGCATACACCGCCAGGACTGGCAGCATCATGATGTAGAAGCCATATCTTACGATTCCCTGCTCCGCTGGTAGTACTCAAAGAAACATTGCCTGCACAGCGGTATTTCAGGAGATTCTGTGGCCTCATGTGGCCTTCATGGAGCGACTACAGCAGTCCATTTTCCAACAAGATAAAGCCCGCCCACATACACGTGCTGTATCTTGTTCAGGGTTTCGTGCCTCCGTGCTTTCGACACCGTTCCTTGGCCTCCAGGTCTCCACACTTGTTGCCTATTGAACACGTGGTACCAGCTAGGAAGGCAGCTTCAGCCATCGCCATCGGCCATCGCTTCAGCCGTAGCGATCTGGAGAGGCAGTTGTAACAGCTGAAAATTCCGCAGGGTAGCATTAGACATCACCATATCACAAGTATCCACGCTCTGGGACGCATGACGCAGAACTAAAGGGACTATTGATCTGTAGTATTTTGCCCAAATAAACGATCCATTTGCTGTGGTATTGTAACCAGTTATTTGCATCATCATTCTCATTGCCTATGTCATTCCATTTCGACTGCTGCTTCTGTGTTAGCTAATGGTGTTTGACAATGATTGTATTTAATGATTTAAAACCAATAATTTTTTTTCTTTTTTTTATATGGTATATAGAAGTTCTCATGTCGTCTTTAAGCATAACAACTTTATAACTGATTTTACAAATTTCTTAAAATAAGTAAATTTATTTTGTTACTTTAAATACTCTTGTTTAGATATCTGAATTTGTTTTGTGAAAAATGTGTGATTTTTTATCGTTGGATGCAAAGTAGTAAATTACCAATCGAATTGGATTTAAGCCTAATTGAAAAATTAATATATTTTACCTTTTCTTAGTTTTTAAGTATTTTCATAATGAACAATAAAGAAATTGAAATTTCAAAGTTTTAATATAACATCGAATGATGTTTAAGCCTTTGTAACGTCGCAGGATTGACGACAAAGCAACTGGTTTACAAACAATA
>JAFIDM010000004.1:37243530-37261849 GCA_023159025.1 Thereuonema tuberculata | reverse complement strand
ATCAACAACTTAAATAAAATCCAATAAATAAATCCAATTCCTTTACACCTTCTTATAAACTGACAGAAAATGGAAACTCAACACCCAGAAGGAGTAATGGTAGAAAAAGTTTCGCGTGGAAGGTCATGTAGGTGAGTGAAGTGAATATGCCACAGTATATGCGATAGAGAGGGTCCGATATTGACACTGAACCCGCACTAGCATCGACTGCAAGCCTGCACTCTGATATGCATACAATCGTTGAATATCCTCTTGAAGAATATCATTCCATGTTTATTCAACCTGCAGGAGTGAATCGGTTAGGATCATTGCCGGTGGATGGACACGAGACAGGTCGTTCCGTCAGTCCCAATCATGCTATATCAGAGAGAAATTAGGTGATCGTGCTGGCCACGGTAGTTGCTGGACATGTTGTAGCGCTCGTTCACTTACACGAGCTACATGTGAACATGCGTCGTCCTGCTGGAATAAGATATGCATCATGAACTAGTCTGGACGCAGTCAACATTCTTTCCAGGAACAATAGACGTGGAAGACTATTATATTGGCTACCAACACCAGAGAATCCGAAGGGCGCCCCCGTCATGTCTCGACCCTCGGGTATCCTTCGGACTCGTATCAGTCCATCATTATTCACATTAGTCACTGAAGACAACAAACCGCCATTCTTTCCTACCTTGGTACCACTGCAGGCATGCCCATCAGTGACGAGAAGTGAATGGCTGTCTTGCCAAAGGAAAGCCTGCACGCTTCAAGAAACGGTTGAGGATTGTCGGACGGATGTTCATGGTGCGACAAGGACTCGGATGTGGGTCGCTGTGGCAGTTCAGTCACATACTCTCCAATCCTTTCTGCAATAGACCTTTCTACTGTTCCTCTATCCGATCCTTTTTGAACTCCGATAACTGCAGGAATGGGCCACGATTCCATAGGCGAATGATACGGCGACGCACGTCATTTGCTGCCATTAATGGCCGGATAAGGCACTCCGATGACATACTGTTTATGATCATAATTCAAATGAGCATTAGACAATGACAATCAGTGTAAAGTTGTGTCTTTTTCTATTGAAGTCAGTGCTGACTTCATCTAAGATTCTCCTAAGAACCACTGAGTTTTACCTTTAATTCTCATTGTCTAATGCATACACTTCAATTACCTACTTGATCTTTCTCCCCAATTTCAAGAGTTTCTGCCATTACGCCTTCTGGGTGTTGCGTTTTCATTTTCCGTCAGGGTTTATTGATACACCAGTCCACATGAGCAAACTCTTAACTTATCAATCACAACCAATCATAATGTGTTGCAAATGTATTCCGAAATTGCAGAGAACTAAAATTAGTTAATTTAAAATACAGTTTCTCTCAGTGTATTATTTAGATCTTATTTAATAAACCGCGAAAGTAATATTTATATGTAAATTTATTTATAAATAAATTTAACAAGATTTAATATTCTGCTAAAAACGCAAAAGTTTTAAACTAATATTGAAATAATTCTTATATATTTTATCACTGCAAATTAGTATAACACTAAAAGAAAAAAATCATTAAATTGTAGTTTTTAGTGTTTAATTGATTTTTTAAAAATCTTATATACTTCTTAACAAATAAATTATTTGACACTTATATGTACTGTTTTCTCAATTCCAGCAGAATACCCACCTTACTTTTAACTAACCTAACAATATTATAATATTTCAGATAAATCAGTTGGTGACAAACTTACGGAAGGGAAGCCGGAAACAGAGACCAATTCCGACTTGACTAATGTTGTTGTTGATAATCAAAACATTCAGGTACAAAATGGTGACTGCTCACTCAGCACTACGGATCCAACAGCAATAAAGTCACCTGACGTCGTTACAACTGCAACGAATTCAACTAAACCATTAGAAGCCACAGATAAAGAAAAGAACGACGAAACACAGGAAGAAATACAGTCAGATAATGAATCAAGACTGTGATAATAAATGAATAATATCATCATTGTACTGTTCAAGAAATATTTGAAAAACTATACGTAACAAACTGTTTGTAGTAGTAGATACATTCCTAAGTTATATTATTCACTCATAAATACAAAACTGAAAGATCTAGAACATTATAAATAATAAAACAATCACCTATTTTCTAGCAAACCATCATTTTTTTTCCCCCAAATATTCCAGAAAGAATAGAGACTTTACATAAAGTATTTTCTTGCTTAGAGCAATTCTATTGGACAGAAGCAAAGAAGAAGCATGGTTTATTAACGAGATTCAAAACTAATCCCTAAGAGATAAAAAAAAAATATATCGTTTATAATAAAAATATATATACCAAAAAGTAATCGTTAACAAACGGTTCTACGAAGCGCAATTTGATCTTGAAATTTGCATGAGGTTTCTTATAGAAGATTTTTGAGAATCAAGACTTTAAAATCAAAATTTTTTTATTTTTGAAAAAGTTAACTATATACAGTAATCCCTCGTTTATCGCGGTTAATGGGGACCAGAGCCCCCCGCGATAGTTGAAAATCCGCGAAGTAGGATTGGCCTCCCCTAGGAATTTTCGTATGTGTGTGGGTACCAAAATGTTCAAAATATGTATATTTATACTTTATATACAGTATACATATATATATATGTATATGTACAGTATATTTTGTCTGACTCCCTGTGGGTATGTACAAGCCTCTGAGAGAGCTGCTCTCTCTGTCTGGCAGCCTAGGAAGCCGTTTCTCTCGCGCATCACGGCCGCCGATATGGCGGTATTTTTGAATTTTTATTTTTCGATTAATATTTTTGAAAAACCCGCGATGCACTGAAGACGCGAGACTTGAGGCGCGAAATAGCGAGGGATCACTGTATTTAAAAAATTTAATCGGAAAGTGAATTTGGAAGTGAACAAAGAAGTACTTCAACTATATCACCTTTTTACTTTACAGCAGGATACTATATTAAATATAATATAAAATTGTATTGCCCTATTGTCTCTTAGGAGATATGAATTATTTCTCTTTTTGCTTGAATTTCTTCTGAGTATCTTGAATAATCTGAATTGAAAATTTGCTGGATTACCTCCAATGAAGTACATTCATTATCTTACAGATAACTCATAATAGTGGAAATGCACACAGCCATATTTAAAATAAATGCTTTTTTATTCTATGAAATTTTTATACATACAAATGCATGTCAGTAGTAAAAGATATTGAGACTAATTGATGAATTCTCTTCTAGATGTACTCTGGCAAGCTTCCTAATTTCTTCCTATCCGCCTTTGTAAAACTATAGAGGTTTTAATTGGAAAACAATGAACCATTTTGTTCTAGATCTTTCTGGTTTAATAGCATTCTATGTTCTCAAATGCGAAATTGTGATCATACAGTTGCATTAAGGTCTAAGCTAGCGTAATCATCAAGAAGACCATCTCGCAAATGAGCATGAAGCATTAACATTCAGTGTAAAGTTGTCGTCTTTTTCTGTTGAAGTCATTGCTCTCATCTAAGTTTCTTCTAAGAGTTACTGAATTTTATCTTCAGTTCTCACTGTTTAATGCTCTCCATTACATCCCTTCAGAAACAGCCTCAACACATGACAAATGGAACCACCTCTTCCAGTTTTACTACTTATGTTATTTAAATTATAAGTGTTTCTTAATTTTTTTTTCAGTTTCTTCATATTCATTTATTTTTATCAATGTAAATAAAAAATATTATTGACTTTGAAAGTTTGGTGATAGTGGCTCTACCTAAATGTAAAAATGGAAAGGCTGTTTTTATGCAATGAATAATTGTCCGATTTAAAGATCACTGTAAATTAATATGGTATAAAAAGTAGTTTTCAGAGTTGTTTGCGTCCAAACATATTAGATATATTAGTTCCACTCCGAACACGTCTCCATTGTCAAACTGTTAAGACATTTACTCCTTTTAGTTATGATTTTCTGTTTCATTCGCAAACAAATAAGCATATTTGATATCTTAGTATGATACTATATCAAATTGAATGATTATCACACTGTTACGATTAATTTTCTTCTATTATTTATGGTAACATATTAACAATTCAATGTGATATCTAATGTCGCGTATCTTCTCATGTCATAACTCTTGTCAGTTTTGAGAATTTGTTATTTTTCAAGAATATAGGAAGTAAGTTATTTAAAATTTTAATGATATAATATTTGATACCACATCTTGCTGGATAAAGAAGTGGGCATATAAAGGTTTTGAAAATTTGCTCTAAAGTTGACAGTATATATTTGCTCTTTTTCTGAGTATATTATTTGGTATTCAGGAATCTCAGAGTAATTATGTAATATAATGGCATTTAAACAATGGATCCCAGAAAGAAGGGATCATCTTGGAATAGCAGGCTCTTCCACACTAAATGTTTTTAATATAACACTCTCCCGGTACAGAATTTTAGTAAGTTGTTTCTCAGTACGAAAGATGAATGGGATTACGAAACTGAAGTGAATGTTTTCTTTATACCAAATAATCTTTTTCATATTTCTAAGATAATAAGATCATTATATAAATTAATTTATATTTATTTTTGTTTTATTATTGTAAATTATCAATTATTCAAGCTCCAGCTATTTAATTGATCTGATGTTAAGAAACCATTTATGCCGAAAGGCAGCTTCTAAACATTTTATAATAAAAAAATTTATAAGAAAATAATACGAGTTGTGCGATTTCATTGCAATTTAAAACGTAGAAAACTTATAGAAAACTGAAATTGCTTTTATCAAAATATTTTTATGGTTTTCTTAATTATGACTTTTTTTATCTTTTATCTTATCTTCATTATTGAACTCCAATGATGTATGGTTTGTCCTACGTTAATCTGGTTCCGTAGCAGATTGTTTAATATCAACTTATATAATTTGATAATTTCGTCTGTCTGTCTGTAACTCGATATAAATTGGATATAATTAAGGTATTAAGATAGATCCAAGGTTCTCAATGGTACCATTGAATCTAAAGCACTCAAATTGGATGAAAATATTATTTCATTGTGTCATTCCATGTTGTTTCCATGAAATTTTATTCTTGGGAACTGACCTCGACAACTGAAATTCTAACAAAACATAGGTTCAAAACCAAATAAGTTTGTTACCACTGCATCCATTTTAATGAAATTTGGCATACTTACTCAGTTGTTTACGCTGATTTCGAAACTCAAAACCATTTTTGCCGTAGAAGCTTCGTTCACAAGTTAGCACAGTATTTAGATTACATTTACTTTATATTTGGTAGTTGATAATAAAATGATTTTTCAGATTTTTTTATGCCTGTCGTCCGACAGGCTTTGCTGCTAGTTTATTAATAACTATTAATTATTAATAACATGGAAACAACATGGAATGACAAAATGAACTAATATTTCATCCAATTTGAGTACCCTTGATTCAATGGTACCATTGAGAACCTTGGATCTATCTTAATAGCTTAATTATATCGAGTTACAGACAGACAGACGAAATTGATTAAATGCTTGTTTTTGTCTTTTTAATGAGCTGTAGAAATTCATTAATTTCATTTGAATTTATCGCTTATTTTTATTTTGAATTAGTTTTTGCTTTTGAGTTTAAGAAATCCTTTACTTTTACCTTTTACTTTTTGCTTTTTTTTTTCGTTTTTCGAGTCGTCTTCAACTTAACTTACCACTTACCTTGAATACTAGAAAAAGTGAAAAATTTGAAACTTTGCAAAATAAAAATAAAAATTGCAACTGCAATATTTTCAAAATTCAATTTGGTTTATAATTTAATAAAGAATATACAGAAAGACTTAAAAAGTGCTATTAAAAACACATCTAAAAGAAAAAAAAAAAAAACATGATCATAACTATTAATACATATGATATAGCTGCTCTCGCGTACTCCTTCGGAGTTATCCACTGGTCCAATTATTATTATACAAGCGAATTGACCACTTAGGATCACGCTACAACTTCATTTCCTTTTCCCTGTGCGAAGCTTTTTCTGTTTCCAATACTCCTTCATGCGTTCACTGGCCTGCTTCCGTTGATCTTCAGTCCAGGCTCTTCCGGTCTTCATGACTCGTCCTGCGACTTGAAACACTTCCAAATTTTTCACTGTGTTTCTAAATGTATTTCTGTGTAACATTTCGACCTCTGAGATGTTTAATATTTCCATATCCCTCTTTACTTCTTTAATCCATGCTGTAGTGGTCTTCTTTCTCCAGAAGAATTCAAATATCTGTTTAGTAAGTCTATTCTCATTCATTCTAAACAAATGTCCGAGGAACGTCAGCATTCTCTTCTTCATGGTCTCCGAGATTCTTTCCACCTTCTGGTAAACTTCTTTGTTACTCCTAAGTTTCCACCCAATACAAGTTAAATAATTTAAGTAGTGAAACAATAACTTTATTCAGCAAGCACAGAATACATCATCCCAAATCTGATGTTGAGAGACTAATATTACCTCGGAAAGAGGATGGACGAGGACTGACAAGTAATATAGCACTTCACAGTAAAACAAATCTAAAATCTTCAAAGATTGTCTTTGCTGAACAGGACGCTTCAACTCTCCATTGTGAATAGTAAAAGTGGAAAACAAATATGCACTACTTGCCCTCAGTGAACTAGAGTTGAAAGTAGTCGAAAACAATGCCAGAAATACTGATAAACAGATTCGTTGGTATGAAGCTCTTCATGGCGAGCATGCCCATCAACTCAGCTTATCTCACATTGGCAATATTACGACCAATTAGATCTCTCCGCAGTAACTGAAGGTTTCCTCGTGGCTATCCAGGATCAAGTTGTATTTCATATAAATTCTTTGTAGCAGCATCAGTAAAGATCTAAGATGCAACAAGACTTAAACGTAGAAGATGTAATGATGCACAAGAAGCAACATAACATATCCCATCCGAATGCGATCTCTAGCCCAGACTGATCACAAACAGACAGATCAACAGGAAGAATAATCCAAAAGAAACTAGCAACAAAATTTATGTTGATAAGAGACATCGCTCCCTTCTGTAGATACATACCAGCTATTGTTTAAAAAAAAACAACAACAACAACAAAAACCAAGCTGTACTGGGAAGAACACTACTCCCAAGCGATTCACCACAATAAACCAGACTACTTTAGTACTACTTTAGTAAATGAAATTGATAAAACAGCTCTATTAATAGACATCGCAATTCTTAACGTCAATAACCGCGAGGAAAACGAAATACAGAGATCTAGAATTGGAACTAAAAAAACAATGGGGTACCAGGAAGATTAATGTAGTTCCAAATGGCCTATCAGTAACAGGTCTTATACCTAAGTCTCTATATGCAAGCTTCAAAGTACTCCAAATACATATATAGAGTTGCAAAAGGCAGCATATTTAATACTTGTAATCTAATTAGGAAATGTATTTATGCCACTGGCGAAAGCGACGTAGAAAAAATAATCTGTTTCAATTTCAAGTCTATTCATCAACCTTTCGGAATAAACAACTACAAGGACTCTCAGACTATAGTCATTTGTCTGCCTCACTTTTTGTCAAAGTATAGTTAATAGACTGTACTTAGTTTGTTATTTGTTATGCTTCAGTACAGTTGAATATTCCAGGCTTAACCTGAGACAAACAAATAATTTTAAAATTACAATAAAAAGTTTCTTTCAAATTGTACATAACAATTTAACGACAATTTTTATGTTTTAATAGTTAAAATATAATAAAAAACTAATTAAAATTATAATTAAATGAGCAGTTTTACTTATATTCTCAACAGTTACTTTAAAAAAAAATAAAATTTGTGACAAAGATTGGATATCCAACTTTTTATATTCTTCATTTAAATTGTATCAAAATTACAAACATCAAGGACAAAATGTTGTCTTCATAAATTTCTCATAATTTTCAAAAGATAAGTAATTTTTCAAAAATTTGAAAAAAAAAACCCTAACTTTTTTTTGTCTAAGTTTGGGAATGATTATTATTAAAAGTACCAATTATAAGTCAAACTTCATTTTAAATTTAACATCTGTTATTCAGTTTCAGATTTTTCACTGTTGTACTCGAAATTAGATAAGGCATATTGAAAAAGACAATTCATGTAATGATAATAATAATAATAAATGTAGGACAGATCAGCGGCATCTTAAGGAGGCACTGCATCGTTTCAAATACCGTAGTATCCTTTATGTTAAGTGCTGGTGCCTTCTCATCACTGAATTTCTGCAGTTCACGCTCTGAAATATCTGTTCCAAATTAGAACTATAATGATGCGCTTATTTTTTGCTGGGGAGAGATAACAGTTACGGAATATGCCTTCAAAAATGTCAATTGCAAATGTTTTATTTCGAAATAAATTATTCTTCTTGTTTTTAATTTCTTTACCATTTTGGCTTTGATATTGTCGTTCAAGCACTGTCTATTCACGTATCAATTTAAGAAAACAAATATGTAAATTCATGTAATTTAAGATAAGAAGGTATTCAATGTATTATTTACATTTCAAAAAGCTACTAATTTTTTTAATGAACTGGATCGTTCGAGAAAAATCCAAGAACAAGCAGCTGGTTGGTTGAATCCTGCCATTTGCAAGGTCATTCATCAAATTTATGGGCTTTAAAGTATTGCTACTGATAATTAAGACAATTTTAGTGTGATTGCTGATGACATTGTCTTGAGTGGAATTGTTGACAAATGACTTTTTATTTAAACAAACGAATCTCATAAAATATGTGCAAATGAGTCAATAAACAAAACACTGACGTCAATTAGTTGGCTTAAGTGTTTGGAAACAGAAGAAAACAAATAAATAAACCACATCAAACCAGAGCATTACATCTCCAGACGTAAAATCTGTATTATAAAATGTCATCAAGTTGAAGGCATTAATAATTTTGATGATATGTAAAAAAAAAAAAAAAAATTAATGTTTCATCTTTTTTATGTTATTCTAGAATGGTTTTCTTCAAAACTGCAGCACAACTTAGGGTTAATAATAATGAATTAGGTTTGTCTAATGAAAAATCGACATGTACAGTTCGCAGAGTTTGTACATCACAAAGTTCTCGAAATATGAAGTTTTAATCCTGGAATATTTATATATTTATATATACTGCTCGACTCTTTATTAGGTACACCCCTGCTGTGCGCACATCTGATACGGGCAGTGGGGGCAGTGTCATGGTGTGGGGGATGTTTTCCTGGGACACGTTGGGTTCATTGATACCTCTGGAGGCATGTCAGGAGCGTACCTAAACATCGAATCTGACCAAGTGCAACCGTATATGTTAATAGTTTATTCTCATGCAGATGGCTACTTCCAGCAGGATAATGCGTCGGTGCACAAAGCCCGCATCACTATGGGATGGTTTGAAGAACATGACGATGACTTTTCCTTGCTGCAATGGCCCGGATCTCAGTCCGATTGAAAATTTGTATGATGAGCTGGAACGGGCTGTTTGCCTACAGCTCCATCAAATCTTCAGGAACTGCGTGACACACTCATGACTGCATGGTACACCTCAACAACGTTTTCAGCATCTTGTGGAATCCACGCCTCGACGAAGTCAGGCTATTTTGAGAGCTAAAGGACGCCTAACACGCTACTAGGTAGGTGTACCTAATAAAATGGCCGGAGAGTGTATGTATATATATCCCCACCAGATATTTTATTATTTTAAGAAAAACAGCATAAAAATTCTCGAATGTCATAAGATAATAGAAATCGATTTTTTTTTTTTTTTTTTGCAAATTTAACAAATAATTTTATCTGGTGCTAAAAGATAACGCAGACAGATCACTATCAAAATCTAGTTCTTATTTTTCTAAAACCCTAACAAAATCTACATTTATAATTTTGACTTTGGATGCAAATCTTTTGGTTTTCCACTAATTCATGAATTATGGAAACCGACTGAAGGAAATTATAAAAAGTAGATATCTCCGTTGAAAATATCAATTAAAATAGTGCACGGAATTCTATTCTTATTTTTAGTATTACATTAATAGATGATATCCTGCTGTTAATCGCCACAAGAAAATCGATGATTTTTAAATCATATAACATACTCTGACTGCTTTGATCTTTTGTTTTTAGATTGAGAATAGACACTCCTGACTTCGATTAGAACTTACTTACATTACTTATTTTTATTTATTTATTTTTTTTGACGAGGAATCCAAATCTGAAATCCGTTTTTTAGTCTCCCTATGTTTAGCCGCTAGACTGGGACCAGCAAACATGACAATAAGACCTTGAAGGTAGTCTTATCTGAGAGTTCGCCAAAACAAAAAGATAACAAGGTAAAAAGATAAAAGAAAAATAGCAGGGTATCGAATCCTGGTTTATATAATATAATATATTCATAACTTCAAATTCATTTTTATTATACTATGAAAATTAAAAAAAAAATCCGCCTTAATTTAATCCTTTTAAAGCAGAAATTATAACACAATTATAAAATTAAAAAATTTCATTTAGCTTCATCGTCTAACCGCAACTGCTGGCACATCTTTAATCAAGCTAATTACATTGAACTAAACATAAATCACTTTAAATATATTAATATTCAACACTACTTCTTGCTATTTCTAAACAATACTGATATAAGAAATCAATATAATAGAAATCTCTAGTCAGAATCGAACTAATTAATTTTATAATGAAAAATAAGATGCCTGATTAAAGGGTTCTTTCCAATTATGGCAAAACAGCAACGTATTGGTGGAAACGTCAATAGAAAGTCGATTTTTGTTCTACTTTTAAATCATTGCTTTAAGCAAAGTTTCAAAGAACTTCCCTAACAAATAGAGAAACAAAAGAAACGCTAGACATATTACTTATGTCACTTTAAACTTATTTGTATAGTTAATCTATTTCTTACTCAACTTATATTTTTATTATTATTAAAAGAAATGGCGATGGTCAATTGTATTAGAATCATGCTTAAAAAATCTTTCATAATAAAACAAAAGCCCTCAGAATACGTTTGCTTAGTGAAATTGAGATAATAAACTATTGGTGGCACAAAGCGACGGGAAGACGACAATCTCAATGACGTCACATGTTTACCTTTTTCATTTTATGTCAACAACTGAGGCCAAGGAAACGTTCAGGTCGATGACATGGAGTCGAATAATATAATCTTCAGCAAAACTAACAAATTAACAACTTAAAACTAACAAAAATTAACTAATATAATAATTTAAGTATGCAGTGCCAAGTTCGACAAATAACATGAGAATCTCTCTCTCTTTTTTTTAGCGGTCCATGCATTGCAGGCAAGCCTAAGCAACTTCGAACTGCAGTGATACTTACTTGTTCCTGTATATTTTGCCGTCTAATTATCCAGTTTTCTTTAGCAGTTTTTCCTTTATCACCATTGCTTAGTTATTTTATTACATCAATTATGATTATCAAGAGAAATATATCGTCTCCTTTAGTATTCAAATCGTACGAAGTAAAAAAAAAAAAATTGCATTCAAAATACCCTTTAAAAAGTAAAAAGACGAAATAAATAAATAAAAAAAATCGAAGCAGTCAGATTACTTGCTGTATCAAAAACCTTCAAAGTTTTGTTAATTTTTTTTCGCATTTTTCTTTTCACAGATACCTTGAGAAATATCTATTAAAAAATGTATTGTAGAGGCGAAGTAACGACTGATAAGTTGTCTTCGGATTGGACAATTTATGTATTACGTATCTACAGTCGGTCTCACATTTCTCTGGATCTAACAATGACATTTGCTCTCTTTGCGATGTTACCGTAATCTTAAATTGTATTTATCACTATTTATTGCTTTGATCTAATAGAAAGAAAGAATATGTGATTGTCTTTGTTAGCCACCCAACAGTGGTCCAAACAACTATAAAATGGAAATTTATATTTGTTTTGTTGATATCTAGCTAGTTGTTGGTTGGTTTTCCATGTTGTTTTGCATGTTTTTTTCTTGTTTTTTTTTTTGACTACTTTCCCTCAAATTTGGTATTTGATCTCTATTTTGTTGAAAAAGGCTTAGGGTAGGTGTGCGAAGTTTTGGCTAAGTAAGAGTAATTTGGTTTCATGTCTAATGTATTTTTTTGTTTTTTATGAATGGTTCAAACTGATTGGATAGGGTACAGAGTCTGCTAATTATTTTTTGAAATAATAAATTTTAAAAAATGTAAAAAAAAAATATTCCTTTTTACTTACTTTAAATATACTGTGATAAGATTTTGGTTCCCGTAAATTAATTTTAAAGATTACATTATGAACTTCAAAGTTTACATTTAAAAGTTTCGATGTTTTGTCTAACCTACGTGGTCGATGCAGAATGGTTGGATGGTATTTGTGTAGCTCAGTCTTAAGTCGTTCTTTCTTTTCATCAGTGATTTACTTGCATATCCTTATAACAGTATGGTGTTAATATTTTAGACTTCGATGTAAAAAAGCTTAAATGTGAATCGACTAAAGTTTTAAAGAGTAACAAGTATACTTTTAGTTTGATTTTTTTTGGGGGGGGGTCTTAACTTAATTCTTAGGTTAGTTCAATTTTGAATTCTGAAAGCGATTGAAATCCGTAAGTATAGCTTCATTCGTGTTTCAACGAGACAGCTTTTGATTTTATTCTGTCTGCTCGTGTGGAATGACCGAAAAATGAAATGGAGACGATCCTAATAGATTTCTGAAGTAAAAAGAAAGTATGCTAAAACTTTCCGATATATTAAAAAAAAAAGAAATTTTGTGTTTAAGATCATCTTTTAACCGTTATATTATTTAAGGTGTAGTGCAGCGTGAGTGTAATGCAACGTAACCAAAGTGTAGTTGTGCGTCATTTTATTGTTGAATTACCCTCGACTCAGTTAGCTTCAATTCAATACTAGCTTCATGAAAAGCCAGTAGCAAACGAGTCTAGTGTTAACTGTAAAAGGCCTAATTGGCGAAGAACTCTAGCTGTCACGTAAGTTATATTTTATTTATGTATGAGAGGAGAAATAAATAAATACCTTCAGTGGTATATACAGTGGTGACCCACACGTCATCGTGTACAAACCGTCATTGATTACCGACCTGAAGACAATTCAAGACGACTCTTCCTAGGTGTTATGAATTTTTAATAAGACAGGCGGAGCAAGCCACACAGCAGCCACGCAAAGTGAACTTTTTAATCTTGTATCTGGTAATAAAAAGAAGGACAAGAGACCCATTCAATGAACTGATGCCGGCCTTGCAGCGTTTCAGCGACTTAAACAACAGCTGACAAAGGGAACCCTCCTGGCACATCCGAATTCAGAACAACCTCTCCTCTTAACAGTGGATGCCTACCTTATTGCAATTGGAGCAGTTCTTCAACAACAGGGATAACGTCTTGAAATACAATATTCTCCGGTGAACTTACCTCTGCTCAACTACAATACTCCATCTACTAAGGATATAGAGTGCAGTATTTCCGACCCCTTATAGGACGACATACGTTCACGGTTTGATGGATCATCGTCCACTCAGCCATGCATTTGACTAAAATCAAATAGTGCATCACCTCAAGACCTTATTAATCAGTTCACTACAGATCCGATTTCATTCTAGGAGACAAAAATACTGTCTTCGATGTCTCGAATCACTGTCACTGCCGCGTTATCACTCACAGACACGGATTTTTTTTATATCACACTGGCAATAAGCTCAAACGATAGATCAGGAACTCCATAGGTTACGCTCTGGATCCTACAGTCTAGACTTTCACGAAGTACCCATTTTCGGAACGGAATATATAAACTTTGGTGCTACAAATCAACTAGACAAGACAGTCGATATTTTCCATTCGATTCCGTCACCTAGTTTTTCAACGTCTTCACAGCTAAGCTCATCCCAGTATATAAGCAGCATCAAAGGTTGTCGCCAATCGTTACGTCTGGCATTCTTTTCAGAAAGACGTTAATCTCTGGGCTCGAACCTGTCAAGATTGTCAATGTTCCAAGATCAGCAGATACAACTCCTCTCTTTTACAGGCGTTTGCTGTTCCACAAGGACGATTGCTTCACATTCACCTCGATCTAGTTGGTTCGCTTCCGTGCTCTTAAGGTTACTTGGTAACAGTACCACATCGATACATCAGCTGGATGAAAGTAATTCCCCTGTCGGAATAGTTGCAACAGCATTTTTCAAAGAATGGATCTCCCGATACGGTACAATATAGCCACCATTACTACAGATCAAGATCGCCAATCTTTATCAACCTTATTTTATTTACTAGGATACATATTTAGATTTCAATACATCAGGACTAAGGTTACCATCCGCAGGCCAATGGTAAGGTAGAGAGGTTTCCCAGAACCTTGACATCAGCTCTAATAGCAACTAATAAAAACTATAAACTGAACTCTTGCTCTTCCTGCTGTATTATTGAGCCTTCGTAGCATAGTTAAAAATGATTTAGAAGCCGCACCATGCGAACTAATCTTCTGACAGTCCTTGCGTTTGCCTTGTGATGTTTTTCGTACCCACAATTTCACCAGTACCTTCAACAGAACTATTGCAGAAATTGAGAGAATACATGGGAACTTCCAGAACAACAATACCTCGTTCTATCAAGAAATCCCGTTTTATAGAACCAGCTGTCAAACACGACTACACATGTTTTCTTACGCATTGATACAGTTAAACTACTACTAACACCACCAAATGAAGGACCATTTAACTGGACAGGAAAGACTGCTGTTTGGTTTTGTTTAAGAGAACCTTCAGCGCTTTTGCGCATGCGTCAGGTCTCCCTCGATTTCATCAAAACAGGGGTGAGGAGAAATAAAGAGGGGATGTTTACTTTTTATCAGTATTAGTTTACTAGTAGCTGCGTTCTATTTGCGCTTTTCGGGAAAGAATTATGGAAAGAATAAATACTATTGCAAAAATGCTCCTCCGTTATTTTTTTTCGTAAATTTGAAAATGTCCAAACGAATTTTGGAAAATCAGTGTATCATCCCTCTGCGGAGTAGAATCGTCCGCGAGAGCTGGGTTTGGATTTCGAAAACGAACAATAACTCTGGATACCCCCAACCGTCCGATAACAGCTTCTATTGACAGAGTCAAAGCATATCATTTACTCTGTTCACCGGACTTGTCTACCCTAATTCTACCGATTCTATCGACTCGATACCCACGAAATCTTTCATACGACCCGTCACGGTTGTAAACTGCGTTTTCCAATCCTTTCTCCCAATTCTTTAAAATGGGGGGTGGGGGAGAGAGTAGTGCAGTGCAGCGTAAATCAAAGTTGAACTACCTTCGACTCAGTTAGCTTCAAGTCGTAATTAATTTCATCATGAAAAGCCAGTAGCAAACGAGTCTAGTGTTAGCTGTAAAGAGCTTACTTGGCGACGATCTCTTGCTATCAAGTAAATTATATTACATTTATGTATGAGAGGAGAAATAAATATATACCTTCTCAGCAATGGCTTTTTAACTTTTGAGAATAAAATAAAACCTCGTTAAGTCGTCACTCAAGGGACCAAACATTTTTGACGACTTAGGCGGAGTGGGCATTTTTGAAAAACAAAACAAAACAAAACAAAAAAACATTGAAATACAGTATTTTCATGAATTGCTATAGGATTCGGTGAGAAAAAAAAGATTTTCAGAAATCAATACATGCAAATGAATGAGTGCAAAATAAAAAAAAAACAAACACTTTTTATAGTTACCGGTATCACATTTTAATCGTTTTAAAAGAAAGGCAATGTCTGTCTTTGAAACGTTCCAGCCAACCATTGCTGCCGCCGAAATCTTCAATGTTCAACTCCTTAGCAATTTCCATGGCTTTTTCTTTAAGAATCACAGCATAAATCGGCACATTTTGCGATCTGGCATGTTTTAGCCATCGAACTAAAACCTCCTCGATCTCGTCAAACTTCGATTTCCTCATTCTCTTTCTTTTGTCTTTGCAGTCAGCTTCTTCAATTACTTGTTTCGATGAAAGAATATCGTTTAATGTAGTCCTGGGAATATGGTGTTCTTTGGCAAAAGCTGTTTCGAAACATTTGATTTTTCAAAAAGAGCAATTAAGTCTTTTTTTTTTCTTTAAAAGATAACGACGTAAGTTTTCGTTTCCCTGGCATGTTAAAAACGTAATCGAATCACGAAATTGCAAGAGAAAAATATCCCTTATAGAGGGGCTTACTCGCTATAAAATGAAGTCACACTCAGGAGCGGTCAAGAAAACGTCTACACACGACAGCGTCGCAGCGAGAAGTGTGCTTTGAATGATTAGCAGCGAGATTCCAAGAACTCCTCCGAAGGGGTAGGAAAGGAATGAACTGACAGGCATGGTCGAAAATTCTCCATAAAGGCTTGGCTTTCTTAAAGTGAAGGGACTAGGCTGAAAAGACAACATGATGGCATGCAAAATGGAAAAGAAAGACGCTTTTGGCTATTTTTGAGGGTGGCGAGTTATCCGGAGTAGAATTAAATTTGGTGACGGGTAAAGAAGGTTTATTTTACATTATTGTATATGAGACCTTGTCGGGACCAAAGGAAAACGACGACTTAAACGTAGTGACGACTTTTCCGGGTGACGACTTAACGAGGTTTTACTATATTATAATTTGCCGGAAATATTAGAAAACATGGCAAGAAAAGCAAACACTTGCAGTTGCTTAAAAACTGAAGAAGTAACTTGTAAGAATTATCATCCGATTTGTGTCGTTTATTTTAAGTTCTGGTTTTTTTTTTGGTTGGATGGTTCGCGATAAAAGTATAAATTGAAAGAGGTCTGCGAGTCAAAAAAGCTTTCGCGAATCAACCGTAAAAATATAAATTTGCAGAATGTATGGTAGCGCGAAAACAAAAACGACACTGAAAGTCACAAGCCTTTGTTGCTCATGCGGACCACATGATCACCTCATCGAACGTAGTCATGGAAACGTAGCAAAATGTTTATGTTGGTTGAATCTTGGTAGATGTTCAAATGGTATTAACCAAGTAGGAATTTTTTTTTTATTGTGGAGCATTGTTTTCGCTCATACGGAGTTGGATGTTCAAATGGACTAACTTTGCTATACGTTGGAAATGCAGTTTGGAAACAGCTTCAAAATTCACCACCCACAAACGTGGTTATGTTAGCCTTCATTAAAAAGTTTTGTTCGATGGGCAGCGTTCTGACACAGCGCAAAGGCTGCGCCGGACGTCCAGTTACAGTGACAACAAATGCGAATCGAGGAAGACTCCTCGAGCAGGTGTTACAGTCGCCGAAAAGAAGACTCCGGCGCACTTTCTTAAAGATGAATCTTAGACAAACATCTACGAGACGAATGTTCAAGGAAATTGGTGGGTTTGCCTGTAAGATACAGACCGGCCAACGTCTGAGCATTGCTGACAAGGATGCAAGAATCGCTGACTGCGCGACGCAATGATGTTAGCGATCGCGTACTGGTAAAATATCTGGTTTTCTGATGAAAGCTATATTCATTTGAATGGATTCATTAATCGACAGGCAACCCGCTTTCTGTGATTTGAATGGCCAGACATCATTTTGGAGAAACCCGTTAATAGTGAGCGTGTAATCTTATTGTTATGGTGAGCGGTGGCTGCAAACGGCATTTGAGCCCTTACATTTTAAGTAAGCTGAAGGAAGCCATTTTCCGAGAGAGCCCATCGGTAAATATTGGTGACTTACGTCAAAAGACGGACATGTGTCAGAGGAATGAAGCAACCTCTCTTCAGGGGCATGTTTGAGAATCTCCGTGAGCCTTACGAGACTATCTGCAACTCAACAGACAGCATATCGAACATGTGCTATGTCTCCGTAAACTTGGACATTGACTTCCATGTACCCCAAGTTTCATCTACTGTTTATATTCTTTATGTCACAGGCACTATTTTTGCACACAAATATTTCAGTATCATTTATTTTGGCGCTTACGGTACTTATAAATTATAATGCAGTGCTACTCAACTAGCGTACCACAGCACACTGCCTCCAGATGCCACGAAATATTGATGGATGATTTTTTTTTTAATAAATACAGGAACATAGAAAGGAAAAATGATATTAAAAATAATATTATTATAGATTGGTCCTGAAGGAGAAGTGAGCCACCATTTGCTCGGAACAACATCATGAGCAACTTATCCGAGAAACTAACCACGGAAGTTGTTAGTTCTGCGCTTTCCTTCATGTGATTGACTTTTATACATCTCCCGAAGAAGGCCCGAGGCAAGGGGCCGAAATATCGAGATATCATCTCATCCCGGAGTAAGGAAATCCTCAAAAAAAAGGACCTATACATTAATATTATTATTTCAAATTTCTAATAAATTATTAAAGCTAAACATAAATAGTTTACAAAGACTCTTCCATTAAATATAAAAGTGTTG
>JAFIDM010000004.1:37184987-37210037 GCA_023159025.1 Thereuonema tuberculata | reverse complement strand
GAATTGAAGTTGGTTTCGAGTTCCTTCAAAAGTTTCTGCGGGTCATCCGTTTCCGACACCAACCCCCGGAATCTGTGATCTATTGAGCTCATTATTATACCGAATGCTTTTTCCACTTTCGCTAACGCCTTCCGTTTCTTATCTCCATCTTCCATCCCAGTTATCTCGGACATTGGGCTATTTGCCACTGTCCATAACCACGTATATATCTCGGACAATGTTCAACTTCCGGTAGAGGATATATTTACTTCTCCGTAAAGTTGCTTCTTCTTTACTGCATCAAGAAATCCTTGACTCTATTATGTGATGAATCTTCTTATAAACTCGATTAAATAATTCATCATATCTCCATCAAAAAATCTGAAACGAGAATCTAAGATAGATTAACATTCATTATCTCTTCATTGAGTAATTAACTATTCTTAAAGTTCACTTAAAATAGTTTTATCACTTAACAGTTGCTGATAAATGTTCGATATATAAAGTTCACTTTCGAACTGTTATCACAAATAAAGATTCTCGAAATTCAATTAAACTTTTCTTTAAATGTATATCACCACTAGTGAGTTAAAGTATAACGCATGATGTTATTAATTTATTACCGCTGTGGATAAAAATTAATGTATCTAACTATATTCGAAATGGCTTCTGACGATATGTTAAATCATAAAGGCTTTTCACCACATGCTTAAATTTAATAATCTTCCATCCCGCATGGATATTATGTTGACTGCATAAATGAATTGGAATTAAAGTTCTCCTAGATTATTCCCTCCGAATAAATCTTATTGATATTCTAACTTCGGAACAACGCCATTTTGTATCGAATGTTCAGTGATCCCTAACTGCAAATAACGATGTCTTCTTTTAAAGGAAATTCCGCTCACGAAATTCAATAAAATAAAATAGTCTGTACTTACAAAATCCTAGCAATCTCTTCTTACTATAATTATCCAGTGAATGATAACTTGTTGCTCATACATTCCATCGACAGGATATAAAATTCACTTCGCTTGGTGCTGACGATGTTCGAATATCCATTCTCCTTATTTATATCACAACGCTTAGTTTTCAGGAGAATTTAAATATCGGAATTCCATGGACATCAATTTACGAATTCTCTAATTCGTATTAGACTCCAACATATTTTAGTTTGCACATTACAAAACTTTTCTCCTCGCTTCGGAGAATATATTTTAAAACAGCCTTTCTCAAAGGTTGTCACTCGAGGAAGAAAAAAAAAAAATTTTTTTATCTCGTTTCCCATTTTACCGAAAACAATGAACCGCATCATTCGACATGTGTTTCATGCCTCGCTTTCATTGTTATTCATGCGGAGTCACAATCACACGGTTTTCCATTATTGCAAAACAAGGAGGCTTATTTTTTCTTCACGCATATTTCCTGAAACAAAAAACAAATGCGATTTGAATTAGACATATCTAAAATTTATAAATACGATTTGAAAATGATAAAACAGGTAAGTAATTTTTTCTTTAACTCAAATCCGTCTCACTAGTGTTAACTGTAAAAGGCCTATTTGGCGAAGAACTCTTGCTGTCACGTAAGTTATATTATTTTATATATGAGAGGAGAAATAAATATATACCTTCAATGGTATACATACAGTGGGTGACTCACACGTGATCGTGTACAAACCCGAAGACATCATTGATTACCGACCCGAAGACAATTCAAGACATTCGACTTTTTCTAGGTCTTATTTTTAATAAGACCGGCTGAGCATGCCACACATAGCAGCTACGCAAAGTGAGCTTTTTAATCTTGTACCTGGTAATAAAAAGAAGAACAAGAGACCCATTCGATGGACTGATGTCAGCCTTGCAGCCTTTCAGCGACTTAAACAAAAGCTGACAAAGGCAACCCTCCTGGCATATCCGAATTCAGAACAATCTCAAATCTTATCAGTGGACGCATCCCTTTCCTGGAATTGGAGCAGTTCTTTAACAACAACAGGGCAACGCTTGTTCTTCTGGCATTATTCTCCCGTGAACTTACCCCTGCTCAACTACAGTACTCCACCTACTAACAATATACAGTGCAGTATTTCCGACCACTTATAGGATGACGAACGTTTTACGGATCATCGTCCACTTAGCCGTGCATTTGACCAAAATCTAATAGTGCGTCATCTCGGCAATAGTGCATCACCTCAAGACATATCGACCTTATTAATCAGTTCCCTACAGACATTCGATTCATTCTAGGAGACAAAAATAAGTCATCTGTTTCCGATGCCTTATCTCGAATCACTGCCACTGCCGCGTTATCACTCACAGACACGGATTTTTTTTTTTATATAACACTGGCAATAGCTCAAACGACAGATCAGGAACTCCATAGCGTACGCTCTGGATCCTACAGTCTAGACTTTCACGAAGTACTCATTTTCGGAACGGAATATAAACTTTGGTGCGATAAATCAACTGGACAAGACCGTCTATATCTTCCATTCGATTTCCGTCATCTAGTTTTTCAACGCCTTCACAGCTAAGCTCATCCCAGTATATAAGCAACATCAAAGCTTGTCGCCAATCATTAAGTCTGATCTTCTCTCCAGAAAGACGTTAATCGCTGGACTGGTACTTGTCAAGATGGTCAATGTTCCAAGATCAGCAGATACAACTCCGCTCTTTTACTGGCGTTTGCTGTTTCACAAGGACGATTTCTTCACATTAATCTCGATCTAGTTGGTTTGCTTCCGTGCTCTTGCTAACGGTAGTAGATCGATACACCAGCTTGTGGCAGTAATTCCCCTTTCGAAATAGTTGCAACATTGTTTTTCAGAGAATGGATCTCCCGATACGGTGCACTAGCCACCATTACAATAGATCAAGGTCGCCATTCTGAACCAACCTTATTTCATGTACTAGGATATATATTCGGATTTCAACACATCAGGACTAAAGTTGCCATCCATAGGCCAATGATATTTTAGAGAGGTTTCACAGAACCTTGACATCAGCTATAATAGCCACTATTAAAAAAATAAAGGATCCTGGACTCTTGCTCTTCCTGATGTATTATTGGGCCTTCGTATCGTAGTTAAAACTGATTTAGAAGCCGCACCATGCGAACTAATCTTCTGACAGTCCTTGCGTTTGCCTGGTGATTTTTTTCGTACCCACAAGTTCTCAAGTTACCCACAAGAACTATTGCAGAAATTGAGAGAATACATGGGACTTCCAGAACAACACCTCCTCGTTCTACCAAGAAATCCTGTTTTATAGAACCATCTGTCAAACACAACTATACATGTTTTCTTACTCATTGATGGAGTTAAAGAATCTTATTGACTAGATCCCTCGGAGAGTGCTCTTTGAGAATATTAGCGTCAAGGAAAAATAACTATAATTACGCAAAAAGTTAAAACTGTTTAAGAAAAAGGAACACATCAATTTTATCTAGCTTATCTTACAACGAAAAAAAAAATCTACAACAATTGCAACCTCGTGTCTCGTTGCCTCGTATCTTAACAATTCAAAGCTAACAATAATAATTTTTCACAAACAATAGCAACGTTTGCAACACTCCCCCCCTGAAAGTGTAAACTTTCAGTAAAAACAATTTGTCAGTCAAAACCCACAGTTTATAAGTCTGTAAAAGTCACTAGTAAAGTTAAAGTCACAAATTCTGTCCTTCAAGTTCTAACGGATATAGCAATTGAATAGGACGTTTTACAACCTTACCGTCTGGTAGCAGGACACGGCACAAACGGATGCATCCGTCTCGTCCTTGAAGCACTTCTTTTATGACACATGTCTTCCACAGATGACGTACTATTCGTCCATCATCGAGGCGGACGAGTTGTCCCACCCGCAGTGGAAGTGTTGCACCAATGTTTCGACGTTCGTGAGCTGTCCGGAGCATCAGCAGGTAATCAGTCCGCCAGATTTTCCAAAATCTGTCGATGGTTGCCATGCGAGCCTTCCAAAGTTGTCGTATATTTGGAGAATCGCATAACTTGGGTGACGTCAATTTGGAAGTGGGTGGTGAAACAGTGAGACGTCTCCCGATGAGTAGATGACCCGGAGTGATCACTTCTTTGATGTCTTCTGATACGTAACCAAGAGGGCGGGAATTGAGCACACACTCAACTTCCTCTAATACAGTACGCATCTCTTCAAAAGTCAACATTGCTCGTCCACACGTTATTTTGATTTTGTCCTTTACAGAACGAACCATTCGTTCCCACATGCCGCCCCACCATGGAGCCTTATCCACGATGAATTTCCATTCAATGCGTTTCTCTGTAGCTAACTGCATCATCTTTGTCCAAATATTTAAGTCCTTTGCTGCACGTTTAAAAGTTTTTGCGTTGTCAGACCATATAACACGACATAATCCTCGGCGCGCTATAAAACGACGAAAAGCTAACAAAAAATCATCAGCAGTCATTGATTCTACCAGTTCAAGATGCAACGCTCTAGTAACTGCACAGGTGATTAACAGAAAATACGTTTTTCTTCGGTCCTCCCTTACCTTCACGCACAAAAATTGGTCCCGCATAGTCCACGCCAATTACTTCGAATGGGTTAGCTACATTCACTCGATCAGAAGGGAGAGGTGCTTCCACCATTTGTGCTGGCTTCGCACGGCGCTGAACACAAATTTGACATGTCCTTAACACCTTCGATACTGTTCGTCTAGCAGAAGGTATCCAAAAACGTTCACGAAGTTCTATAATCGTCTCGGAAACGCCACCATGAAGTACTCTTGTATGAGCTTCAAGAATGATGAGCCTTGTTGTCCATGCATGACTACTCAAAATAATTGGATGCTTGGTTTCGAATTCTAACATGGAGAAATGAAGTCTTCCGCCCAGACGTATTAATCCATCCTTCGCTAATTGAGGATCAAATCTGTATATTCGTGATGTTCTATCCACTGATCGGCCTTCATATAACGCTTTATATTCGCTTGGAAACATCTGTTTTTGCTCATGGATTAATAAAGTAGTTTCTGCTCGAACAAGTTCTTGAACTGACAAATTTCCATTTAATTGCAAGTTGTTTGGCGCACGACACACTGCGGAAAAACGAAATATCCAACCAATTACCCGAACAACCTTTTTCCACGTACTGAAACATTCGACGTTCACTATAACTTCCGGAATCGTCGTCACAACATTAATAGCTAAAGCTGTTTCCCTTGCCTCGGTCATATCTTTCTTCTCATATACATCGTCATCATCGATAGTTTCCAGGTTGTTATAACTGCCGGTTACTAACCACTTTGGTCCATGCCACCAGGATTCATCACTGATTAAAGCTCTGGCTGACAGTCCACGAGTTAATTTATCCGCTGGATTGTCTTCAGTTCGTACGTGAGCCCATTTAGATGTTTCACAGGAGTTCTGAATCTCTCTCACTCTATTTGCCACGAAGGTCTTCCATTTCCTGGCCTCTCCACGAATCCAATGTAAAACAATCATTGAGTCCGTCCAGTATGATACAGGAATTGAAGTAGATAGAGCATTTCTCAATCTTGCTACTAGGCGGACGCATATTAAGGCAGCCATGAGTTCAAGTCTTGGAATACTAAGTGATTTAATGGGGGCTACACGGTTCTTACTTGCCACCAACATACTTGTTTTATGTTGCCTCGTTGTTCCACAATATATATCACAGCACCGTACACTAGTTCACTGGCGTCACAAAATGCATGAAACTTACGGCTAACATCACCCTCACTTCTTAGGGAGGAAAGGGCTGCCGTCGTATTGCGTTCGTCGTTAAGCCTTTTTCTTTGCGTTCGTGTGTTGCGTCGCATCGTGGACTGATACAAACGTAAGTTGTTTATTCTTTCTGTGTAATTACCGGCAGTGCTGAGGAGGAATGGCGTCGAAGGTTATTATGAAGCGTGGTTCTGTTAGAGCAATGCTAACGAAAATGGAAGGCGAATTGAAGATGGTGTATGAGACGAAAGACGCCGAACTGGCCAAAGATTTGATTGAAAAGTTAAAAGAGAAAAGGATTGTTTTAGTAACTGCCGGTTACTAAAACAAAAACGACACAGAAAGTCACAAGCCTTTGTTGCTCATGCGCACCACGTGATCACCTCATCGAATGTCGTCATGGAACCGTAGCAGAATGTTTATGTTGGTTGAATCTTGGTAGATGTTCAAATGGTATTAACTACGGAGGATTTTTTTTTATTGTGGAGCATTGTTTTCGCTTATACTGAGTTGGACGTTCAAATGGACTAACTTTCCTATACGTTGGAAATGCAGTTTGGAAACAGCTTCAAAATTCACCACCCACAAACATGGTTATGTTAGCCTTCATTAAAAGCTTTGTTCGACGAGCAGCGTTCTGACACAGCGCAAAGGCTGCGCCGGACGTTCAGTTACAGTGACAACAAATTCGAATCGAGGAAGACTCCTCGAGCAAGTGTTACAGTCGCCGAAAAGAAGACTCCGGCGCACTTTCTTAAAGATGAATCTTAGACAAACATCTATGAGACGAATGTTCAAGGAAGTTGGTGGGTTTGCCTGTTAGATACAGACCGGCTAATGTCTGAGCATTGCTGACAAGGATGCAAGAATCGCTGACTGCGCGACGCAACGATGTTAGCAATGACGTACCGGTAAAATGTCTGGTTTTCTGATGAAAGCAATATTCATTTGAATCGATTCATCAATCGACAGGCAACCCGCTTTCTGGGATTTGAACGGCCAGACATCATTGTGCAGAAACCCCTTCACAGTGAGCATGTAATCATATTGTTACGGTGTGCGGTGTCTGCAAATGGCATTTGAGCTCTTTGTTGAGGATGATCTTGGTAATCCTGTGACTTGGAACTAGGTGTGGTACAGAGAAATATTCTCACACCATTTACTGGGGGATCTAATCAGATTCTGCCGTGCACGTAACCTATCACTTCGTACGCAATGGTTCCAGCAGGATGGGGTCACTTGTCACACAGCCAGGGTCACGCTTCAGTTGCTTCATGCGAAGTTTGGCAATCGCATCATTTTCTGTGGAACAGCCTTTCCATGTCTATCTCGTTCACCTGTCCTTACACTACTGGACGCTTACATTTGAAGTAAGCTGAAGGAAACCATTTTCCGAGAGAGCCCATCGGTAAATATTGGTGACTTACGTCAAAAGACGGACATGTGTCAGAGGAATGAAGCAACCTCTCTTCAGGGGCATGTTTGAGAATCTCCGTGAGCCTTACGAGACTATCTGCAACTCAACAGACAGCATATCGAACATGTGCTATGTCTCCGTAAACTTGAACATTGACTTCCATGTACCACAAGTTTCATCTACTGTTTATATTCTTTATGTCACAGACACTATTTTTGCACACAAATATTTCAGTATCATTTATTTTGGCGCTTATGGTACTTATAAATTATAATATAGTGCTACTCAACTAGCGTACCACAGCACACTGCCTGCAGATGCCACGAAATATTGATGGATGATTTTTTTTTAATAAATACAGGAACACAGAAAGGAAAAATGATATTAAAAATAATATTATTATAGTTTGGTCCTGAAAGAGGAATGAGCCACCATTTGCTCGGAACAACATCATGAGCAACTTATCCGAGAAACTAACGACAGAAGTTGTTAGTTCTGCGCTTTCCTTCACGTGATTGACTTTTATACATCTCCCGAAGAAGGCCCGAGGCACGGGGCCGAAATATCGAGATAATATCTCATCCCGGAGTGAGGAAATCCCTCAAAAAAAAGGACCTATACATTAATATTATTATTTCAAATTTCCTAATAAATTATTAAAGCTGAACATAAATAGTTTACAAAGACTCTTCCATTAAATATAAAAGTGTTGTGAGATATTTTGCTGCAGAAATGGCAGATAATCTTTGTATCTAAACTATCGCAAGCATCCCTTAATTTTTTTATTTCGAATAAAGCAAGATTAAGTGCTGTAATAAAAAATGAATATGCTGCTAGTTATTAATAAAGCTTCGTAATTGTAGGGCACGAGTTTTTCTGAGCTACGTAGAAAGTAGACAATTAAATCTTTTACTTATGAAATTACTTGAGAAATTTTAAATTTACTATTATGTATCTTTGATCTTTTACATAAATTTGCTGCGGAAAATTTTGTATTTCGGAATAAATATTATTTATTTTCGACGAATGAAAATAAATAAAAAGAACATTAAAGCATCATTTCCAAATTTTCAAATTAGAGTGGGCCTCACATGAAACACTCCTGCCAACTATACGGTAAAGAGTTAAAGTGAAGGTCAGAGGGCCAGTCCGACGTTAGACCGCTTTAAACTTCTAGCATGAAATCCAGTACGCAATTGAAAGAGACTGGCTGAAAACCAAGTCAACAGGAGAAAACCATAAAAAAGAACTATAAAGCAATCCCCAACTATGCCGGGAACCAAACAATTACAGATTGTTTAATTCAAAATTCTTGAACCATTATATTAGCAAGATTAAGTTAAATAATTATTGTTTTTATTAAACTATTGTTTAGAAAAGGTTTGTTTGAAAGGTTTTGTTGTTTTATTATTTGTTTGATATATTTGTTATTATTTAGTTGAAAATAGCAGTTCTCTTTCCCTTTGTTAGTATTTAATATATATCTTTTGTTAGTTTTTAGTTTTGTTCAGTTGAGAGTAGTTATTCTTTTTCTGTATTTGAATAAAACCTAGTAAAAGTCTTTACGGTAAGTAAAGACGAAATATCGGTACCATGTGGAGTTTGGAGTATTTATTTAACTTAATCTTTCTAATTACAGTTATTGGATCCTCGCAGAAAATGCAAATTTAATAAATAAGAACTCTTAACTTACATTGAAACTCTTAACTTACTGCCCACTTTGTACCAAAGTAACAGGAGATCTGATGTGATAACTTACCTCTAATTTACATTATACTTTATAAATAAATAGCTTTTAGGTTTCCTTCTTCACAAAAGACAGAATCATTTAATGAAAAATTCAAGTTCTTTCTTGACTGCCCTATCCATTAGGCTTAAAAATTCAAGCGAAATAATAGATAATTAACCAATCAAATATTTTTTTAGTTATTTACTAAAGTTACTTCAGATATTTTTACGTAATGAAAACGATATTTGATGAAAACAATATTTTGAAAAAAAACATAAATAATAATAATAAAAAAAGATTTCCAGGCATCTGACATGAGTCATAATTATGTAGTCATAAACTGTGCTTCTGTTTATATTGCCACAGTGATAGTGTTGACAATTGGAAAAATGATAATGTCTTGTCATAAACAGCACTTTTAACTTCTGAATAATCTTCCAAACAAACGATTGGGAAACGAAAGGCTTCTGTAATCTTATGTAACAGCGGAATTAATGTATTTAGAAACTTCCTCAGATAGCCTGGGGATATATTCTTAATCGTTAAACGGCGCCATCTAGGGTTTTAAGAGTATTTGGTTGAGTTTCTTGGGTCATTTGTTGTTTGGACGGAAGACTGTAGTGTTGTAAGTGTTGGCCATAGAGGGGTATGACTGTCTCAACTCAAGGTAAGGATTTCAATTGAAGATTTTAATAGTTCATCTTAATCAGTATATTTTTAGTTGCTGATATTTAAAATTACAAATAAATAACCGATAATATGAGTGAGGAAAATTGCTCGTTAATGATTGGATGAAACTGACATCTCATTTAGCGTTTCTAAATTTATCAGAAGGCTTGTTGTTTTTATTAAAAACTTGGATTATTAACAAAAATGAATAAAATACTCAGAAGTGAATATTTGTCTTTTTGCAGTCTGTCGTATTTTTTTAACCATAAATTTGACTTTCTAAAGGCTATATTATGACATTTATTATTATTATAATTACTGCACTGCTATTATTCGAGAGAATTCTGCAATACTTTTAAAAATCCATGTAATCAATATTGAAAAAAAAAATTGAAATTTGGGAGCACAAAGCTGAAATGTTACATTCATATATACTTAAATAGAAAGCTATTTAAAAACAAGATTCAACAAAAACTTGACAAAAGGTAGATAAAGATAGATAAATATTTAATATTCATTTCATAGAAAGTGAATTGAAGTTTATAAACGGAAATTCATAGCTTTTCATAATAGAATTTTCTTCCAAAGAAGATCAGGGATAGCCAAGCTTGTAAAGTAAAAAAAAAAAAAGCGGGTTCATAAATTTTTAGGACAGCGAAGAAGGATTTTTTTCTGATACCTTAGGACTTCCCTAGACGAAAATATGTAATATTATAATAAAAGCAAAGCATCAAAGTATATTACGTTGTTTACAAAGGTATCAAATATACATTGTATTGTATGGATTTGTTGTTATTCATCAATGATAGGTAAGACAAGGTTAATGTACAGAATAGAATGTAAGAATTCTTCTTCTTTTTAATATGCGTAGATACCTTAAATATAAAAGTTCATTGAAATTGTAAATATCTTTGATAGTAGAAAAAATATGGCATCTCCACAATTCTAAACTAAAAGCAAAATATATATTTTAATATATAAAATTGAATGTTTCTTTGTTCGTTTGTCTCGTATGCGTTCCTAAACCCTTCATCGGATTGCGATGAAACTTTCGTGAGTGGTAGTGCGCACGCCCGCGAAGGTTTCTGAATTAGAAGAACCATTGTACAATATCTATGCGAGTCGTTTCAACAAATGAGTGTATTTCCGGTTTCAACGTTTGCAGTTTCCGGTGAGACTCGCATTTGCAATGATCATCAAAAAAGCACAGGGACAATCGCTACAAGTGTGTGGACTAAATTTGGAAAATCCATGCTTCACAAATGGATAGCTGTATGTGGCCTGCTCACGCGTCGGAAAACCTTTTGATGAGTGGCATTGCAATGCATGCCGGGTACAGCTAATTAATTAATAAGATTAATGTAATGTAATGTATGAGATGGGTGGTAAATACACCTAGCACCGCGACCTAAGGTCTATTGTACTTTCCCCAACCTTAATCCCCAAAAAGACTAGTAGCTACGGCAAATGCCAGTAGTTTGTTTATAGGGACCTTTATCAAATCCTTTGGTTCTAAGAAAAAAATCCTAGGATTTTATGTCTAAGCGCTGTGTAATATTCACAGTTACATAAGATGTGTAAGGAAGTCTCATCTTCTGAATCCCATCTCCTACAGACTGGGTTGTATTTTAAGTTCAAAAGCCATAAATGCTTATTGAGCCGACAGTGCCCAGTAAGTAGACCAACAACAATGCCAAGTTCCTTTTTCCGTAACATTAAAAGTTCGGAGGCACTTTTATTGTTTGGTCCTTGAATTAGCATCTTGCCTTGTCTTTGTCCCCTAAGCCTGTGCCATGGATTAAGCTGTAGAGCTCTCATTTTCTTAAGAAAGATCTTCCTAATCATGTTATTGGATAAGCCAATAACAGGTTCCGGACCTATAAAGGTCATCTCCGAGCCTTTCTTAGCGAAGGAATCGGCTTTCTCATTGCCTTCATGACCACTGTGTCCTGGCACCCAAAAAAGACGGACTTTGTTGAATTGTGCCAGCAAAGACAGGGTTTTGAGGCAATCAAAAACGATCTTAGAAGTAATGCGGCACTGATTCAGAGCGTTCAGCGCTGCCTGGCTATCGGAAAAAATATAAATATTCTTATTCCTGATGTTTCTGTCCAAACAGATTCCGGTACAAGCAAGAATTGCAAAGATTTCTGCTTGAAATACAGTTGTGAAATTACCCAGGTTATAAGAAAAACCATACCCGCCAGTTAGGTAATATACACCTGCTCCGGAGTCATTGGCAGACTTGGATCCATCCGTATACCAAACTGATTCATCTGTGATTATAGGAATTGATCCAGAATCCCACTCAGCTCTAATTAATAAGATTAAGTAATGATATGTTAATGAAATTTGTCATTATTTGATTCCCTATTTTATTTAAAATAACGAAATATATATCAATATTTATATCTAGCTAGGATTAATATTTGAAATAAGATTGGTAAATCCATTGATGATCTTTTTTTTTAATTTGGATTTCACTTCACTTGCTGTCTTGATGAAGTAACAAGATGTAATTGGCTTGCCCACGTTTGACGTGATAAAATTTCCGTTCACTTATGTTGATGGTTTTGGTCAACGTTTTCTTACCATCAAATCCTATTTTTACCAAAATCAAGAGCGATCTTTCTTGTTATAACGTACATCAAGGGAATCAATGTGTTATCTCTAAAACTGAAAAGAAAATAATAAAATAAAATAAATATCACAATAAAAGGTAGGTAAAAAATTAACGTACTAGCATTCCGGTTAGTGAGACCCATTGATGCTTATTAATAATTTTATGCGCATTTTATATTATTGCAGCGCTATGAAAATCCATTTGAAACCAGCGCAGTGCTGGCCTCTGAAGTTTTGTATTTTAGTTTTAGAAGGACCATATTGATTGTTCCCATTAACTTCTCGCTCTTTATCAATGACAATTCCTAGCTGTGATTGCTAGAGCGTGAAACAGCTTTCTAGGATGTCACTTAGTCTTACCTATCGATAATTATAACATAAAATTTCTCTAAAATTTCAGTTTAGTAGGAAGTGAAATTTTTGAGTTAAAGTGATGACAGACCGTCAGGTAGGCATTTATCAATTTAAACTGCTTTTTAAAACTTTTTTGTTCTATATTTTTTTTTCTCCGATGCATAATAAGGCCCATTATTAAAGATATATAATACCATGCCATTGTTAGCTACCATATATGAAATATATATATGAAATTTTTTTTTTAAGAAAAATCCGGATACAATTCGAATAAATATCAGAACTGAACAAAAATATTTCATTTCGCTTATTTAGCTATTGTGCGTTTTAATTCTTTTAAAACACTTTTCTTTCTTGATATTTCAGCGTCGTCACATAAACAAGCCGAAAATGGAAAAAGCAAAAATGCCGAAGAATGGATGAAAGAAAGGTGCAGTAATCTGTGGTCCATCCATACTCTACATTGCCATTTACCAGTTACCGAATGGCTACCAAAGTACACAGCCGAACAAGCTACGGCAGATCTAGTAGCAGGAATCACCATTGGATTAACAGTCATACCCCAAAGCATGGCCTACGCTATAGTAGCAGGGATGCCTATAGAAGTACAGTCTCTTTATTTTAATAGTCAAATCCGCTTTTTTGTATTTTATATTAACATATATTTCTAATTCTTAGTTTGATATACTATTTAAATAAAACCTTAATAGTTAATTTATTAAATATTATTAGTAATTGATTTTAATAAAAAGTTTCGTGTAATTAATGTAAAATTATTTTGGGTATAATATTTCAATGTAAAAAAAAAAATATTGTTGCTTAAGAAATTCAGTGATGCACCATTACATTTTTCATTAAGACGAATATATGACAAAGAAAATAAGATTTACCAAAGAAAGAATGAGTATTAAGTTTTCAAGAGCCTTGCCTTCTCCCTTGCCTATCTAGTTCTAACAGTCAGGAATATTATTTTTTTAATATGAAACAAGAAGTTCCTGAAATAAGTTAAGACTATCTTCCCATAGAAGTTGTTTCTTGTAACTTACTTGAAATCAATATTATTTTTTTTTTTGTAATTATATGACCAGAAATATTTGAAAAACCGTCAACATCAATTACCTTGGACCAACTGTCTTGCACATTTAGGGCAGCATTTACAACTGTTCTATTTAACTTTAAATTAGCATCAGATAGTTGAGGCTGACCAGTGGAATAGAAGCCGAAGTATGATTAATTTGCTTCCTAATTACAACTTCTCTTTAAAGCTTATTAATGTTGTTTGTTCCGCCATTTATTGAAATACGATATAAAAATACCTTATTTTTTAGACTGCAGATAGTGAGATATTTGAAACGATATCCACTCACAGCTTTATCATATGACGTTATTAAAAATTTCATGATTGTCGGAAAGATTGTTCATTGTTAGAGCTGAAATGGCTTCTTCCCAATTTCCACGTTGTCCCATTTATATCAAATATCTATCTTACCTTAACTAGGAAATTTAATAATAATTTACAATGAGACAGCTTCAAGATTCGAATAACTGCGAAGCAATGGGCAATTATTTTGAAAAACAGCAGCTATTGTCTCTTAGTAAATATCGATCCTAAGTAAAAAGATACTGAAGAGGCTTATTTTCATCAAGAAATGACTTTAGAACAAAATTTTACTAGAAAACGTTTGCGTAGGTAAAAATCTCGTAAACATGCTGAAACATGGATGTGTTATTCACAATTTTCGTATGTTAACATCAAGACTTCAGACATACTGAGATTTGTCATGGACAGATAAAATAGTCCAATAGTTTGCCACATTTTCATTTACGCCTTTAAATATAGTCATTTCTACAAGCTTGCATGGTGTTGGTGATGTTTATTTGCTTTGAGCAAATTATTTAAGGCGAGTTTCTTAGGTGATGAGTAGTTATTGCATGTCAATCCGATTCTTTCAATTTTTTATCATTTTCTGAAGAAGTCCCAGTTATCTTCCAGATAGCAATTAAAAAAAGTCTGATGATTAAAAAAAAACTGAATAAGAATATGATATTAAGAATAATTTTAGGTTTCTCTTATTACATTTCCGCTTTGTTGTCCGTCACTTTCAACTCGGGAATCACAAGGTTTAAAACATGGAATTCGATGGATAGATAGACCTCGCCGAGAGAATATCAAAATTTTTGACATCATGTTATAAAAGGGCGGTAGGTCTTCGTATAGAGGAGATGTTATACGTAACACTGATTACTTTTTCTTCCTATTAAAGCACCGCAAAATGATGTTCATCAGCACTACTTCGTTGTTACGATTATGTGACAGAACAAAGCAGTACTTAGCAGCAGTATAATTGTCAGTCAAGTAATAATGTCTAAAATAGTACCTCTAAGAGCATGAAAATGCTTCTTCAATAATGCGGAAGCAATGTCCTTACAAACTATTTTTAAGAGGTCGTATGTATTTAATTAATGTATGTATTTTTAAGAGCTCTTATGTATTTTATATACGGAATTTAAAGCTTTTAACTTTAAAGACCTACAAGGTTTAATGTAAGAAGAACTTTAAGGCCGTGGAGTCTTTAGGATTCCTCCTATACATTACTTTTTCCAATCCCTAGATTCTTTTTTCTTTTTGTTTTAGTACGGTTTATATTCGTCGTTCATTGGCTGCTTTCTGTACATACTGTTCGGAAACTTCAAAGAAGCTGCTATTGGTACTTCAGCTGTTACAGCGCTGCTCACAATGGAGATGTCGACGTTAGGAGGACCAGGTTATAGCATTCTGCTGTCTTTTGTATGTGGATGTATTGAGATATGCTGCGCCTTTCTTTGTCTTGGTAAGTATACGACATTCTGTATGCTCTAATAAAAACTTATGGTAAATATTTCATAGTTGTAAAGCTTAATTCCTTTCTGAAACTTCTTTAATTTAAAAAAATCAATATTGTCAAAGTAATTGTCAATCGCTTGCAACCTTCTTAAAACATTTAGATTAAGTAACTTCCCACAATTCGAAGAAATCATAGTAATAATATAAATATTAATAAAAACAATTATTAAGCATGTTCTTATATTTACACCTTAAGACAGCTCAGATCTTGGAATTATAATAAAATTTGAGAAAACAAAATTCGATGACCACCTAGGAAAAATGCTATCGTTAGTTAACGGTCTAACACCTGAAGGGTGACTGAAGATATCCTGATTCGATTTTAGCGGGATTACGAAATTTTTCCGGAGTGTTTCTCATCCAAATCGGATTTAGGTTTGATAGATTCATTTTTGAATCTATGATGTAGACCTAACCTGTAACTCCAAGTGCGTCAGTAATAATTTGCAAACATGTCCTTCAGACACAGCCTTGTGATTAAAGCGATGGCCTGCCGTGCGACTGAAACGTCTGAACCTGGATTAGAATCCTAGCGCCGGCATGGATGTAACGTTCTTCTTCTGTGTTTCCTCTGAGATATAATATGATATGTGGTGTACCCGGAGCAACGATTCTTCGGTTAAATAGTTGACAGTTTCATCTACTGAGGCCAAAGGCGTATGTGCCAAGAGCCCGGTCACTGGAAAAAATAACTAATTTGCAAAGTAGAGGAAGTGAGACCGGAAGCTTTTAGTTAATTTCGAATGGAATAGATTTGTATGTTTTGAAGGTACTGACTGTAAATAGTTGTGTCCATTTTTTATTTGAGGATTTGAGGACTAATGGGATTAGCATAATCTTGTTTGTTTTGCAATTTGAACAATATTTACATTCGTTTCAAATTTGAAAGAAACATCTCAGTCATTTTAGCGAGGGAATTTGGGAGTCATTTTTGAGGAATGGGAAGAGAGGAAACCAAAATAAATGTGCCTCTGTTTTACATCACATCATAAAATTGCGTGGAAATTCGTCCAGCAGTTTTAGAGTGATACCCTCATACAAACAGATGTTCAAGTGGAATAGCATGTTCAGTCAGTTATACACTTTTATTGTGTGATACTTAAAAATAAATTTAAAAAATTAATTAAATTTTTAATTAATTACATTTTTTTAATTAAAATTAAATTAAAAATGATTAAAAAATAAATGCAGCTTTTACTTGAAATAAATAATTAAACCAAGACTTGTAATCCACATTAATATACCATAAAGTTGCTTCTGATATAAAGCCTTCACGATTTAATATTACTTTTATTTTATTTTTATTTTTTTTTCCTTTAGGATTCATCATAGATTTTGTATCTGCACCTGTGATAAGTGGGTTTTCATCTGCTGCTGCCGTTATAATCAGTGCAACACAATTACGGGTGAGAACAAAACAGTAAAATTACTTTATTTTTGTTAATGAAAAATAGTTATACTGCTGGCAAATTGAAGCGGAGCGTGATTGGTGTTGTGCATAGGTAATTGGTTTTCTTCGATGATAATATCAAGAAAATAATCCACTTTCAATTTTTTTTCAAACATTTGTAAAATTTGAAATGAGTAGGTTCTGGCCACCACACACAGTTCTAATTAAATACATAAATACAAATTTTAATTAGAATGTATTTAATTAGAATTAGTATTTAATTAGAACAGTGTGTGGTGGCCAAAACCTACTCATTTCATATTAAGAAACACACGTAAATATCTTTAATTTGTAAAATTTTATAATAAAATCTATTACAAATAAAAAAAAAAAAATCAAAAAAAAAATCACTGAAATGGGTTAAAAAGTCTGAAATTATATCCCGACATTAAAATTATTTCAATGCGCTATATGAGCAGCAAAAATGGTTCTTGTCATTGTATTAATGGGATCTCATTATTTCCACATTTCCTTTATAGTTCTAATAATTTGGATTATTCTTGGACATTCGATAGCGGACTAAGGCGCTCCGGTTCAGTGAATGCCAGAGATTAAATTTGCTTTTTTAATTTACACCTTAAAATGTTTCAACTTACTTATAATCTTTATTTCTTCTTTAGGGCTTGACTGGATTGAAGTTCAGAGCAAACAATTTAATTCCCGTGTTACAGAATATTTTCTCAAAAATAAAAGATGTAAAGTAAGTCAAATTTTAATTCTTTTGCATGTAATTTATCTCTATCAACTAACTTTTATAGCTAGTTTTTTTGTCGTACATAGAAGGCAATAAACGCCGATTCGCTTCATTGTATTTCTTTTTTCTGTTTTTGTAATTATGATAGCCTTCGACAAGTATTAGTAATGTTTCACAATAAATTATTCAATGAATTGTTAAAGTCTGCTGTAATTTTCAATAATCCGGTGAAAGATTGCTACACCACATTTGATGTACGAGGAAGGCCACACCCTTCTTCATCGATTTAAAAAAAATGTCGTGTTGTTTATTAAATCTCACATTTTTGGGGGTTAGGTGAAGCTCCGAACGTTTTCCGAATAGCAACACAGGGATGCTTTCTTGTTGCCGATTTGACTTGAAAATTAAGGAGTTCATTTATGTTAATTCTTTTAGTAGGTGCCATCTAGGAAAATAACATGACTGAGATATATGAATTGTGCGTTGATGAATCGTTGATTCATCTTTTCAATCAGATGTATGTGATTTATCTCTTCAGAAATAATGATCACTTAAATTCTTTCTATGGTTAAACTTGAGAACACGGTAACAATCCACGTTGAACTACTTCCAAGATGGCGGTTAAGGAACAGTCCTTATTGAATTTTCGGGACATAGTACTTTCAAAATTTTTTAATATAAACATATTCTGTCCTTCAGCAAAAATTAAAATAAAATTTAATTTTTGCATCCATTGTGTTTTTCGACCTTTTATAATTCTTTTAATCTTAATTTTCTGATGCTACGTTTTTACGTTAATATTACCAGAAAAACTTAATTATCCATAAAGATTAATAATTAACCTTAGATTTGTCTTATGTTATAATAAAATAAAAAGAAGGTTGTTGCATTAGCGTCAAAGATCAATTTTTTTTAAATACGAAATAGTGAATATAATTCGAAAATGTTAAAATTTCATCAAGAGTAGAACTGGCGTTGTAAGTTTCAAGGGACCTAAATCCAATAAATTTTTATTTATTTTAAAAATTTATTATTCATTTAGGTAATATAGACGAGCGAAGTGAGTCTTATCTTACTGCCCATTCAAACACATTGTGTGATTCATTTTATTAAAAATCTACTGAAGCTAGAAATATTAAATTTTCCTTGCTCACGTACAAATCCATCTACACGTGTACAATCGTATTTTCAATCCTTTAAACTATAAATCTTGTTAACATTTCTTTATTTTTTAACAATGTGGAACATCCTTGGGACACTCTTGAACAGAAGCGATTTATCTTTCGAAAGCGAAACATTTCTAATAAAGCTATAGGGTCGTAATCTTCCAATATAACCTTTTTTGAATAAAAATGCACTTTAAAATGGTATTTCATCGTGTTTTTTTTAATAAGAACAGATCCAAATAAAACAAAGATTTATATTTTCATAAAAATAAAAGAATTATTATAAAAAAAAAAATCAAAATTAACAAATTCTGACTAACTCAAATCGAAACATCCTACAGTTCGCTATTTTAACAGTTCACTAGTCTACTCAAAGCCCGGCTTTTAGCTGGTGTAATAAAAATTTAACTTTACTTATTACATCGTAATACTGTTATTTCACGTTTTGTAGCGATCAAACTTTAGAATTATTCATTCGATATAAAAATCTAAGATTTGAATATCAATTTTTTTGAAAAAAAGTATGAAAAATATCAAATTTGAAAAGGTTTGCAACTTTTCATAGTAAATGTTTGTCTCACACTTTGGAAGAACCATATCATTTCCCCTATAATAAAATAACTTATTTTAACTAATTACGAAATTTAGTATAAAATTTGTTTTTAATATCTTACAGTTACTGGGATTTGATTCTTGGCGTCATTAGTATTACGATTTTGCTTATTTTACGAGTAAGTATATTTTTTTTTTCATTTTAATTCACCCATTTATTATAAAACTCATATAATATTTCTAAGTGAAATCATATATTAATATTGTTTTTTTTTTCCACTGTTATAACTAGAGAATAGGATTGATTCAATGGCAGGATTCAGAAGACAAACCACCATCCAAAATGAAGAAGCTATTCAGGACATTCTTATGGTTCCTAGGCATAGGTAAGACAAAATTTTAATGTTGCAAGAGAAAATACGTCTCCCTAGCGTCTCTTTCTCTTTCTTAAGTACAGTATAATATTGCCACGGTAATGTAAAATTTTGATTCGTATTTTCAAATATAGAAAAATTCTTATTTCGCATTTGCTTTGTAGAACCATTTCGTTTCAAAGTAAGTAAAGACTTTCTATAATAATGCACTTCCATTTCTTTCATGTGGATTGCCCTTTCAGTCTACCTGCAATACAAGGCTGATGTTTTTAATTCCGAGACAACAGTCCGTAAAACAAAAACTACTATAGAAATCTAAAATGTTGTTATTGTCCTTCAAAATAATTCTCCTCTGCAGTTACACACTTCAACCAGCGGTTATACAACACTTCAATATTTTCCTGGAAGGCATTTTATAATATCTCAAAATGCTCAGTGTTGTTGTTGGTGTCTTAATATCTCTGCATGACTATTAAATATGCATCCTTTAAGGGCCCCTTCAACTTGGGAAACTGATGATGGTAACAAGCTTATGCAGGGTGAGGTAAACAATAGTTATTGTTTGGACAAGGTGAGGCGACCGCAAATGATCGGTGAGCAGGTGTTGTCTTGCTGCAGAATCCAAGAATTGCTTTGAAAGAGATGTGGTCTCTTACATCTTTTGGCCTCAAGTAGATGTTTAAAATGGACACATACCTAGTGTCGTTGATAGACTGTCCTACTGATATGTAGTCACGATGGATCACACTACGACAATCAGAGAAAACAGAGTGCATCACCTTGCCTTTGCTTCGGTCACAGCGCACTTAGTTGATGGGTTAACACCAGGAAACAGCCATACCTTGTATTGTCATTTTGCCCGAGAATCGTATTGGAAACACAAGGTTTATTGCCAGTAACAATGTATCTGTCTGTTCGGTCGGATCTGTCTGTTGTCTGTCTGGGTAATCAGATCAAGAAATCTTCAGCATGCACGAATTCTGGTCATCATCAGGCAATGAGGCTTAAATTTAGGAAAGACATGTCGGATCTGTAGAACTTGTTTAATGATCGCGAAGCGTGCTAAATCAAATCCTTCTATCAGCTATTAAAGGCCTGCTATGGTTTTTCCTGGATTTATGCTCGTAGAGACTCAACCTCAGCTGCTGGAGTTGTGATAATATGACCCATCCCATGTCGTCCCTCTGAAAACTTCTTATGCCATTCAAATATCTTACTTCTGCTCCGAACACCCATTTTGTAGGCCCTTTGAATCTTCTTAAAGGTTTTGATTGGAGAGATATCCAAGGGTTGTAAAATTTTATTGAAGACCGAACGCAAAAAATTACATGGTATTTTAATAATACGAAAAAAACCACAACATTGCTTTAACAATTTACGGATAGTTAGATCTACCTGTCGGAACTGTTAAGCTTTCATATAGCTCATACTAGTAGTAGTAGTCTACTATTACTATTACTGTCAAGGAGGGAAGTTGTGCAACAATCTAAAGGGTGACACGGAATTAAAAAACAAACAAACCAAACCTCGTATTTTGTTCTTGTTGTTTAACAAACTCAACTAAGACTTTGAAGCCTAATTTCTATCTGATGCTCAAGAACTAACAAGCGATAAGAAACACTGAACGAGTTCTGATTTCTATCAACCATTCTTGGAATTCACCATTCTTGTAATTCTTGGGAAACATACGTTGCAGTTAAGATTTCTTGAAATATCTTGAGAGAACTGTTAAGTGATTAAAGAGGATGGTAAAGCGAAGTATTCTTTCTATTTAAAGTTCATAATTATTTGTGGACCTTAAGCGTACAGAATTCAAGTAATTTTTTATTTTTTTTATATGCGTCAAAATAATATTTACATTTATACTTTAAATCGTTTAAAGTTAAGACTGAGTCTAAATAATAATAACACTGCGTTACTCTGACATGTGTTCAGGTAAGTTCCAAAATAATCCACTTGATTATTAATTGTCACTTAAATAATAAAGTTCACTAAGGTGAGTAATATTTAATAGTTCAACTATCTCACACTAATAATTCTTCACTCTTAATTATAGTAGCACTTTTACTATAAGAATTAATTATATTATTCCTTAATAATTGCACTGCACTAAGCACTTTAGATATTGCTCAAATAACGAAGCTTAATTCACTTATTAAAACTTCTAACACATTAGTTATTCACTGTTCGTAGAATTGACTGCGATGCCCCTCTAAACTTAATGGCTTCTTCCGCTTCTCCAATTCTTCGGAAATTCTATTTCTAATAATTTAATTAAAGTTCACAACTTACAGTTTGCTGACTGCGTTGTTATAATTCACAATTGTCTTGCTTCCTTCTGTTGCACTGAATTTCCTTTCAAAGTTCCCGCGGCTTCTTTCAAACTTGTCATTAAACCTACGGCACAACGTATCCTGCCGTTCTCGGATAACAGGTGACTTCGCTGTATCGAGTTGGCTTCTCTCTAGGATGTCTCGGTGTGACGTCATTGGTTAGGTTTCTGACGCAATAGTCTTTGCTGACTATGATTGAGAACCGGGTTATCTTCAGAATTGCATTGGCGTGTTTTAATTCAGTCTTTTCAAGTATCGTGGCTTCACAAATAATTACGCTTCACTAGTAATTCTGCCGTGTCGCTAATTCGGTCAGTTTGACTTCAATCTTTAAATAAAACTTTCACTAATAATATTTATCGATCGGCATTTCACCTCGTGAATGGAACTTTCCACTTCTTCATAGTAGGTGACTTCTAGGCTCGAACTTTTCCGTTACGCTCGCTTGGTAATGGGTTCGGTCTCTTCTCATTATAAACTTGTGATACGAAAATGTCTTCTCTTCTCGTTGCATTGACTCTTCCATTTTCTTTCTTCCATCGATTGATTGACTGACCCTTCTGCCACTTCTAATTCTTCTTTGAATTTTTGTTTCTTCAGTTCGAAGTTCTTATTTCTATCTTCTGACTTCTGAACGTCTTTGCTTCTGAATTTTACGATTTGACTTCTCAGTTCGGACTTCTTAACGTTCTGTCTGGAGAGCGTTCTTATTTTACTTTTGACACTCTCTCTTCTGAACACGCTCTTATGCTCTCTACTGTTCTATTGGAACATTCCACTACTGTTCACTTCACTAGTCTTCACTACTGACTGGAATCGAGGCTGCCTTCGAGTATTTATCGCATCTCTCGATTACGTCATTCATATTTACATATTCAAATTATATTCAAAATAAATTTTCAATTTTCGTTTGAAGCTACCAATAAAATCTTTAATTATTTAATTTTAATTTATACTTGAAATTAAATATGAGCTTCAAATTCCAGTCATTACTAATAGAATATCTAACAGGAAAGCTTACGTCTGTAACATTCTTTTTATTACAAAAAAGATTTTTTCATATTTTAAAAGGAATGAAATGTAGCTTTTAGACTGTCTAGCTATGAGACTGATATGGTTCATCAGTTATATTCAGGGCCGTTTCTACCATTAGGCAAGACTAGGCGGCCGCCTAGGACGGCAAGATTTTAGGGCGGCCGAAGGGCGAATTTCGTTTTTTTTTTGGTTGTTAAAATAGAATTGTCCTTTTTTTTGGGGTTGTTGAATTGAAGATTCTGTTTTTTTGTTCATTTGCTGGGGGCGGCATTTGAAAGGGAGGGGGCGGCATTTTTCAGTTCTCGCCTAGGGTGGCAGAACACCTAGAAACGGCTCTGGTTATATTATAACAATATTACGAGACATGATTCGTGAGAATTTATATATAAAAATATTAGTGAAATTAATGTTTGTTTTCTTTCTAGTAGATCGCCATTAACAACAACTTACTTAACATTCGTTACTAGGACGATATATTAGAAAGAAACTATATCAATTGTTACGCATTTAAGAATGGCCCACAAAATTTGGATGGATTACATTAGAAAGAAGTATTAATGTTTAGAATTCTATTATTATACGTTATACGTCTAATGTTGGTTTTGAATTTGTAATTTTTTTTTTTATTCCTTTTTACGCATAACCAAAATACTCTTTAATAATTATTTTTTTATGTTTGTTTATAGCCAGAAACGCTATTGTCGTCCTGATTGCATCCGGAGTATCTTACTATCTGGTAACTGAAAACAAGAACAAGTTTACGTTGACTGCTGAGGTCCCTCCAGGTCTTCCACCTTTCCAATCTCCGCAATTCGAAGTAGAATACGAAAACGTCACTCATACATTCCCGGAAATTATGTCTGTAAGTGGACTTACTATAAACTCTTAAGATTACCAATCTCCCATTTGAAATATCCTCTTCCACAGCAGGGCCAATCTAGATGGCGCTAGCTAAAACTCCTCGAGGCACAAATGCCAAAGAATGCCATCTAGGTTGACAGTGCTCATAAATTACCATAGGATAGGTGTGACCAAACTTGGTTAACTGAAAATAGCATAGGGGGAATTCAGAAAAATCGTGCACTTTGTGCCAAGTCTTTGAAATTTGGTATAGTCTTAGGTATGGTCTTAAGGTTTTAGGAAACCATCGCAAACAACTTGTGCGCGACCTCTGGTGGCCTGTTTCCCATAAATCTAATATGGCCGCCATCTGTAGTTGTATATTTAATAGATGGGCTTCTATTAGACACAAAATCTTGAGTAATGCGACTTTTTATAGGTTCTAGGATGCGAGGAATTCATTTCTGAGGTCTAATATTTGTTTCAAAATCAATTACAAGGTCATTACGTATTTTGATATGACAGAATAGACAATACAATTCAATTTAAATAACCAGTTTTTTATTAATATAATTTATTAATTAAAAAATGTAAAGAAACATGAATGGTTGACACAAATACGATGGAATCTCACGTAAATTACAGGTTTGCAACATGATATGATTACTTGTTACGTCATGTGTTATGTGAGTTGTTGTGCAACCTTCTTGACACTTCCATAATGGGGTGCAGCGAATCCCGGCTTGATAACATTTACATCTGCCTGTGCATGAGACCAAACAACCACAATTAAGTAGCAATGAACATCCATGGCTTGCATCTGGAAGATCAGTCCAGTAGGGTACCCATTCTTTGGTTCTGTTATTCCATTCCCAACCCCATTTACTGTGATCAGGGATATCGGGCGATTTGGACAGCGACATCTTCCAAATGTATGCGGTAGTGAGCAGTACTCGCTTTGTATGCTGAAATAAAGCATGTTGTGATGAAAACTGTGGCACGCTGTGGTTTTATAATATGAATAACTGCCGGCATATCCAATACAAGCACTGATGCCTCCTTGGGTGATTGAGAGCGTCCTGGGTCAGGCATACCAGGAAGGTACCCAACAAGAGTGGATTTCGTTCCTGATAGTAGTTTTCCCGCATTAGATAATGAAGGTGGATCACATTAGTTCTCGTATCTGAAGAAGTCATCTATGTCAGCCTGTGGTCGTGCTTGCAAACTTAGAAA
>JAFIDM010000004.1:37149914-37169987 GCA_023159025.1 Thereuonema tuberculata | reverse complement strand
GATCGCATGCTTAGTTTCTCATCAGTGGAACATGTGCGGTACAAGCTCAAGAAAGCAGCAAAACGTAAGGAAAAAACAAAATAAACAAAAGGTTTCTCAGTTAAAATACTGCTTGTCAGAGTTAAGATTGGCTGTCCCAACGTCATTTTAATCTTCACTGGACCGTTTTAGAATCTGAACATTTATCTCGATATTTTGTATTTGAATATGACTCCTGAACGTAAATAGACAGCCTATAAGCAATTGGACGAACAAATTAAAATAAACATTGATCGTGATATGGAAATCTAAATTCCAATAATTTAATGTGGCTTAAAGAAAAGGTTAATCTCCTTTTTAGCAAAGCAATTCTCCAGTTGTTCAATGACTTGCAGAGTGCAGTTGTAGTTAATGATTTCAATTGTCAGGAAATCTTTTATCGGCAAAAGAGATTCCATTACCAGGAATCAATGTTAAAAAAAACCATTGTCAAATTTATTCAAACTTAGTTCATTATGACTACCACTAGAGAACAGCACCCGATCGGTCAACGCAGACTTCCTAACACCAAAGAGATAAAAGACCCCAGATCTTTGAATTCTAATGTACGACGTTGTTATTCGTGCTATTATTCTTACCGATTTCTTTTTAATAATTACTTTCTCCATCCCTTAAAACTGAAGTAAGGTAGTTGTATCTAAAAGAGGAATGCATCAAACCAACGAGAAACAAATCCTAAGCACCTATACAAGATGCTTTAAATCTTGGTCATTGGAATTAAAATTCACAGTAGATGAGAAATTATTTGTTGCAACCTACAGTTCTTTCGACTTCATTTCATTACTTGATCAGATAAAAAAAAGTTATAAAATTTATGTCAATATATCTTACTTTTGTGGAGCGATTACAAATCTTACTTAATAGGCTTATGAATATAATTTTCAGAACATTCCAAATATAAAAAAGAATATAAGTGAATTGAATTCATGTAGTAAAGATTACATGAATCTTGTGCTGAAATACGCTTTTGTTTTCCGCTCAAACTTAACTGACTAAACATTGAGGAAAAAAAATTATGTATACTTAGGTAAAGGTAAAAAAGTCACCTTTTTCATCTTGAAGCACGACTTTATTACGATGCCTACAATTAAATAAATATACATTTCAGAAAAAATAAATATACATTTCAGAAAAAATAAAACTGTTTACTTTCTTTTAAGTCTTTGATCTTAAGACCTACAAACATTTTAAAATGTACGTCATACTTATGAGTTTTTTTGTTTTTCAGTAAGTAATGGCGCCCCATTGATCTTTGATGGAACTTATCTGTCTTTGTTAGATTACACAATTGGGAAGGTAGGTTAGCAGTTATTTTTTTTATACATTTTATACATTTTTTTATACATTTATACATTTTTCGCTGACACCACCATATATTTTGCTTAGCGTTTATATATTTTTTTCTTTTAAATAGTGTATCATAACTTTCGTTCACGAAATGAGAAAGAAACAGCATACTATTATATTCGCCCAATTGCAGGTATGTAGTTAACATATCAATACTTTATGCTTTAGGTTTGTCTTAATAGGATTAAACATTTTTATATATTTTAAGGAGAATGATTGTTATACCACTTGTTTTGTTTATTCGTTATTAGGATATGCACTTTAATGCCATAGAAGGAGAACTTACAGTTTATCCAAGAAATTAACTTATATGTAATTAAAGTCGAACTCTGTTATTCTTAGTAAGAAGACTATTTCAATGTTTTCTTTTTGATCTTTTTCTTCTTTTTATTTCACTTTCTGATAAAATAGAAAATTTATTGAAAAATCTTATAAACTTATAAAACAAATAACAAAAAGATTAGAGAAAAGGGATATTATGTACATTAATTTCTCCAAGCCTTCTTGTCTAAGAAGCGTTCACTATAATATACATATACTCCTCCATTTGGTGTAAATTATCCTTGATTTAAAAAATAAGAATACTTTACATGCTATCCAGGAATATGGTTCTTTTATGCAGATTATCTTATATTATTACTGTCTCTTTTAATAAGGGACGGGTTAGTTTTCAGTTTTCTAGGTCTCTTGGTTACAGTTACGTAAATGCTTATCAGTATTTATCTTATTTTTATTTCTAAAGGGAAGAAATTCCTTTCATCGTAGATATTGATGAAGATTTGCTTAATAGTTCACCACATCAAAATTCTTGTTTTCATATTTATGTTGTTAGATTTCAAATTTTCTGTTTCTTTCTATAGGATAAAGTTTTACAAGCTTTGAAAGTTATGGATGACGATATTATAAGTTACCCTACGCTGGAAGAAGCCGAAATGGCTCTTAACGGTAAGAAAAATCTTTTACTACAGAGGGTTGATTCCTTTACAACCTGACAAATTCATCTGTCCACAGCTTCAGGAAAATCCCTTCTTCCATCACCTATTATGCTCAATGTGGCCACCGACATTCCGGCCTATGGCCCTGCAACGTAACTTTGACTGCAGGAGTGAACGCTGTAAAATACATAGGGGTATTTTGTCCCACTCCTTTCTAAATACTTTCCGTAGTCCAACTATTGTAGCATGTCCGTCCCTAGTCTCCGTTTTAATAGTCCAAAGCCACAAAAATGCACTGGGCTGGAATCAGGTGACTTTACTGGAATATCACTGAAGGGGATTGTACGTATTCCTCTTCTGGCTTCCATTTCTTATAGAATCTGAGGGATAATTTGGCAATATGGCTAGAGGCCTTAACCTTAGGAATGGCGACTTACATGACGTTAGGACCTTACAGAGCAGCTAACTTCTGAGTATAGATTGGTGTCAGAACATGTTGTTGAATATTGGGCATTCACTTTGGCATTATTGGCAATTCTAAGGATAGACAGTTTTTGCCCAGTGACAGTATCTCGCAACCACCATGAAACCTTTGAAAAAACTTTCCTTGTACTGGGACACTAAATTCGATCTTCCTTTTTCGTCGATGGAACGATATGAAATTGCCCTGATCTTTCCACAGCCTGTAAAAAGGACCCAAGCCTCATCCAAAGTGACCAAATACAGACTTATTGCCGGCCAAGTATCGTTCGTAGAAGTAGAGCTTTCTTCAGTTGGTCCGTCTTTCAGAGCATGGAAAAAGTGCGACAATGTAACCTTTCCAAAACCAGGCATTTAGCTGAAATCAAAAGAAAAATCTCTCTCAGAGTTGAAATCGAAGGAACTATTCATATCAAATCCCTTACGATATCCAAGGGAAGCCAGGGAATGGTGCTATGGCTGAACACGACAAGGTACTTTTTCGAGGAATGAGCCCTCCCCGAAAGAAAATTCTGGCTAGTGGCCTGAATGTAGCATATTCATTGGCCAACAAAAAAAAGTCAATGAATCTAGAAATTGAAATTAATTACAAACTGAATAGCAGACAAATATGCAAATATAAGCATATATGGAACTATGGTATTGAAAGCAATACCAAAACAACTATAATTTTATGGTAAAATTCTATCAGTTCATTTTTTTCATGTTAGAGAAAAGAATAAAATGATTAACTAAAAACACAGACTTATGATAATAATAATAATGTCAACTTATTTCTTTAAAATGCTAGAAATATATCTACTTGATAGTATCTCTTTTTCTGAATAACTATTGTTTTCAGTGTAGCAATTTTTTTCAATATCTTTTAATATGAATATGCATCTACAATTTGAAATTATGTTTTGGCTCCATATCCAGAAAGACTTAATACTAGCATAAAATGATGCATTCGATATAGAGGCACGTGACTAAGATACTACAGAAAGTCTCATTTTGAATAGGGACGCATGCCCCTATGCGATCACGTCAAATCTGTCAGGTTGTAAAGGAATCAACCCTCCGTATCTGCTCCCTACATCAAGTATGCTCGTTATCTAAATTGCAGCCTTTGATTTCGTAGACGAAATTTGTGTTGTAAACACCCAACTATGTATTCTCAGTCCAGAGAAACCACTGTTAACATTGTATCATTCTTCATTCAGTCAGTGGACACTTGATGCAAACAAAAGAATGCTGTACTTTACGATATTAAGAGCTCAAGTTAAATATTCTAGGAAACGAGCATTTCTTCCAAATCAAAAACCCAAAGGAACAGTAATTGGAAAATGTATTATACAAATACATTACAGCTTTAAATTATATGAAATTTTAAGCTATAATGTCAACTTACGAAATTCTTTTTATCTTAAAAAGATTTCAGAAATAACTGCATTCCTTTCATTGGATAAGGGATTTCAGGATTTCGCAAGGAATGTATTTTATTTAAATCTTGACTTCCTTACTATGCTAAGGTGTGTTTTTATTTAATTAAACTTACATTACTATTTTGTGGGCCCGGTAGCCGAGTGGGTAAGGGCGCTTGGCTGCGGGTTGGAGGTAGCGGGTTCGATTCCCGGCCTCGGCGGAGGACGGGAATTTTTCCACGCTTCTTTCTCCTCCAAACGGGCCCTAGGGTCTACCCAGCCCTCTATAGAATGGGTACCGGGTTTCTTTCCCGGGAGTTAAAGGCGGGCGAGCGACGGGCCGACCCCCCCCGTCCTCAACTTTGTCCCGTAGGTTCTGAGCACTGGAGCCTACCCTCCAGCAGTATTGCGCGGTCCTCTTTGCCTGATCGCAACTTTAACTTTAACTTACATTACTATTTTAAATAAAACTTTCTTTGGAATTTTATAAATTATAATGTACTTTGCTTTATCAAACAATGTGCTTGAAAAGAAAGGAGGAAAAATCATCTTTAACAAGTGCCAACTTTGCTCATATGGTTAATAGTAAATCTTTACTACTATTATAAAGCAGAAGATTTTGTGTGTTTGAACGCGCTAATCTCCGGAACTACCAGTCTGATTTGAAAAATTCTTTTTGCATTAGAGAGACTGCTTATTGAGAAAGGTTATAGGATAGCCTATATAACATCACGCTACGATCAATAGGAGCGCAGCAGTAAACATAAACATCAACAAATCTGGCAATCTGAGATTCAAAAAAGAGGCCCAACACATTATTAATAGGGGGAAAGGGAAGGAAGCATGAGTCAAAAAACAATGTAAAATAAGTTACAATTATAATTATGCATAATAACAAGGACATGGTATGATATAATGAAATTAATGCAATAAAATAGTCATTATAAATACAGGTAATAAATTTAATTAAGTAATTAAAAATATTTAAATAAAGGTTTAAATTCAACGCCGTACGGCTGAGTCATGTGGCTGGCCCCTTAAGCAACAGTTCTGCTTCAACGAACTAATTTTTGTGGATGTGTTTGGTTAATTTCATTGAATAATTCTATGCGTTTCCTGTATAATAGGTAGTAACCGTAATAGGTAAGCGTACGTTTGGACGTAATATATATAAATTTTAGTTTTTAGTTACGTTTAATAAAATCAATTTGTAAGTAGTTTTTTTTCTAATAGGTTGCAACGATCGTGTTATGAATAGGTAACAATATATTATAGACAAGGAGAAAAAACTAAAAATATCGTCTACAACGAAATACTGTAAATTTTCATTAAATAATTTAAAATATATCGTATTCGTAAAAAACCTCATTACCTATTTTATTATTTCTTAGTATATAACCATCAAACTGAAGACACTTTCTGTGAAGTCGGTTTATTTTTTAGTGATTGGTCCTTTTATGTTTCCACATAATTTCCAGATGGTATTTATAGTTAATGCGATGCAATTAGTTATGTACTCATAATGTGTATGAAACAGATATTTAATTTAACGCGGGTGAAACCGCGGGGCACGGCTAGTATTGAATAATCTAATTCAGGGAGCCTTCACTCCATTAGCGTAATGAGGAGGGGTTAAACCACTCCCCCACCTCTCTGAAAATATCCGTAAATAGGATAAAAATCTACGATTTTTTTTTTTGGTTGGCAAGTTTTTCGTTTTATTTTAACCCCTCTCATTTCAGAAAAGGACACAAAGTTTTTTTTTTTTTTTTTTTAAATGAGTTGTTAAATGGGTCCGACCATCATAACCCTTTCCATTCCAAAATTCTGGGTACGCCTATCCTTTATCCATCACTGAAATCTCTGGGTAATCTGAAAATATCCCATGTAATGAATCCACAGTAATTCACTATGGGCTATATTATATTTTTTTAAGCTTTTTTTGGAATTTTTTTTCAATTTTTTTTTGGTAATTGGGTTCTTTCCTTGACGGTATTAAAGCATGGAATTTGATATTTGTAACCGAAGTTTCGGAAATCCCATTTTGGTAAATATGTAAATTATAATATTCTAAATTTGTTAATTCCTTTTTTTTTCCTCCAACAGAAAAAGCTTTGGGACTTTCCAGCGTCGTATCACTAGGATTGGATGACTCAATGACGTCACTTCCTGTAAACAAGAGCGATGCCGATTCAGGAATTCTTTTAATTCCTTACGGGAACTCTCGCGGTAATTCAGATAGCGAAAACTCACTACATCATCGGCTGAGTATTGTGGAAGATTCTTGCCGACTATGACGTCATAAACTGTGCTAATTGTCTGTAAATACCGATCCTATTTGTAAAAAGATAGAAGCAAATAAAACCCTTTTTGTCTTCAATAAGTATTTGACAATTTACTTTTGTTTAACTTATATTCATGTTAACTTTGACGATAACGATGCCTTAGCAAGACTAATATACTCAGCGCAAAATGTTTAGCAGTTTATGGGTTAATGACCTTTATTTAACTGAAAAGTTAGATCTTAAAAGAAGAGAGGCAACTCGAAGTGTGTAGTAATTATAAAACGAAGAAACTCCGTACAAATTGCAATCTATCAAATGCTGGCGTTGTTAAAAGTGACGCCAAAGCTCTTATTCAATCCGTTCTAAATCAAGTACAATTTTAATCACAGCCTCCTTGATATATCATTGGCATACAGATGAGCTTTAGGAAACATTCGCAATGGAAGCAATGCCCGAATTGAGTTCAGTTAATATATCTAGACCTCAATTTTTCACTTACGGGCGAGCGAGTAAATGGCGAGTGACCACCTTGAACCGGAAATGATCACATTGGGTCTTGCGTATCATATTCGCTTCTCAGCATAGTTGATTCAACATAGATAGACCCCATTTTTATCCAATTATCACTATTTCCTGATCCGGTCAGTAGTGAACTAAATCCAGAACTGGCCTGACCGGAAATCGAAAACCTCCAGGATATGGAGAGTCCAAGGAGTTGGACCACCGGGGCTCCGATTCCCGGTTGAGCAGTGGAGGTCATTACATACACACACATACATGTGAACCCTAATAGCTCCTCCGTAAGGAATGGCTAAAATTGGGTTTAAAATTTTAATACCTACTTGTAATTATTACAGGATACTACAGACTAATGTTCGTAACATCCCCTAATATGGATTGGAAATACAATATAGGTTAGAACACAAGAAAGTTTAAGTTCAATTTAGCAAAATACGCAAGTCCGTTTATGATAAAGATAACTCCAAATTATATATCCTAGATAGCTGAAATTTTGGATGAAAATATGGGTTATTAGAAGCAAAATTCATATTAATTTCTGTTACATATCCAATCAAAGCTTACAGAGCGTGAGATACAAAAATGACAAAATACGTTGCACATGAAAACATAATAAGCCAAAACGTGGAATTTCCATGACTGGCAAACATCAACAATGGTAACAAATTGGAAACTCTGCGGCTGAAAATTACCATATACGAGTCTCGATCAAATTATCAGTATTTCTTAGAAGGGATGTGCGTGATCTCGAACGCTAAGAACCGCACGAAAATGTGCTTAGAATATAAATTGCTCATCCCAAAAACAGTGGTATGAGTCATTCCCAAGCAAAACTCAGCTGTTGTCTGCTAGCGCACTTTGAAGACTGAATAGCTGTGCAACACTATCAGGTCAGTAGGAAAAATTTGTTGTTCAGATAGCGTAATTAGTTTAAGCAGAGGGAAATGTAGCAATATAGTCACGACATTGAAATATATGTATTTTGGTCCTATTATATCGATATGTTGTTTCTTCGCGATACCAAAGTTTCTCTCTTGGACCTTCAATAGGTAAGACGTGCAGTTTTTCATGAGAATGACTCATACCACTGTTTTTGGCATGAGGATTTATATTTTCAGCACATTTTCATGCGGTTCTCAGCGTTCGAGGTCACGCACTTCCCTTGTTAGAAAGTAAAATTTAATAAAATTAAAAATTTAACCAGAATACATCATTAAAATTGTTTAATTAATTAGAGTTTAAAAAAAGTAGGAGTTCATGAAAAGCAATGTTTTTTTTTTAAATAATATGTAGATGCTGTCAAGGCAAACGAGGAATTATATATAAAACGGAAGGAATATATTTCCACTGTAGGAGGGAGGATTAAGTGATACCAACTGTTTTGGAAAACAATTTTATTTGCTTTGAGATCATGTTAACAACCGTTTTATTACTGAGGAAAATGATGTGGAAGTAGCCTGTATTTCTCTATTCTCTGCAGTGAATCATTAAAATCCAATTGCTAGCTAGAATCCACTTTAAAAATTGTAATTGAATAACGTTTTCTTTCAACAGAATATACTACATCTACTGGTACCACCACTCAAGGTCAGGAAAAAAAAAACAGGATAAAAATGACTGCAACCATAAATATTAAAATCTATTACAAAAGTTATCGCTTCAGTAATGAAATTTCTTTTAATTATTATGACTACTGATGCATTCAGTAATGATATTTCTTCACTTTTAGCTGATGTCACAGTACTCTTGGATTTCCTGATGCTGCATCCAATGCATATTAATCCATCCATCCATCCATCCATAGTTTTCTGTCCGAAGACAGGTCCAGTTCTATGGAGGTCTCACATGGATCTCCTAGAAACACCTGAGGAAAGATACTGGGGTGGTTTCCCGTTGCCTGCCCCCAGGACGCCATTAAGGAATGCGTCAGACCGAAGAGAAAGTGAAGAAGAGGCTGGACAACACAGGAAAGGAAATTGAAACAGCCATGCCACTGCCGGGATTCGAACCAGGTACTGGCGCACTGGTCGCCACGGCTGGCCGCCGCCGAGACCGCACGACCACGCCAGCACGGCTGCATATTAATAACTGATTAAAATCACAATAAAGCAAATGTTGGGATTGCATGATAAAAAAAAAAATCGAACCCTTTTAGCTGAATGTAAAGATTACGCAATGCTTCAAACAATACACTTTCAGAATTATGGATCAATGTCAGAATGTGGGCAAGAATATTAGGAATATAAAAACAGCTTTACGGATTTTCATTTTAATTTAAAACCAGAATCCCTAAACGTTATAAAAATCTTCACAGCATCAAGTCTTCTCTTTATGCTAACAATACTCTTCATGCTATTATTTGTGCTAACAATGAATAAATATCAGTCAGAGCACGTTCACCTTTTCGACAATCACTTAAAAATAATATGTTGTTTTGTTGATATCATTTCACCTGAAAGAATGGCGGAGCTTCTCATATCAAAATTAAAATGTTATCCTTTTCATATCCATTAAACTAAAGCTTATGAAAACTACTTGTGATCCCAGTTCTTTTTCTACTACTAAAAGCTAAATATGAATTAATCTTGTTACCTTTTGGAAGTGAGAAATAATGTTTGGGTAAGTAGTAAGTAAACGTAATACTTTCGTGAAAAATTACATATATATATATATTCTTGACTCCTTTCTATTGCTTCCATTTAAATGCATTTTTCTTTCCTAGATTTATTTTATCAAAATAGAAGAAATTTGAGAGCAATGGTAAATATGCTTAATTAGAAATATGTACATTAGAAAATGGTAATTTCAAAAATATTGCGTTAATATAAACAAGAAAAAAATTCCCATAAAACTTACGAATGTATTGATATTTATAGATATTTATTCTTTTTTTATATAATGACCAATAATTTATTGAGCATAACCCTTTCATATTAATTCTATAATTTTAATGAGAGAATGGATATAATATATGTTTTCAATTTATCGTCCCCGACTTCTTACAGAAAACTTTAAGGAAAAAAAAATTGCTTCGACTTATTTCAACGTAACTAGGATTTTTGAAATATCAATCTGAATTTAATGAAAATTATTATAGTGGTAACTTACATTTTTTTTTTTATAAAGATCACACGAACAAAAGGGAAAATTATACAACTAACACTGTTAAAAAAACAAGTAAAAAATTTGTTGGGCTTTTAAAGCATAAAATTAAGAGCGACCCATTAAATCCCATGCTGACATTGAACGTGTCGATCAAAAAAATTCCCAAACTTAACCTAAACTTCACTTAAAGAGCGTTGGAGGATGAACCGACGCGCAACGACAGCCAGCTGTCCACCCGAAAACTGTGAAGTTTGGAATTTTTTCCTTGACAACTACTGACTCGATCGACTTGAAATTAGGATATGCTTTACTTTAGAGTGTCCACTATACAATCTATATTTTTGTTCTACCGTATGTATAGCAGTTTGAGGCACAGTCGACTGTTTATTTGAGGGAAACAAACAGTCGACTCTGTCCGCATTTTCCGGATATAAATAAATACCCCTTCCTACGGTTTTTGGGCCTCTGAACACGATGATGAAGAGCGTTTGCCGATCCGATCTTCCGTTCGGGAGTTATCAGAAGGGGACAGACACGGACAGACAGGACAAACGCAAGAGCACCCATATGGGACGCTAGAAAGCCGTTTTAGATTCACTTGCGATTTCCGGAAATGGACGGTACGATGTTTTAGAGTAATTCTTAGTTACACTCTGTTTACATACAGTCCTACGTAAGATCCAATTGACTGTGGCGTTAATATCAAGAGTAAGTACAGGTTCATATAGGGTAAGGTTGAAATGTTGAAGCTTAGATAATTATGGATCAAAGGCGTAATGATGAATTACTACGTCGTGACTTCCATTGACTCAGCAACATTGCTAATACGGCTCTTGGAAGAAAAAAGGTGCCGGAAACTTGGTGGTAAAATGAATTTGTAAGCTACATGTATTAAATTCCTGAAATCTATTCAAGATGTCAACGAAATCTCACAGATAAAATGTTGTAAAGAAATCCAGCCATTTTTCAATGAAAGTGATTAAAAAAAAGAGGTATTTGAGAAAAGTACGATTTGATGAAAAGTGGTTAATGGATATTATAAAAACACTGTGGTAAAAAAAAAAAATATTTAAAATAGAAAAAAAAAAAAAAGGTAACTATTGTTTATTTTTGAAATTGAGTTTTAAAAAAATCAAGTTAAGTGTAGCTTACAATAATAGCCAATGTGTGAATGACTGCCTAATTTTAATACAAAACATATCAACATTTCAGCGGTGTGTAAAAATTAAATGGCAGTTATTATATATAATTATCGATAAATGTTATTTAAAAAGTAAAAAAAAAAATAACTTCTAATAATCTAACTTTATAGATGTTGTTTAAATATTTATTTAATATTTTTATAAATAATACCTTTACAAAAGAATTGGTTATATATTGAATAGTTACATACAAGAATGCATAATCAATTATGATTTTTGTTTAAAAAATTTGTTATGCAATAAAAATTTGTAAAATAGATATAAAATAATTACTATATATATTTCTTCAACATCTAAAAATAAATTGAATAACGGAAAAACGATGGAGATGCACAATCGTTTGCTTTCACGCCTTAAGTCATCATCGACGGGACTCTGGGACAGCTGTTTCGTCCTTATTAGGACTCATCAGCCAGATTTACCCTCGATGATCAGCTCAGAACGCGTGAAAGCTTATGGATCCTTCTTCCGCTCTCCGAAGTGGGATCCCTGATTTTCCGTTTTTCATGACATTTAATGCTTAATGTGCATTATTTTGTATGTATGAAGGTTTAATGTAATCTTCTTATATAAAAAAAAAATTAAAAAATAGCTCAAACTTTTAGTATCTTGTTATTATTTTAAAAGTAATATATTTTATTGTAATTTAGTAAAAGTAAACATTCTTTTAACAATGAGAAAATACTCCCACACAAAAGTTTATTTTATGATTTAATTGCATCGAAATGTATTTAATAGAATTGAATAGAATGAAATAACAGTAATGGTGACTTTGGACTTCTCTTTGAATATAAAACTTAATTAATAAATTAAAATGTTTGAAATTTCCACTTTGAATGGACTAATGCATAAATAACATATCTAGCAACAGAACTACAGAGCTTTAAAAATAAAAAGCCTTAATCTTGAGAAATTTTGAAAACAGTTTTCTTTTGGGAGTTTTATAAATCTCTACTCAAGGATAGTCATGTTAAAAAGAAAAAGATTTAAATTTCTTCATTATGGATTTTACTTCTCAAGTTTCAAAAACTATATTCTAAGCCTACTTTCAATACGAGCAATTCCGTTTGGTTCAAATGAGCATATACTAAAAGAACAAAATGTTAACGTCTAGAGCTTTCCACTGACTGTCCACTTATTCCTCTGCTAAACAAGATAAACGTTTATATCACATGGAATAATGGTGAAATACTTTCAGACCAACTACAAAAATAAATAAATAAATAAATAAATAAATAAATAAACCAGAAAAAAAATGAAGAACTGAGGAAAAATATTGGCAACTGATTAGTCTCACTAACACTTAATGTTGGGTAGGCAAGTCATTAAAAAAGAAAAATCAAACTGCACAGGCTGTAAACGAACTGTAACTAGATACTGTTCGTCTTCAAAAGCCAGACCTATCACTGGCGGACGATTTTACTCCGCAGAGGGATGATACGCTGAGATGGATACTTTCCTAAGAAATTCTTTTGGACATTTTCGCTTTTAAGAAAAAAATAACGGAAGAGCATTTTTGCAATAGTATTTATTCTTTCCATAATTCTTTCCCGAAAAGCGCAAATAGAATGCATCTACTAGTAAACTAACACTGATAAAAAGTAAACATCCCCTCTTTATTTCTCCTCGCCTCTATTTTGAAGAAATCGAGGGAGACCTGACGCATGCGCAAAAGCGTTGAAGGCTCTTGTAAACAAAACCGAACAGTAAATATAGAACAAGTTCTCAGTATTGTTTTGGTTGGAATGCTGTCTATCAACTGAGTAATTACTGTTACTAAGTCGGTGGCAGATTCAGCAAATTTACATAAAGCTAACGTAAATGACATTCTTCCACACACATTTTGAGGAGAAATAGACCAAGCTATGTAAATATCCTGTACATAGATTAAGCTGAAATTTAAACGTGTGATTCTGAAAGATATGTAATTAATTGAAAGTGTACTATTTTGATATATTGTCTCATTTTTGATCATTTCGGCAAAAACGGATGGATCGTTTATCTTAATTTATACACCAACTTACAATATGATCACGATAAATTTCGTCTTGTACCTCCTACTCTTAAGAAAAAGGCTAATTAAAACACTAAAAATCTTAAGAAAAGCAAAGAGAAGGAAGTAACAGCGTTCTGTGAAATGAAACTGAAACGGTTTTGTTCCAATAAAAATTACATGAGCGTAAACAAACCTGAGAATCTCATTATCTCTTGCATACCTCACACACTCACTCATAAATAGTATCAAAATCGTTATAAACAGACAACTAACATTAAATATTTCATCCAATTTTTAAAAAGGTCATAAAATCTGCTGTTGGGAATGCTTGGATATCATTAAAATTATTAGGATTGATCCAATCCTTCAAAGCTAGAATTTTAAGTAGACTTTATCTTCTAATAAAGTTTAATAAAAATATAGTAGATATTAATAATCAGCTGAATGAAAAACTGAATTTCTAATCTGATCTGCTTAATTCTTATTTCCTCCTTATTTCTTTAAGGTTGAAATTGTTTCAGACGCTGATGTGCAGCTGGGTGATGTAAGTATTTTTATAATATATGTATTTTAACATATCAGAGATTCCTCTTGTTTGGCCATAAAATGAAAAGTAAGCAAAACTCTGTTTCACCATATTAATATTAGACAATTTACAACCACAGACATCCATACATTCACCATCCACTCACAAGTAAAGGTCACCGGAGTTGCCGGTTCAGACCAATGCATTCGAAAGATCTTCTATAACTAAGTCAACCAGCAAAATTTTAGCAGACAACCAGAGTATAGGAGCTGTGAGGGATCAAAATTAACATGGTGGCCTATGGGAAATCACTTATAATTCACTGCAAGAGGCTTATAAGTAGCCTGCAACCTTAGATAAGGATGAGACAGACACAATGAGAAGATACTAATTGGAAAATAAGCAGGAAATTGTTATTGATCAGCTTCTAATCAGATATAATCGATGAAGAGAACAGGGCGTGCGCACATAAAACCGGCCCAAACAGGTTTCGACATACATGTTGTATGTTCGCTATAGACAGTATTCAACGCTAATGATCATGCGCATGTGATGATATCCGCTCCGATATTGTTCCGACAGTCGCGCATGCGCTGATGAGTGTTGTTAGTGTTCGTCTGCCTGCGTGTGCGTAACGGCGTATTCAATTCCACAAGGCGGCGGAGATATGCATCGAAGCCGATGGCGGTGACTTCCAACATCTATTCTGGACAATGAAAATATACTGGCAATAATGTACAGATAAATGAACATAAGCAATAGCGTTAAAAAGTGTACATTTTCAGAACCAAAATATTCCTGGAAAACTTTTGGGGCCGGTTTTTTTTTGGGCCCTGTATAAAGAGTTTCATGATTCATTTAATCACTGAACTTAACATGAAAAGATGCATTTTTATCATTATGAAGTCAGAAAATTGATATCAGTAACATAAAAATAAATGATTAGATATGATTTACAGTAGCAATCATGCCACCGTATTGTAAGGGTTAAATTATAATTTATTTGTTGTTGTTTTTCAGCAAAAATAAAGAGTCCTACTTTTGTTTTGTTTTTGTTTCAGTCTTCGTACCAATGTGTTAAGCCAATATCACGCAAGAAAGGCAAGAAGAAAGTCAGCGACAAAGATATTGTAGTGACCATTACAAATCCAAAAGGGGTAATTATAATAATTTATAATATTAGTCCTCATCTTACATTTTTTATCGAAGTTACCAATCATATAAGGAATTTTTTTTTGTAATTTAGAACGAAATTAAATTGCGAGATTCGACAACACAACTGTCAAAAATCAAATTTCAGTTACAATAGTGAAGTAGTCAGTGAGATATAGAAGATTGTTGTTACATTAAAACATATAAGCCCTGTTTCGTAACCTTCACTGCTGCTCGAGTCCTTTTAGTTCTTAAAATTTGCTTTCGGACATTTTATCAAAAATTACTTCAATGATAAATTATTTTCAATTTAAAAAATATTTTAATTACAGGAGAACGATACATTGGACTTTGACATAAAATGAAGAACACCAGAAAAATTAGAATGAGGACATTCATAAGTTGTCGAAAATTCGGAAACAATACTTCAAATGTTTTTACTTTCAACACTTTTTGTAATACTGTATTTAATATATTTAATGTATTTAATATCACAAATGATAATATATATAATGCTACTTTCTATAATAAACATATCATTAAAATAAACATTTTTTTAATGATATTTAGACTACAAATATTTCAATTTAAAAGTAAATAAATCTCATTTCTTTTAAATTAGAAATTTGGAAATTATTCAGGTGAAAAAGCGTTAAATAAGAAACCTTTTCTACCTTACTTAATAAGAAAGGCGAGTTCTTTCATTATAAAAACTGAACTGTATTTACTTCTGAATTCATTCTGGATAAAGGAGAATTCAGAAGTAAATACAGTTCAGTTCATGAAAGAAGAGCTTTTGATGACATTATTTCCTTGATGTTTCCAGGACGTAACAGCGCCATCTATTGCTAAACTCGGTAACTGAATCTTAAAAACAGTATGAAAACATTCTGGTTTTTGTATTTTCTACAGTTACGAATACATAATAATAATTAAAATTGAAATAATTACAAACGTTCCACACTATTCCCCTTGCCTGGCTATGCAAAGTTTGTCCCATTTCTTGGTCACGCTTTTGCGATCACAAAACGACGCCATCTTGGACTGACTGCTCGGAGTTCAAGTTGATGACGTCACGACTGGTGACGTTTGTTCCAGACAAAATCGATCACTACGTAATGGCCATATATGGCAAACCCTTCTTTTTTGAAAAATACTATAAAAGTAAGTAGGAAATGACTAAGAACCACTTACCCTTTCTTTCTCTATTCTTTAAACAGATTGCATTTTACTTTTATTTTTAGCTGAAAATCCTATGTTTTGAGGGCTTCATTAATCCTCCAGGAACAGTAACTGGAATTACAAAGGATCGTAGTATTCTGAGGCAGGTATGTAATCGCAATCAGTTATTTTTAATGTAAATGAAGTTATTTCTTTTTTGCTCAGGAGCAATCTGACATAAAAAGTAGTGAAAACTCAACTATTTTTGGTGTCTCGAAAATTGAAAAAACTACAGAAATCAGATCCTTTCGTATTGTCCTTAGAAATCAATACTATTCCAAGATTCAAAACCATGTAAATGAAGAAGAAAGTGTTAATTTAAGTAGCTCATGTCTATTTGTTGGAAATGGTTGAATCTCATGGCATGGTAGTTTTAATTTAGTCAAATTTTTTTGGAACAGCGGAAGGCATGCACTTTGTTTCGAATTATCTACTCACCAAGAAGGTAGAATGGAGCTGAAGCCATATGAGAAGCCAATCTTCATAATCAAACTACCAACTACAAATGGTAAGAAAATCTTCACGATTTCAGTATTGCTTACATCCGAAAGTGGAGATTCTTGTAAAAGAATTACCCACTACTGTTCCAGAAATGCTGATACGGCTTTGTGTACGGTTTGTAAATTCCGCACATTTTCAAAAATTTGTAAATTCCATCTGGATGGTATATCGTGCATCAAATATAAGGAAAAAGAAGATGGTATCTTCTAATCCTTAACTCCATCATGGTAAGGCCCTACGTTAAGATGGCGGCCCAATTCTCTAATGATAAAAGAGCTGAGGCCAATAGAATATCTGAAAAAAAATTCATGTAATCTTGATTATTCCCAATAAAATAAGGAAGATTTTTTTTTTTCAAAGATCACATTTGGAAAGAAATCGACACTAAGTGATCTAAAAACTTGAGCTTATGAAACCATAAACACATACATTCACAAAATAAATATAGTTAAATGAATAATAATTTTTTATATATACACATATTAGAAAAGAATTTAATGTTTATTAATGTTAAAATCATTTGTTTCACATGTAACTGACTTCAGTAACTCACTACAATGCTTGTTAGTAGCAATTGTTACTGTTAACATGGGTAACATCTGATTTTGATAATATTGTAAACGCGTTAATTTTTTTTCTACATCTCTCAATATACAGGTTCACATTCGAAAATCCAGCCACCTACGGACCTGAGGAGTGACGGATTTTTGAAAATGCCGGATTTTTTATGGTTTTATATGCTATATATATTTCACAGAAGATGACTACCTGTATCTTTAAAGAAAATTAGACACTATATAAAAAGAAAATGAAATTTTAATGTTTGCCAACTAAATAAAACAGTTCTACAGAATTTTAGTTCAACTGAATAAAATAGTTCTACAGAATTTGCGCTCCGAAATCCATGCCGGAAATATGAAGGAACCGGATTATCGATGGCTGGATTATTACTATTGTCTGAGAAGGTTGATAATGACTGTTCAAGATCGTTTCCTTTTTCATTTGTGAGGGCGCTCGGATCGCTTGAAGCTTGAACAAATTGTTAAGCCAAATAATTAATCCAATAAACAAGCACAAATAAAAGGATAAAAATTAATAAAATAACATTACCACGTACGCATTCGGACTATCTTACACTCAAGTCCTTTTTCAAGTGTTTCCCCCCCTCATTATAAAAAGCGTGCCTTCCTTCTGGAAGTTGTCAATGTGAATGGGATTGCTATCTCATAACGGGAATATCGAACCGTGTGGCCCTCTATTGATGAGAACCATAACTATTTATTTTAACCATCGTCTGCTTATCTAATTATTATTATTATTATTATTTTTGTGTATATGTGAATGTTATTGTTTTTCTTTATTTATTTATTACTTTTATGCGTTGTTTGTGCTTAAATCCCATATTCCAAATCAGAAATACAAATCAGTAATAAAATCAAAAATACTAAACGATATACCACGCTTACATATAACGAAACTATGCCACAAAAAGTTGCAACCGGTTTTACATAAATATGAAATAGGATTAGCGTATAAGCCAAAGAGTAATATTATGGCGTACTTAAATCGAAAAGGAACACTAAATGTTAATAAGGATCAAATAAATTTGAAAAAGCAAAATACTATTTATGGGATCAAATGTAAATCCGATCTAAATGCAAATCGCTGTATTTATATTGGTCAATCAAAAAGAGCCTTAGAAAAACGGCTAAAAGAACATGTACAGGCGATTAACAAAGGCAATTTAAATTATTATACAGCTGACCATTGTATAACGAGTTCCCACGAGTTAGATACAGAGCATCCGGTAGTGTTTGGCCAAGTTAAGAACGAATATTTACGGCGCTTTTATGAATCGGCGATGATTAAATCCAAAGGTAGTTATAATCAAGATTTATCTACCCACAATATATTGGAATATGGGATTTAAGCACAAACAACGCATAAAAATAATAAATAAATAAAGAAAAACAATAACATTAACACATATTTTTTTTTTTTTTTGTTTTAATTGGTAGAAATTTTTTTTTTTTTTTTTTTTTTTATTCCTTAATTATTTTAAATTACATTTCAGTCCCGTTAGGAATAAGAATCCCTATCAAACGGGTTCTGGGATTAAGTAGTTTTACAAAGCTAACATAATATATATATATATAAAAAAATAAAAATAATAAATAAAATAAAATAATAAAAATAATAAATATAAAAATAATAATAAAAAATAATAAAAAATATATACAAATAATAATAATAATAATAATAATAATAATTAGATAAGCAGACGATGGTTAAAATAAATAGTCATGGTTCTCATCAATAGAGGGCCACACGGTTCGATATTCCCTTTATGAGATAGCAATCCCATTCACATTGACAACTTCCAGAAGGAAGGCACGCTTTTTATAATTAGGGGGGGGGGGGAAACACTTGAAAAAGGACTTGAGTGTAAGATAGTCCGAATGCGTACGTGGTAATGTTATTTTATTAATTTTTATCCTTTTATTTGTGCTTGTTCATTGGATTAATTACTTAGATTTGTTTTGGCACGTTAATTGAATTAAATTGTTAAGCCGTTCACATTGATTTGAATCAATGCTTTTTTTTTGGTTGTGATCTTTATTTCTTATTGATAATTGTACAGTTACTTTTTTAAGTAACGATAACTGTAACTCTGCTACTATTAAAGGCAACATCACAGCACTGTATTATTTCAGTAACAAACAATCGCACCTCCTTAGCATTTACCTAAAGAAAAGTTTATGTTAAGATACAGAAACATGATCACGGCCATTCCAATCATGTATTTCACTTACGAATCAATTCAGCTGTTTGCTGTAGATGCGATGTATGGGTTCCTGAACTTCTATTCTTAAGATTTTCGCTTCTTTCCACCAAAAACATCAAATAATTCAACATATGATAACAAGGAAGGCACAAGGCAAGACCGGTGACAGCTCTGGGTGCGAAATCCTTTTACTTCTCTTGTTCCTTCCTTGGTTATCATTTGTCTATTATTATAGTAGGATTGAAGGGGGATAGAGCAGGCGGAGTTCATACACTACTCTAGTCTGCGATGATTTCAGTGCAGCGAACAGTTTAATGTTTTTAGGGTAATTATAGCACGCTAAATCCAAAGTAGATGCCAGAAAATTTCTGTCACTTACCGATTTCTTTTTATTTAAATTTTCATATTTAATGCGACACATATAAAGAAAAGAAAGAAAAAAAACAAAAACAAAAAAAAAAAACCTCAACGATTTTAATGGCTTTGAGAAAGATTAAAGTAAAACTAATCCCACCCAAAACACTTCGTGTAAAATAAGTTGCCAAGACTCACATGCTCATAATGCTTTCACTGTTAA
>JAFIDM010000004.1:37132126-37144914 GCA_023159025.1 Thereuonema tuberculata | reverse complement strand
TGTTTTGGGTGGGATTTCATTTCTTTTTGTAGGATGAGATCTGATAACTTTTTAACAGTGAAAGCGTTATGAGCATGCGAGTCTTGGCAACCCCTTATTTTACATGAAATGTTTTGGGTGGGATTTCATTTCTTTTTGTAAGATGAGATCTGATAACTTTTTAACAGTGAAAGCGTTATGAGCATGTGAGTCTTGGCAACTTATTTTACATGAAATGTTTTGGGTGGGATTATCTATTACAACTAAATTTAGTTTTAAGATTATTTAAAAAATGGATTTTTTTTCAATACCCTACTTTTCTGTTTTTCTATTGGTCAACTTGTATATACAAGCTGTTTGCACTTTTGTAAGAAATCACATTATTACACAGTATTATTTAGGCCGAAGCATTGAGGGTACGACGCATTTCAGATCTTAATAAAATCCAAAGTATAAAAGCTAGATAAATGAAACTTAGCGTATTTCATTAGTATGATAACTGCATCTTATCCTGAAAATTTGAGCTCTCTAGTATTATCCAGGCCGAAGCTATGAGGGTTCGATAATAGATAACCAGACCCACCCCTTTTGAGGGGTTGGAAGGTGAAAGTTACGGATTTCTTAATTTTGTTGTTGTTTGTGTGCTAATCCTAGCCTGCATACCAAATTTCAGCTTTCTAGGACTTCAGGAAGTACCCTAGAGGTTTTGATGATCATGAGTGAGTGAGTCAGTGACGAAATCGACGTATTGTAGGTATTAATAAAATCCAAAGTATAAAAGCTAAATAAATGAAACTTAGCGTATTTCATTAGTCTGCTTACTGCATCTTATCCTGAAAATTTGAGCTCTCTAGTATTATCCAGGCCGAAGCTATGAGGGCTCGAAAATACGACGAAACACTTCCAGTAAAGGTACGTAGTGCCCTTCCTGCCTTCGGCTCGTCTTGGCGGGGGCACTGCCGTGCCCCCAGATATTTGTGCTGTTTCTGTTTAGTTATATTTTTAAGGTCTGCAGTAAAATATGCAAAAAAATATTTCTGTTTTAATAAAATTTATGTAATACTATGAATATGGTTATTGATTCAAGAACTGATTACGAAGTTTAAATTCACCAGCCTGTGCTGTAAGCGAAAAAATTTTGTGATTAACTAGCAACCGGAGAAAAGTGGATTCTTCCAACCCACGACTGCTTTTAGAATCAGCGAATGCGTCTATGACATTGTTATTTTTTATAGAGATTTGAATACAGTCTTCACGGCCTAATGGATAAGACGTCTAACTTCGGATCAGCAGGTTGCAGGTTCGATTCCCATAGCGAACTTGTAGAAATTATCTCTATTTTCACAAATCACAACAATTGCACCAGACAGAGAAATAAAATATTTTAGTATTATAGATTGCTAAAATCTAGCCAAAATATTTCAAACGCAAAAAAATACTATTACAATTAGAAGATATCGAGTCTCAAAACTGAATTAAGCAATTTTGACTCTGTTACTGTTCATAAGCAAAATTTCATGATGAATTTAATCAATTTAATCTGTGGAACTGTATTTAATATTTGTTACTTATTTCGAGAGTCGAAATGGGACCAGGAAATTCCATCTGACTATGAGAATGCATTAAACTTCAAGTTAACTTAAAAATATTTTTTTAATCTACAAATAATGGCATAGCTATAGAAAATAAACTTGTTTCTATAATTATTTTTTTAGAAACCTCTCCAAGATCATATATTCGAATGGTTGGGGAAAATCTTCATTGTCATTGTGTTGTGCAGAATTGTTATTTACTTTTTCCCAGATAATCTATAAATAGAACCGTTTTCTTGGAATTACTTCATAATTTTATTGCCAAGGTAATCTTTATTTAACACCCACATTAGTAAGTTTTACCCTTTTTAAGTTTTATTGACTCAACATGCAAACTAACTACTCCACTTGAAGTAGTTCTTCTCTAGAGTTCTTCTCTAGAGAATAAACGAAAAAACGCACAAATTAAAATTACTGGTATATTTAAAACATACAGTACATTGCCACACATGATTAATTTGGTAATGACCAAATTTTACGGAGCTAACAAGTTGCCCATGATTAGCCCCTTATTGGATGACGATCCACCCTGTTTGACTTTTGTATATATTGTGAGTATTTTTATTGCTTCTACACATTTGATAAGGACTGCATGCAAAAGTCGAAATTAACCATGTTTGACAATTATGTTTTAAATATACTAGGAATTTTATTTTTTGCGTATTTTTCGTTTATTCACTATTTATCTTCTCTATTTACCAATTTGTATGTTTGTATGCATCACTTTAAAACGGTGTGACGGGTTTCTATAAAATTTGTTTTTTATTGTCCGATGAAAACATAAGACAGATTATTTTTTGAGCTCTACCCCTTCTATTCCTCAAAAATGACTCTCGAAACCAGTTACTAAGATGACTGGGCTTAAATTTTGGTTTCTAACCTTCTCCCCTATCAAGCCATCAGAATGATTTCCCCCAATGCTAATGCTCAATCCTCAGTAAAGCTAGTTTTAGTGCAGAAAAGTGACGTGAAAAAGAAATTCAAATTAATATAAATAGCTTGACAAAGGAAAGACGTATTATTCTTTCCGAAAATTTGCTTTTAGCCATGAAATATATATATTTTTATGAGTGATGAAGAATCTTTTTACGAACTAATATGAAGAGAGGAGAGATTAAGACGAAATATAGATTAAATTCAAATTAAGTCAAAAATTAAAAAAAAAAAAAAAAAACCATCCATGTCTTGAGAGAAAAGTTAAGCTAGAGATTGAAATAATGGAAGAAATTTTCACATTTTTAAACGAAAAACGCCATCTGGTTATCGTAATGAAATATTCTTGTTTTTAAACGCCGAATAAGGGAAATCCTTAATCATGTCGAGGAAAGAAAAATTGAATGATTTCTTATTTTTTATTAATTCTTAAAAGATAAATTTTGGATATTACATGACATCTCTTATTATTATAATAATGTGGATTTGTCGATACTGTATAGAAAGCTTGAGAGAATATGTAAAGAGGCCTCTTATAACTAATTTAATCTGATCTGCGGTCCTGTTTAGTCATAAAAATTATTTTGAATGTAAAATTAGTTGGTGTATGATTTGTTTGCATTTGTTAATTTTCAAACAATTCAATAAGTTTTGCTGCGATTAGGTGCAGAACGCATAGTAATAAGCAGAAAAGCAACAAGAAAATTAGGGGAAGCCAATGTAAAATCATGAAGTGATTTATTTTACATTTCATTTAAAATTATTTCCTTGTGTAATGAATATCTACAAGTGACATATGTATATGTACAATAGACTTATTTCTGCTGTAGTATGCATCAGTTCTTGAAATCACTGCTCTCAAGATAATAATAAATCCTTTATGGGTATCAACTCGATACTTATCACTAAAACAAGTTCTCAAAGTAATTCTTTGAATAATAATAATATAATAATATGCACGCTTCTTGATAATGATTATTACTGCAAATAATATATATATATATATAGTGTTTGTTTTAGCAATATCTACAAAGTTCACACACACGCGAGAGTTTACATCATACGCACTGCAAATCAATATTAAGTATGAATGGCCTTTCCTAATTTCACCTCTGTGAATATATTCAGGCTTTCTCTTCCCTTGTGTGTTAACGTAAATCATTCAATAATGCAATTCACCTATGTGTATGATTTCTCACTACGAATCATAAATGGTTTCTTTCACCCTAGTATGAATGCACTTTATCTTTATAATTTTTATAAAGATATTGAATAATAATTAATCTTGGGCTTTTCTATTAATAATACCCTTCTGTGATTATATGTACTTTAGTAATTGTACTTCCTAATAAACAGTCAAAGTCCGATGTACTCAGTCGGTATCTTCGTCTAAGTAACGGCGTCGCACCCTCCAAAATGGAAGTAAGAAAATATTTAATTACTTACAGTTTGTCGTCTCAGCTTGGCTTTTCACCTTGGCGAAGTCGCTGCGATGACAAGTATTCGTAGTGCTTCGCCTGTCCGCTCTCGATGCACAATTAATCCTAGTTATTGATGAACACTTCACCTTTTTTGGAACTTCAAATATGGCGCGTAATTGCCACACATCTGATTCCTTGTTCCCATAATGCTTTGTGGAAAAGTTCATCTGCTGTGTAACCAATGACGCTGGTTATCGATATATCCAATTGAATTATTCTATATTCAAATTCGCAAATAATTATTGGAAAATTTCAGCTGGAATTAAATTCACTTTTATATTTAATTCATCAACAGTTCTCAATAGAATAATTACTCGTAGTAATTTAATTACTTCTTTGCGTCACTGTCAGCTGCGTTCTTAAAATTCAGTATTCCGTGTTACACGAATTAGTAACTGGAACGGAAAATGCTTCTTCCTTAATTGAAATAGTCTTACACTAATTCTCTAAAGTAACACTTAAATCTTTCAAAAGTTTTTCGGATAATAACTGCACTAACACACCTTAATTCCAAATGGCTCAGTCCAAGTTTCACTTTGCTCAGTTGAACTTGTTGAGAATTCGCCAATCTTCGTCTTCACTTACAACAATGGTATTCCTAATAAATGTTGCTTCGTCCTTCATAATTAGACTCGGATAGCTTCTTGGGTTGATGTGTAAATATATCTTCATTGATCTCGTCCGACCAAATTCCATTAGTCTTCTCTTCTTCACACGCAAGTGGATTAGTTGACTTCGACTCGTCCACGGCGATGAATTTACCTTTCAATGAAGTTATAATTCTACTTAATTGAATTAAATAAATATAGTGACCTGGGTTACTATTCAGTAGATTGTCCCTGCTCAGATCTATATTGAATAATCAGTTTTAAAAAGAATCTATTAACTCCTTGTTCCTTCATTAAACTTTCCTTTCGTTTCGTTTCCTTAACTTACAACGCTTCACAGCTCACTTCATTGCACTATCCAATGAACACATTGTCCTGAGCTTTTAGAGCTGTCTAACTTACTCTCCTACTGCAGAGATTACTTGAACATTTTGTACTGAGCTTTTGGAGCTGATTACATTGCATTCCAACTGCAGAGAGTCAAACTATTACTCCGTTTTATGACATATGTTAGCGTTACGTAGTCTCATCATTTCCATATTCAAATTAGGACTACTCACATTCATATTGAGGGACGGAGATATAATAAACACAATAATCTTGGGAAAAAAAATTTCTTTTCAAGCAATTTAAAACTTCTTTTATTTTTCCTTTTTACTCTGACTAATTAAATTATTCTAATAAACATAATTTAATATCCTAGCAAGTTTTAGTACTAAAATGTTTTTCTTTCGTTCTAGAGTCAAGCCTTCAGCGAAGAATGTCCTTAAATTCTTCTCGTTTTTTAAGGTTTAAGTAAACAATTATAAATAACAAGAAAATTTTCAACGAAATGTATTTGTTTAAAGTTGTAGAAGTGAGTTAAGTGATAAAATTTAATCTTGGTTTTAAAGATTAAGTGTTGTATAAATTTAATTTGATCATATGTCTTTATTTAACTAATGAAAGAAATAAAGAGAGAATTTGAAACTAAATGAATGTTGTCATTTATACCTAAATGATTAAAAGGTAACGAAACCCATTGTGGCCTGAGTTGAAGATAGATGGCCCAACATCCGATTCTAAGAAACGTAATATCACTTTGTTAGAGGGCCTCATGAAACCTAGGGTCTGCTTGAAGGAGAAATAGTCAATGAAAAATCTCAGACCTCCGCTGGGAATTGAACCCGTCTTCTTCTCTTCTATGTATATGTGCGAACAGAACAAATGTTACATAAATTTACAATTCCCCGGTGTTGACGAGCTATTATATTAGACTTTGGTGACTGGAGTGAGGGATCAAAAAGTCGTATCACTATCTTTATCTTCAACCAAAAAAAAATCCAGTGGATCTTACTTCCCAATGAAAAAAAAAGTCATAAAAAAAAAAAAAAGATATCACATATAAGTTTACAAGAGTAACTTAAGGATTTGGGATTTCAAATAGTACTTTCTTATTATTTATTACAGTGCATTATTAAAGAAGCAGAAGTACTTCCGAATTTTCAATGACGAGTCGTAAGCTGTGATACGACCGAAGTAACCTTTAAATATTAAGATTATTGAACTTTATTATCCATTAATACAAAATCACACTTTCACTTGTAATGCCTTTTTGTATGGAAATGTTGTCATTCTCATGTAAAAATTGTTCGACCCACATGGGAAAAATTTTCAAATATAAAAGTTACAAATAAGAGAGGCGTACTTTATTAGCACACAAATAAATTAAAATTAATCTAAAAACGTTAAAAATGCATTGACGTACGTTTCGGGTCACAAGGATAAAGTGGTGGTCAGAATTATAAGGACATCTGAAAATTTCACAGAAAAAATTTATTTCTGAAGTAAATAAACTGAAATGTATACATTAAATGCTTTTTTATGCTAGAAATCATTGTAGAATGCAAAACATTGGAAAATGCAAAATATGAATGATTTGCCGTATTTAACAAAAAGTCATTGTAAAAACTGGCCAAAATTATAAGGACAATGAATATTTTTGGACTGAAACACACTAATAATTAATAATCTCCCCCTTCTTCTCAATCACTTTTATCAGTCTTGACGTCATAGAGTTTAACAATTCCTTCAGAACGTTCTTAGAAATGTTTTTCCAGGCTTTTTCTATGGAGGACATGAGTGCTTGCTTGTTTTGATATTGAATACCATTTTTGTATACTTCGTGTGCCAGAATACCCCACAGGTTTTCCATTGGATTTAGATCTGGGCTTCTGGCCGGCCAGTCAAGTAGTTTCACGAAATTAGCATCACACCATGCTTTCGAAGTTTGAGAAACTTGTACTGAGGCATTGTCCTGCTGGAACAAATAGTCTCCACTCGTAATTAACGGTGCTTCTGGTAAAAGATTATCGCCCAATAAATCAACATAACTCTCAGAAGTCATTCTGCCCTGCACGAAAACTATTGGAGTAGTTCCGCTAATTGCAAAACCTTCCCAGACCGTTACTGAGCCACCTCCAAATCTACGCTTTGCGAAAATTTCTTTTTCTTTACGGAGATCATACCAGAAGTAGCAAAAATCATCTGGTCCATCCAAATTAAACTTTTTCTCATCGGAAAAGATATCATCCCACATTTTCCCAGAGTAATGCATTTTTTGGCAAACTCCATCCTCAATCTTTTATGAACTTTTGTAAGAGGCGGTCGTGACGTAAGTTTTCCATAATGAACCTTTTTTTCTTTTTGTTAAACACGTCGAGCAGTTCGAGCACTGCATCGTAAGTTTAATTCCCGTTTAATTTCCCTTGATGTTTGTTTTTTGGAACAAGCTCGCCCTATTATCATTCTTTTTACACGCACAGAAACAGAAGATGGCCTACCTGTATGTCTTTGCCGTCCATATTTTCCGGGATTTTTAAGAAAATTATAAATAACCGTTCTCGATCTATTCAGCTTTGTTGAAATTTGACGTACTGTAAGTCCTGAACTTTTAAAAGCAACCACTTGCCCTTTCTCAGACTCCGAGATTTTCGTCCCTGGCGGCATGACTGAAAAAATAGAATACGACGTTCGCAATCGCTTACTACGCATTTATATCGTCTGGGAGTGCCGCGTACAGAACAAAAAACATGCAAATTTTGGTTTTTAGAACGCATAAATAGCGTTGTCTTTATAATTTTGTCTATACCATATTGCTGTCTAAATCCAAAATACATTTTAGGAATATGAATTTCCCATATAGTTCCATAAAAACTAATAAAAAAATGCTGCATTTATAATTTGGTTTCCAGTCATAAAATTTGCATAATTTTCCGGCCAACTGCAGCCAAGTTTGGCGATTTTTCCCTTGTCCTTATAATTTTGACCACCACTGTATAGAACCCATTTTCAAAATAATAAAATATAAAAACCCTACCAAGAGTAGGGGAATTCGTCCTTCCAGAATGGAAGCCGTCGCGCCGATAGAATGAACGTGGAGCAGTTATTGCGTCATATGGTCCTGTACTCAGCGACCTCTAATGGGAAAAGCATGAAACGATAGAAAATTCGTCTGTTGTGCATAATATGGCGCTTGGAAGGTATCGATTTAAATGAAAAAAGGGGGAGAGAAAAGAAAATATAAAAATTCAGATTAAAAAGGAAAAACTTTCCTTTATTCTAACTTTTTACCTACAAGTGCCTCCCAAAAATAAGTTGGATTAATTTGAGGATATTTTTAGAAGCCGTATTCAAGGATATTAGTTGGAGATTAGACCTCTCCACCTGGTTGTAGCTTTTTTGAAGTCGGATCATACTCGATTCATAGAACTCACATAAATATTTGTTAATATTAGTATAGCATGCAAACCTTCTAATACCTTAGATATGTTCCTAAACAGGAAAAAATCACCCTCCTAATCATGACCTTAAAATGAAGATACAAGGTGCAATATATGGTATCAAATGCAAGGCCCCTAATCATAACCACCAGAGTTGTCTATACATAGGTAATTCAAAAAGGCAACTAAGTGTGCGCCTTAAAGAGCATTCTAATGCTGTTCAAAAACTTAATCTATCTTATAAAACAGCTATCCACTGCCGCGATATGGGCCATGTCCTGGGTATAGACAATACCCAAATACTAGGGGTTCGTTCCAATAAATATTTACGTGAGTTCTATGAATTGAGTACGAGCCGATTTCAAAAAAGCTACAACCAGGACCTTTCCACAATTAATAACCTTGAATACGGCTTCTAAAAATATCCTCAAATTAATCCAACTTATTTTTGGGAGGCACTTGGGGGTAAAAAGTTAGAATAAAGGAAAGTTTTTCCTTTTTAATCTGAATTTTTATATTTTTTTTTCTTACTCCCTTTTTTCATTAAAACGATACCTTCCAAGCGCCGTATTATACACAGCAGACGAATTTTCTATCGCTTCATACTTTTCCCATAAGAGGTCGCTGAGTACAGAACCATATGACGCAATAACTGCTCCACGTTCATTCTACCGACGGCTTCCATTCTGGAAGAGCGAATTCCCCTACTCTTGGTAGAGTTTTTATATTTTATTATTTTGAAAATGGGTTCTATATCCTTGTGACCCCAAAACGTACGTCAATGCATTTTTAACGTTTTTAGATTAATTTTTATTTATTTGTGTGCCAATAAAGTACGCCTCTCTTATTCATATTAAGGCACGTTAAGCTTTTTACATAAAAGTTACAACTTTTCTTATCAGTAAATGTAAATGCCAAGTTTCAGGAAGATCAGCAATTAAGAAGTTATTACACAGATGAAGACACACATAAAAAAAGACACTTTACTGGTCCTCACATTTTTAGAAAGAAGCCTTATGACTGCTTTACACGCTCTCGAAAACTTGCTTCAAAACGGCAAGTGGCTTGAAAGACTTCTATTGTCCTCCAAATGAGAGTTGGCCGCCCTGTTTTTGTAAGATCTGCGCATGTAACATCGATTAGTCTGGTCAGGCACTTCCGTCTGATCTTCTGACAGGAATCTGCCCTTCTACTAATCGCTGGTTACTTATCAAAAGGGAATTGTATTTATAAATCATTAAAATATTTGTTATTAGCGATTAGTATTGAAATAATGCTAAATGTTAGAGAGAAGTTTTATTTTAGGTTATCAACATGTCAGCGGAGAAAAATAGCCTGGAAGGACTCTTCGTCATCAAGCAAGAGAAATACTTGCCTCTGTGAAGGAATACTTTCAAAACCTAAAATCTGAGAGACATAATTTATAAATGAAATTCTCTAAATAAACAAGTATTTTTCTAAATTACAACTTCTGCGATAATTAAACGTTAGCCTATTATAAGTTAACTATACTTTATCAGTGAGAACAGACGCCGCGCCGTCGTCCATTTTGACAGGAAAACATAATTGATCAGCTACCGGAAGGGCTGCGCAGTTCAAACTTCCGCCGGCCAACTCTCATTTGGAGGACAATACTTGCTGGAAAACTCTGCCGATAGCTGTAAATATAATAATTTCTAAATTCAGGCAAATATTGCTTCGACAAGTCGACACCAGCGCCCTTGGAGTCGAGAACCATTTATTGAAAAACTAAGTAAACTTCACGCTGAAATCTGGATATTCTTTGCTCATAGTTTCAATCCACGGCTTTATTCACCACATTCTCTTCCTCTTTTTTTCCTTTTTCTTTATCTCTGCTGTGCAATGAGTTGAGAATTAATAGCAAAACAAAGCTGCGAAATCAACTTAGTTTGTTGCTATGCCGACCGGTATTTTAATCGCGATCTAAACGAGAAAACAACGCGATTTGCCGCTTACACGTGCAAAGCCTTGAAAATCCACAAGCTACAACTGGCAAACGGCAAGTTTTCGAGAGCGTGGAAAGCAGCCATAGAAGAAGGAAGTAGATATTTCAATTGAAGAAGTGCTAGCGTAATTAGTTTTGAGAATGCTTCTTAAGTTTTAAAGTTTATTCGCATTCATTCTTAATCCGATTAAGTTTTAATACAGCCGAGTAATTGTCTCTTTATTTAGTTCAGATTAATTTCATATTAAGTAATTGCATTAATTCTTCTTCATTTCTGATATATATTTGAATTTCAAAGAATATTTCTTTGAATCCCACGATACCAGTGGAGTCATCTATAGAGTAATTCGATAACAGTCACGCCTATTTGAAAATGATCGATTGAAATTGATTTTTTTTTTTTGCATTAACTGTTGTCTTAACTTCGGAGGGGAAGACGAGACAAAGCAAAAAAGTATTTTTTTCGACAATTCTCTACTTGTAGATATAACGCACTTACAGAGATCTACTTGAATTTCATCTAAAAAAATTTTGTTAATCATTTTTAAATTCGAAACAACGAAAGCTTACTTTTACTAAATAATATTTTTAAAAAGAAAAGAAAAAAAAAACCAACTTTTCGTTAACTATGTTAATAGCTTTCTGCATTACATATAATGTATGTTACTGTATCAGTAAAAGTATGTTGTTATCTATAGTATCAAGTTAAAACCTTTAGTAAAACTTGAGTCATCCTGAAAATAATGCACTAGTTTACGGATTTGCAAAATCTCATTACTTATGGATACGTTAAGACTAAATAAAACATTTTTCGCTTTTGTGATTTTTGTGATTTTTGTTTTAGTAAACTGCTGTTAAACTTTTATGAAATGAAAAGCTACAATACTTCATTTCACATAATGAGCAATCATTTATTCATTGCTTTGTCTTTAATTTCATTTTTTCATTGTCCAATTCTCAGTTTAAGTTTCAAGATAAAAAAAAATCTTATAGTCTATCTAATTCACTAAATGAAAAAAATTATTAACAGTAAAATAAAGAAAAACAATTTTACAAGTCTAATGATTAATAACCGGATTTTGTAAAGGATTAAAAAAAACCATTAACATGTTTACAAATACACTTGTATTTAATTAATAATTTGGACATAGCTTTACAGTTTTTTTTTTACTTTATATTGCTTGTTTGGATTTTTTTCGGGAGATTTAATATTGAAAATTTATTAAATTAATCAATCAAAAACTGTAAGTTTGGTAAAAATAAACAATAATGATAAGGATAAATTAGAAAATTAAAACTGATTTAACTGAGTATCAAAGTAAAACTTTCAATGTAACTTTTACCCATTATTTTTAAGGAGAAATTTGGTTTTAAGACAACAACAATTTGCTTTAGGTTCCTAGAAGCTAAAATTTTCCACAAGGTGTAACCAGTTTCTGGTAGCTCACTAATGCAGTCGGTGCTCTGGTGATCAGTTTCCATGGTGATTCAGTACAGTTTAGATCCTGCACGTATATCCGACCTATGTTATCTAAAATCCAAGCAGTGTTGCTGTGAAAGTCCGAGGAGACAACATGTGGGACATCATTATTCTCTTCCCTCTCTTCGAATTTCAAGTGAATAAGACTGAAATAATAACTCATTCCTGGAAAGAACCGAGCAACAATGTGCGACAACGTCATGTGCCAGAAACACGGTGTCGTGAGAGATCCTTCCCCCACGCTAATGGAGGCCAAATCTTTCCAGTGGTTGGCAATCACACAGTATTGCCTTAAAAAGACTTTTAGGTCATCCGAGGGTGACTGGGTGATAAGCAAGAGAAACAACTGCTTATTAGTTCCAATAAGGTGAAGTTGAACTTCCTTCATATTCTTGAAATACAGCTGGCGTTGATCTTCCAACACCTTGCCGTCCTTTTTAAAGTAGCGGATAAACGTATATTCCTGCTGCGTAGGTAAATATCCAATCACTGCTGTGCAATAGCCAGTCTGGCCGACGGTCATCTTACTCTCCATTGGTACATTTCCTAGTAAAAGAGAAGTATTTGTTTCTCCATTGCTTCCCAACTTGTTCAGCATTATTTTACCTTGACTGTCCTTCGTGATTAAGTGCAGATTATAGTTGAAATGGACGATGTCAGCTTCCACCAGGTCACCGTATTCTTCCAGAGATATTTCCTTCATCCACTGTCCCATTTTACAGTATTGAATAACTAATTTATCACGTCCATCTTTGCCAATGAGAAACATGTTGACAATGTGGTCATTAAGCACGTTGACTTTGTCTAGCGTCAGCATGAAAAGAAACCTATCTCTTGAGACGGAAAGAATCTTATTCATCAGAACATCTGATTCAGTAAGAAATGGGTTTTGCATTATTTCTATCAGCTGATAATCGGATACTTTGCTGAAATCGATACTTTCCAAGAGGTTTGAAAAGCGGGAGAGACGAGTCTGTATGCAGGCATT
>JAFIDM010000004.1:37111443-37121954 GCA_023159025.1 Thereuonema tuberculata | reverse complement strand
GAAACTTTCAGTTTCAAGGATAACATTGTGCAGAGCATGCCTTTCCGCTTGAACTCTTCAAATTGTATGCACTGTAAAAGCATACTGTAGTATTGTTGCAGGAATAATGAATTATGTTTTTATTTCCCATTGTTTCATCAACTGTTAAATATATTTCAAATAAGTGCAGAGCATATTTTCTTTTCCTTTCTTTACTTTTTTTGATACAGATGATTTTTGGATTTCTTTATAAGGTTAGAAGTGAAAGGATTATAAAAATGATATTAGAAAATACCTTAACATCGATACCTTAATTGTGAATAATGATAGTTATTCTATCTATGAGCATGAGCCAAGTGGTAAGGCATTTGCCTGAGGGCTGAAGGCAGAGAATTACGCCTGTCCGTCCGTCCGTCTGTCTATAATCAAGATGACACTTTGATTGTATATTTGTTAAAATTTGAATATTTTTAAAATTTATTTGTTTTTAATATCTTTAAAATTTCAAAGCGTTCGGAACATCTGAAGTATTGAAATAACTTGAAGCATTATATAAGTTAATACCTTTTTTATCTATACTAGCTTATTTTTTTCTTAGACTCGACCAGATTAAATTAATTAAATTAAATTAGATCTGCAATAATGTAGATCCTTCACCATCGAAACAAAGGAAGTGTACATGTAAACAAAAGTCCCTTATTAAATAGAATAATGAACAAATAAGACATTAAAATAAGCATTACATCACATTATTTTAAAGACATTACACAATTACCTTCAACAAACAAAAACCGTTGTTACCTTACACACTATTATTCCGCGCGTAACATCTCGTGTCTTACAATTTCTCTTACGTGGTTTTTGCCCGCTCTACTCAAAAATTATCATTCATATTTGTTCTGCTTTCAAATTCTTAAGGAGAAATATGAATTAAAACCATTCGGAAACCGCCTGTGATTCCATTCTTCGTGCTTTCCAAACTTCTATGAGTGCAGAAAGACATTTAATTTCTGCAGCATGTAAGTCGATTACCTGTTACGTTGTACTTATTACTTAAGTTTTCATATTTTATGGGAACGAATTTACGTAAAAATTATCAAAATCCTGGTCTCTCTTATATGAAGCTCTTTAAGTGATATGCTTAGCGTTTATAATTCACTTTCATTTAAACCATATAGTAGAGTTCATCCACCATTAACTTTGAATGCAATATAATGGAAATATAAACATTTCCGTCCATTTGTCTGCAATAAGACTAACACCGGCTAAAATAAAATATACGGCATCACAGGGTGATTTATTGCTGATGACATTTGCGGATGCTGTAGGATTTATTATTATAGGGCAAATTTAACTGTTGATGTAATGTTCGTTTTGCGGGAAGATGACGGAATCTTCTTAATCACAAATAGAGATCGGGTCTGTGATTATATGGTAACATGTACGAATACTTTGATAACATAAACCAGGGGTGCACAAGTGTCAAACTTAAAAATTAAATTTGAACCTTTACGTTGCTGCCAACCGATACATTGAAAAAAGTCATAACTTGCAATAACAATTGTCTCAGACTCCAAAACTGGAATGTTGGTACGAAACCCAACTAGAGAATTATTTGATAATTTGAAGTTTATGTAAATTACATTTATTATTAATTATTATTATTATAAATGACATTATGCAATCATTAATTAGTAAGATATAGTGAAAAAACTTCATCTACACTTCATTTTATTATCGAATTTTCGGAAGAATTTTCTATCTTCCTTCTTCAAGATTACAATGTATAGTCAGGTGATATCAGATTACAAAAAAATTCCTTAGCATAGTTGTTAACAAAACTTAGCATTTTATCCTTAAAATGCTACTAACATATTATTTACAATTGTTACAAATTCAACAATTCTTAATTTTAATACAATTGTTTTATTTTACTAACAATCATTATAATAATCATAATTTTTTAAATTCATCGATTATTACACTTTTTTTGTTCTTGTTCATATGAATTTTTACCATTTCCCTAGCTAAATTTACGAAAATACTCTCAACTTCCAAACCTTTGCTTCTATTGTAATTTAAGTTTCTTGAGTTTCTGATTATTATGCTTTCCAGTATTTTTCTTGTTTTTGTATCTTTTTCTAACATAATTATTTTTACTTCCTCCCTGATCCAATGTCCATTTTTCCTACAATGATATGCTACGTCAGATTTTTCTTTCTGGTCATTTTTAATACAATTAATATGTTCAAGTACCCTCTCCCGTGTTGTTCTTTTACTTTCCCCAATATAAATTTTCCCACAATTTTGGCATTCCAATTCATAGATTAATCCCATGTTAGCTTCATTCTCATTTTTATTAATTTTTTGACATAAAATATTTTTCAATTTGTTGTTGTATTCAAAACCTATCTTGATGTCAAATTTTTTACAAATTTTCTTCAAATACCAACTGCTATTATTTAGATAAGGTACTATAATTGTTTCTTTACTTTTATTTTTATCCATTTCTTTAATCATAAATTTATCATAATTACTTATTGCTTTATTTAGAAAACTAGTGCTATAATCATTTTTCATGAAAATCGTCTTCATGTTTTCAATTCCTTTCTTAAAATCAGAGTCACAACTTGAATTTTGATCCAATCTATGGATGTAGTTATCAACAATATTCTTCTTGATCATAAAACTATGCCCTGATTTAAAATTTAGAATGTGGTCACTTTGAAAGTCTTTTTTGTAATGTCTTAGGTACAAATTGTAATTATTCTTTTTTATCAAACAAACATCCAAATAATTCAATTTTCCTTCCTCTTCTTTTTCCATTTTAAATTTTATGTCTTGATTCTTACTATTAATGATGTTAAAAAAGTTTTGAAATTGTCTCGGGGTCCCAAACCATATAATCAAAATATCATCTGCATAGCGGTAATACTCAAAATTAAATTTAGATTCCTTAATTACATCATTTTCAAAGAAATTCATAAAAATGTTACATAGTAGCATTTTAAGGATAAAATGCTAAGTTTTGTTAACAACTATGCTAAGGAATTTTTTTGTAATCTGATATCACCTGACTATACATTGTAATCTTGAAGAAGGAAGATAGAAAATTCTTCCGAAAATTCGATAATAAAATGAGGTGTAGATGAAGTTTTTTCAATATGTTACGATGTGATTTAAAGAAGAAGTATGGATTTAGAACTTATAAGTAAGATATAGTAATGGTTAAGGGCTTGGGGGATGGGACGCTACGGCCCTCCATCAGAACTTTTATAAAAATATTGACCCTTAGACTTCTAAAGGTTGTGCACCCCTGACATAAACTGAATTTGTTCCGAATAATGCATCAATTTATTCTATAGAACTGAAGTTTTAATAATATGTAGTTATCTAATGAGAGTTTTTTTTAATTTTCATGAAACTAAAACTCAGATGAAGGAGCCTGAAGCTGAAAATTACTATTATATCTTGCATTCATTAACGTACCGAGGGAAGGGGGGAGGTTGATAGGGGTATCTACCCCCCACACCCCTCATTGCATCAAAAAAATGGAAGAAATGTAGCATTGTGGAACTGATGTTTGGTTGGAAACATTTTATTTGTAAACCACCATCCCCATACGAAAAAGGACACAACTTTTTTTTTGATTGGACGGCTATGACCTCCTCTAATAACCCCTCCATTATTTGGGTACATCTATACTTGCATTATTGTCAATATAAATATTATTAATATTTGAAAGCTAAAATTATGCCTTTCCTTATTTATCGATTAAAACTAAAAATGGTAAAAATGTATTTTGTGCATTTATTAGGCATTTTTCTATGAGAAAGCTTTCCTAATCATATAGTTTGTGTTTCTATAAAATCCTTTGCTTCCTTCCAATTTTTCATTATTACTTTTATGAAACTTTAAAAGATTTCAAGTTCTTGGGTTTCAAATTGAATAAAATCTATCTAACTGCAGCTTAGTTATTGGTTAGAATTGATATGTTTAAAAATTGTTGAAGGGCCTTAATTTCCACCCGCTTTGGATTAGATTTGTGATTGCAATAATAAACCTTACAGATTTTGTTGCCATCCATTTCTTTTTTATATAAAATCTGCTTAATATCGCGTTGTTCTTGCATACGAACGAACAGAGATATAAATAGAATCGATAGATGTTGATAGATCAACATAAATGAAAAATACAGAAATACTTTCGAATACATTAGAACTTAAATTACTTGAATTGATAACTATCATTTTAATGAATTATTTTTTTGTTTTCTTTTTTCTAATTAGAATTTGAATCCTATAATGTCACTGAATGTTTTTTTAGACCAATGCTTTTCATCCGGGGTCTTAATATTTCAAATGAATTGAGAATTCTCTTTGGTTAGCAACTTATTTCGGCTTAGCCAGCTTTTAATCAGTGTTAAATATTTAGTTTTATATTTATTCCAATGGATTAAAGCTAATAAGCATTTTTACTCAAAAATATGGATGGTGTAAAACCTGTTAATAGAAAAAGAAGAAAACTGGCACGAAAAAGTCAACAAAAAGTGATCTTGAGGATGAAATATAATATTTCATACATTTATAATTTTGGTTTCATTTATATTACAATATGCTCGACCCCTTCTGATGCCTCTAATACGCCTGTATTCACTTTATCCCCTTGTGGCATTGGAATGCAACTGATAATAAAGCTTCACGAGTAAAGCGTGGTCAATAAGTGTTACCGGCATTTCGGTGCTCTTGTTGAAGTCTAGTGCATGGACCATCGTGTGCTAGCCTTATCAAGGAGAGCTGCATTTGCATAGCCGACATTCCCCCCTGGTGGTGACTATGTCAACTAGAAACTTTTTTCTCATGATTGCATTCCCCCATGATCCATAAGTCTACAATCCGAAATTTGAGATCAATACGCCTAATACTTATCCACTAATGGGACTTGAAACACCTCACCTTATTTCTTGGACAGCTGGTACAATCGATATATAAAATGTTAAATATAATGTATCTCTTAAAACTATATTTGATATGTTATATATATCCATAACTCTATTATTACTTTCATTATTATTAATCTTGAATTAAATGTTTATTAATGATTAGCAGAAAGGCTTCGGAAATAACTTTAAATTATGTTCATGCAATGAAATCATTTACGCTAATATTAAATCGTATCTAATGTAGATTTTCTTCTTTTATTAGTGAACTTGGATCGCAATGCTCCCTCTAGAAGTTGAGATTCCTTGTTACTGGAAGAAGGTTTGTAAAAACCTTGATCTAATGCGAAGACACTCAATTTTCACAGATGTGGTCCTCGTCTGTAAAGGAGTCAAGTTCGAAGCTCACCGTAATCTCCTGTCATCCTCTTGTGACTACTTCCACAACATGTTTAACAGTGGATTGAAGGAGACAGCGGCAACAAGAGTGGACATCTCTGGCGTTGAGCCCAATGGTTTAAAAATCATCTTGAATATTCTGTACTCAGGAAGGATGGCTTCCGTGAGCTTGAAGAACCTCAAGGCTGTTATTCTGACTGCGCATAAGATGCAGCTGAAAGAAATCTACTACTTCTATCGAAACAACTACCTCTCCTATCTTTCCAGAAATAACTTCTCTGAGTTTTGGGATCTGGGAGAGAAGCTGCAAGATGAAACTATCCTGAATGCAGTTTACATCATCACCGATCAGATTTACACAGACGAGAAATTCATCTCCATAGGCATTGAGAAGATTGGAAAACTTCTTAGCTTTCTGTCGCAGCGACATCATGCGTCACACGACCTGCTTCTAAAGGTGATAGAGCAATGGACATGGTCACAACAAACGGACCATGAGGAAGATCACATCAAGTACTTCTGCGAACTTTTCAAATTCATCAACTTGTCTAATCTCTCCAAGGACGTAATTTCAGAGTTTATTCTTCAACATCCAAATGTGAGGGAGTCGATGCTCTTCACAGGAGAGCGATTTTCTAGTTTCTGTAACGCCTTCGAGTTCGTGTCGGTTTTAGAAGCTGTAAAGCAGTGCTGCCCAAACGCCTTCTTGCTGGGACGCAACGCCAGTGACTGTGGTAGTAAGTTATTCTGTCTGATGAAAACCAGGATGGACAACAAGCCAGATGAAGTTATGAAGTTTCAAGCGAGGGATGCAGTATTGGTAAAATGTGATAATATCTTTACTCTGTGTCTGACAGTGGTGGATGATAAAAGCAATGAGGCTTATCTTGTTCTCCACAAAGCTGAAGATAACAGCTGTTCCAACAACAAACTCAACAGAATCAACCTTGGACCCTCTTTTTCTGTTGGCCCAACACGAATGGTAACAGCAACGGAGTGGGGAGATGAACTCGCTTGCGCTATCTATTGTTTAGGCAAGAAAAACTATGATTTCATTACCTACACCATGTCCAAGGGCACTATCCATTCTAAAATGAGTGTGACCAAGAACCCTATAGTTAGTCTGCAACTCCTGTCAGATGGCAAAGAGCTATACAAGGTAACGCAGTCAGCTAAGAAAGGAACCTTCGCTGATCGCTTACTGAGTACCATCAGTGTCAGTCTCATGAAGTTCTCGACAGTCGCCCAAAAGTTCCGCTTACTCTATCCTCACTGGATTACTTCTGATAACCGGTCCACAGACAAGTGGTTTGCTTGTTTAACTCCAACACACATGATCATCAGATTCTTTCCGGGCAGAAGCGCTTACTTTGACTTGGCCAAGAAAGAGCTCGAATACTGCTATGAGAATAACAATCTTCCCGGGATCACATCCATTCAAATGGTAGGGAAGACTGCATGGGCTCTGACCTCTAAAGGAGGCATCTACATGCAAGACTTAATTTCTAACGACGAATGGAAGCCAGTCACTGAGTCAACAGAATTTTCAATTAAATACAAGCAGATGGTGCTCATGCAGAAAAATTTATAACCAAATTTCTTCTTTCAGTACCAACTTCTCAACTAATATTTACAATGTTTTAAAGAAATCCTATTGTTTGATGGTCCTTAAAATAAAATATTTGCTTATTCCAAACAACGATCTCTATGTGAATCACCAAGAAAATTATACAGCCTGATTCATGAAAATTAATCTAAAAAAGCAGAGAAAAATAAACAAAACAAAACAAAAAACTTAAAAATATAAATGATTTATATAAAAAAAATAAGAGTTGAAATGTATTTATATATTAGATAACTTTCGTTAGCGTAATCATAAGACTTAAAAAATAAATAGTAATAAAAATAACAAAGATAATTATGTCACCATCTGTCAATGGAATTTCAGTACTTTACATTATATCTTTTCTGAATTTTGTGTAAACATTATAACTATATAATCTGGTATTGCAGAAATGGTTGCCATCATGAACTCTGTAACATCTGTGTTAAAAATATTAATTCAGAAAAGCAAAAAAAGGACTTTAAAATAATTTATTGTATTTTTTATGAAAGTACTATATTTGGTCTGTATGATAGCAAAATAAGTATTACATAACCTACTGATTCTGTAAACTTTTACAATATTCTTTTCCTCTACATATGTTAAAACATATCAACATTAAACCTAAATAATAGTAGTATTGATGTACATATAAATTTAATACGATTTAACAACTTTTTAATGCCTGGCTTTTCATGACTAAACTTTGAAGTGATGAATTTTAAGAAACAACTCTCATATCTTTCTAAGAGACTATTCATAAATACATTTTCTAAACACAAATGATCTTATAAAAAGTAATCGATAGTAAGGAATATTTAAAACCAGTATATGTAAAGGAAAATTTACCGACAAAATTCATATAATTCAGAATGCTATTAAAAACAATGTATAAAACAATAAATAACAAAAATGTATTGAAAGAAAATATTGCAAATAAAAAAAAAAATTCTTGTTTCATTATCTTTGCATTTAATTTTATGAAATATTAATGAACAACCAAAGATTTCTATTCTCTGCTTTTCCTTTATAATGTAAATACTATTACATATTAAACTGATGATCTGCTATACCAGGGTTTCTCAATCTTTTTTTACCCATAGACCCCTTTCCCTTCTTTTTTTTTTGGTGGACCCCCTCTTAGCTAAAAAGTAAAGGGATTATATTAATAATCAACGAAATAGTAAATGGTTATGCTTTATTTTGAATGAAAACTAATTTAATGCACATAAATTATTCTGCAGTGGTAAATAATACATATTCTACACACTGGTAAATAATTCATAATAAAACACTTTAAAATAAGTATGATTCCATGAGATCCCTGTGGACCCCGAAGAATATTACGTGGATCCCCAGGTTGAGAACTCCTGTGCTATACGAACAGTTTAGATAACGTGTTCGTGTTATTGAAGAGCATTAAATTTGTGTTTTCTCCAAAACAAGAACTAGTTCGATACCACAAATATGTGAAACAAACCTTTAGAAAACTTCTATGCGTCAAAGTGAAAGAATTGAAAACAATAACAGCATTTTCTATGTTGGTAAAAATTATCTTGTCTATTCTTCCTCATTATATTTCTATTAAAAAATTATCCCGCTCTCTTATTCATGTACAATCAGAAATAAATACACAGCCACTAGAATATAGAACTTCATAATTATGCGTTATTATCAGTAAATGTTATTTGGAGAGTTAATAATTAAAATTATGAACTACTTAAATGTGGTACTCAACAAATGATAACCAATCTAAATTTAAAGTTTTTCTATTTTATTTTATTTTATTTTATTTTATCTTATTCCGTTCTGTTTATATCCTGGAAATATTTTTCTAATTTTTTTTTATATTAGGATCTTCAATATAATGATAAATAGATCTATAATATAATAGCATTCAGATGGGATAACAGTACAACAATTACAGAGAAAGTGAAAAAATGGAAAGAGCAGTATTTTTCTTAAGTAGGACAATTGAACATGCAGGAATTGTAACGTGAAAAGGGGAACTGAAAAATTGCACATTAAGTTTGCTTTCGAGGCCTTGGGCTATCGTCAATTGTTCAAAGAATTTTTGATAAATTTCAGTTTGTATAATTTACTAAAGAGAAAGTACTCAGTACATTAGAAGAAAATAAATAAAAAGTAATCGATAATTTCAAAATCGCTATTCTGAAGATGACTACAAAACATATTCTTTTATCTAACTTTACTAAACACTGAATTTTTGATAAATTTTTATCTGTTTTTTTTTAATAGAAAAGGTAAATTAGAAAAAAGAAAAATTGAATGAAGTTTAAAATTACTGTTCTTAGAATGATGTAAAAATCAGTTTAGTTTAGTAAATAACACCTATTGGTGCATAATAAAATGATATTCCAAAACATTAGGAAAATCTTTGTCATTACTTTCCTAAAATCATTGCGAAAACCTGTCAAAGTTAGTGTCTCAACAATTGATGATTAAAAAAAATTCTGTTAACAATAAAAATTTCTCATTGTGTATGTTTTTTTTTTTTGAGGCACCACTGCGCTTCCGATATATTGTTCATACTAGCCTCAGTACGGAGACCTTGTTATTTGCTGTGACTTCTCCTGGCTGATGATCGTCAAAGAGCGTGAAACAGCTGTTCCAGGATGTCACTTGTAAATAACTTGGTCTCACCCATTATTATTATTAATAAAAATTTCTTTCTAAGTTTTAGACAAGGTACAGTGGAGATACTATTTATTGCTGTAAATCTCATTCTTCGAATAAGACAAATACGTAGTAGCCTTTTCTATATTGATAATTTTTACCAAATTTGCTTTAAGGCAGGGATGCCCCGGGGAGGGGCGAATCTAGGCGGTCTCCTATGTTCCAGCAATAAAACTTCCATTCGGCCAGCCATAAAAATATGATGCTTATTTTCTCTGTTTAAAATTCGGCTTGCTCTAACAAAGCCCATGATAATAATGAGCTACAGATAAACAAAAAAATATGTAATTTTGAAAAGCTTGTAGGGAGGTTGGAAGTTGGATCGTAGGAGGAAGGGGGGGGGTGTCAGGACATTATCATGGAAGAAAGGGGGGGCGGCCCGCACTTCTAGCTCGCCTGGGGCCCGCTCCTCCCTTGGTCTGGTTAAGATATCTCCGAATGTAAATCAACTCATTTTATTTTTAAGTTATTCCCGCCGTTCTGATGTGGTCGAAAATATGCTGGGTTTTTTTCCCTTTAATGTTTCTATTGAAATCTTAACAACACATAGATTCAGTGTATCTACTTTCCTAATTTTTTTAAGATCTGCATTTAACGTGTGAATAACAGCTATAGTATAAAACAAGGTAGCACACTTTAGTAATACTAAAATTAATACAAATTCGTAACGAGTGATCTGAAGAAGGTCATTTGAAGAACAGTCAATGTTCGAAACTGTCCCTAATACTGTGATGGTGTTTCGGCCACTGGTCGAAGATCAGACTGGAAGCAAGTGAGAACTGTAACTGAACTTTTTTTATTCGAAGAATCAGGGGTTTTTATAAACTTATTTACAGGGCTGTGATTGGTTGGCGTGCTTTACAATTGATTGGGGGATTTAAAACACAAGTGGTC
>JAFIDM010000004.1:37090035-37111043 GCA_023159025.1 Thereuonema tuberculata | reverse complement strand
TCATTAGTTTTTATTAATTTATATTTAGTTAGGTTTAATTAAATTAATGAAATTGATTTTAATCTTAAAAATAAGGAATTACTCAAAAAAAGCTTTTAACATTGTTTTATAATTTCCAAAAACTGTTATTTTCACTCTTTTTAAAGAAAAAGGAATAAATTTATAAATTTTTCTGTTTATTAATTATAACTCCTAAAAAAAAAGAAAATCCTGCAAATTTTTAATTCTTTCTATTTTCAGACTCAATTTTTAAAAAGTTACATTGTAGTGTTATTTATATCCTAGTCAAAGATTAGTGAATTTAAAATTTACTGATAATATTTATTTCAAGTAATTTCTGCAAGATTCATTGCAGAGTTTTTTATAACATAAGATACTGAAATTTCCACACCCATTTCAGAATTAATTTTTCAGTTGATTTTACTGTGATTTTTTTAATTTAATTTTAATTTAAGGTCCTGACTTAGGCAAATGCAGGCGACTGGAAACCTTTTATTTCTTTTATATATTTCCTTTTCCAATGCACCTAAAATTCTGAAAATTAAAATATGAAAATTAAAATACGCTTCACATCTGGGATTTGTATTTTCTTGTTTTTAATTTTCAAAATATTCTGAATTAATTAAATTAAAATTCAATACCAATCATTTTTTTTTTTTTTTTGGTTTTTCGAATTGGTAGCCTACTCGGTATTTTCAACTCAAAAAAACTTGACGAAAATCTGAAATGATAAAAATTGGTAAACTAATGATTTGTATTTAAAATATTTATTATTAGTGAAATAGTTAATTTAAAAAAAAATAATTTAATCTCACGCAATTTATAAAAAACACAAATTATTATTTTACAATTTTTTTCATCATTTCAGGTTTTTGTCATTTCTTTTAAGTTGAAAACGCCGAGTAATACCTCAAAAACACCCAAAAAACTGACTGTTTTTGAATTTTAATTTAATTAATACTGAATATCTTGAAAATTAAAACAAGAAAATAGAAATCCCAGATGCTTCACATATTTACATTTTCAGAATTTTAGGTGCATTGGAAAAAGAAATATATAAAAGAAATAATAGGGTTGCAGTAGCCTGCATTTGCGTCAGGATTTTAAGGTGTTGGACAGATTCACAAAGTTATTAAATTATGTGGTTATGTGGTTCTCAAATTTCAGTAGTTCACATGTCTGCCAATAGTGGCATTGCATTGAATGTTAGTTCCAGAAACAATTAATTTAAAGTATTTTATATGGAGCATATAAAATGTAATTAATATAATGGAGCAAAATTCAAGCATGACAGTGAAATAATTAATATACAGTTTGCTGAATAAATACACATTCTGTGATCTCCTCAACTACTTTCTACTCGTATCTGTAGATCTGTTCTGTCTGTTTTAGAATATTGTGGGGAGCCTGAAAACTTTAGTATTTAGAACTATAAGGATGTCAGGTCAAAATATCAAAATATCCATCTTAATAAAAACAGGCGAACTGTTGTTGAACGTTTAGATTACGTAGGGGGCACCACAAGCAAGCGTGAAATATCAAAATATGAAAATCTAGATAATGGGAATTGTTAAAATTACTATGATAATAGAATTATTCTCTTGGCGAGAAATATCGTTAAACGTTTATTAGTTTAAAGTCTCATGTAATCCGACCCCCCCCCGGTTCCCCAATTAGGTGTTTGTGAGGGGGGGGGGGGCGCTGATACTATGTTACTGGGGCCCGGGCAGAACTGAACATTATTTTTTTATTAATTCAGTTACAATAGAATAAGAAATTAAAAACTGTGGCACTATTACTATTGACTAGGCCTGTTTGATCGTCCGTCGTGTAATCTGATTCGGTAGGGAGGGGGAAGGTATCGTCTAAATCGAAGAAATCTATCGATGGAGACGCCAGTCCACAAATCTGGATATAATGACCGGGTCTGCAAAATTGGGATCTGGATGTAAGACTAGTTTTTAATGGAGTACAAAATACAGTAATAGACACAGAAGTGCTAAAATTAGTGAATTATCATTAAAACATCCAAATTTATCCGCTTTTCTTTCTTCTATTCTCTGTAGGTCCGTATGTAAACTATGAACCGGGAGATGAATTTCAAGTAAAGATCATTCCATTTCATTGGGTTCGAATGCAGCAAAAGCTTGACACCATGAGGCAGCAGTCAGTGTTCACTGATGTTGTTTTAGTTTGCCAAGGGAAGGCATTTGAAGCTCATAAAAACATTCTGAGTAGTACTTCAGAGTATTTTTATAACATGTTCAGCTGTGGTCTTAAGGAATCGAAAGAATCCGTCGTGGAATTCCCTTCAATTCAGCCTGTGGGCTTGGAGATCATTCTCAATGTCCTTTATACGGGGCAAATGAAATTCACTGATTTCGAAACATCCAGGCAAACCATGATTGCTGCTCATTTGATGCAATTAGATAACATTTTTGAGTTTTACAAGAGTTTTGTGATTGCAGACATAACAGAGGAAAATCTCATACAAATATGGACGGTTGGTGACGAATTAAACGATACCAGCATATTAGAGGCTATTTACAACAGGGTGTATGTTATTTACAAATACAACAAATTTCTTCAAGCCAATGGCCTTCAAGTGAAGCGAATGCTGCAGTTCCTTATTGAAAAAGATATTGCGCCCGAAGAATTATTGTTGAAAATCTTAATTCGTTGGACCTCAGCAGCAGTTGATGTTAGACTCAACTATTTTTCTGAATTCATCCACTACATCAATTTTGGTAATATTACCTTACAGCAGTTCAATAGCATTCTGCAAGACACCAGCATAAACGTCCCAGACTCCTTAAAGGACAAATTCTTTTCAATTTTTTATGTTGTCTACAGTTATTTAGCGACAGTAGAAGACTGGCGAATTGTTGAAGAATGTATGGTTAACGTATATGTTTTAGGAAGCAACAGTCATGGAGGCGTGGCCATGCAGAGGACGAAATTGGGACACTGGTCCGATATTCACTTGAATGAGAACATTAGTCAAGCTGCTTTAGTGGGTAATAGTGCCAATTTGTGCATTCTGACAATGGAGAAAGGAACTGCTGTAATAAACACTTTCAACAAGAAAGGATTACACTGGAAACGCAAAGAGTTAGATACTCAATTCGAGATAGCCTTTGTCAACACTGTTATGTTTCAAGAAGACCTGATCACACTATACTATGTGCCTGGATTAAAGTTTTTCAAATTCTTCAAGTACTTACCATCAGGAGAAATTATCAGAAACCGCTGTGTTTCTTCTTATGAGATAATTAAAGTTCAAATGTTGTCCTGTGGTACGGCGCTTTTCCGGATTGTGCAGTGGGTAGAAAGGGATGTTGATGACAAAGGTGTATTTCTCAGCCTCACGTACTACACTCCCGAGGGTTTTAAATTACTTCACAATGACTGGATTAAGAGTGAACTTGATGTTAGTGACTGGTTTGCTTTCATCTATCGAATGCAAATTGTAATCAGGTTTTTTCCGGGGAAAACATTTTATTTCAATTTGTACGACAAAACCTTTCAGTACAATCGGGAAAACAACAGCTTGAAAGGTGTGATCTCCCTTAGACGTAACGGAGACACTCTCTGGGGGTTGACTGCAGATGGGAGCCTGTATATTCAAGATCTGAAAATGCCAAAAAGCGACTGGAAATTCATTACAAAAGCCAGCAATCCTTTAATGTCTTACCAAGACATGATTCTTTCTACAGTGTAAATTCTAAAATCGTGAAACAAATCAAAAATAGTAAAATTTCTTTAAATCATAACTCAAAAAAGAATAGAATTAGTATTTGTCAAAGTGAAATATTGTCAAAGCAAAATTCTGTAGCTGACGTTAAAAGACTGTCCACATGTAAGAAAAACAAATTAAGACAAAAGTGCCAATAAATCATGTCCTACAATTTCCAATATTTAGTGAAATTGTCTTCTTTGAAATTAAGTCTAGAGACAACTTAAGTCTTCAATATATTTTATCAAGAATAATAGGGTTACTGGATCGTACTGTATTTGATAACGTCTCGCTATTTTAAATTCGTGATGAGTTTCCGTTCCTTGTCCAAGCCAGTAATTTTATTAAGCCTTAACAGCTATTCAGAGAAATATTTATATCTTTCAAAGTGGATTGCCTGAATCTTTTATTGTAATTACAACAGTTTACTATAAACAGAATACTCAAAGGGATCAGCCTAATCTTGAAATTTTAAATTATCCTACGTTTAAATAGCTTTTATTTCGACAGCTAGTTAATATTTTAGTATTCCGTAATAAGTTGAAGAAATTATGATTTAATTATGAGCCAAATGAATTAGTTACAGAACATTGTGTGATTCACAAAAAACACAAGGAATGAAATGGCTAGGTCATTTAGAAAGGATGCGAGGATCCTTAAAAAAAAATAAAGGGAGATTTTGTATGAAAAGAAAGAAATTGCATCCTAAAAAGAGATTGTTAAATATTTATTTTTAACAACTGGGAAAGGTTCGAAGTGATCTCCCAATTAACATTCTTCCTTCTCCAAAACACGACAACTTTTTATTTTGTAATCCGCGCGAAACACTGGTATTTTGCTAGAAGTAAACAGAACTTACTCTTAACAACTAGCAGCCGACTTTTCAGTGCAATATCTTTAACTTATTCATGCTAGATTTTTTCATGTAGTTTGTTTTCAATTCTGAAAAGTAACTAAATTAAGAAGGAAAACAATTCAACAGCTACCAGACAACCTAAATATGAACATGAAAAGCAATAGTAGGTAATCAAACTTTATATTTTTGCTAGATATTGCAAAAAGTGAAATATTCGCTCTCCTAAGGGGGGGGGGGGACAGGGACACTGTATATTATATCTTTTGAGAAACGTTTCATAAATACATATCCACTAGCCCACAGCCTTAAAGTAGCCGGCGAATCCGATTATAAAAGTAAAAACAAAATTATAAAATAAAAACACTTCCGGCTACTGATCTCGAGGTTTTTAACTAATTAATTCATAAATCTCCTGCACATAACTAAGCTTTCCTTTTACTGGGCTAGTACAGCTGATAAGAGGTGGCCCCTGAAATAGATATAGTCTGGAATATTTAAAAAAGTGTATGCTTAGGCCGAGAAGAGCCTAAGTTATATTTTTAATTTACTCATGAAAGGTAACTCAATAATGGAATTAAACGAGGAAGTGATAGGCGAATAAATTAGAAGGAAAAATAAAAATTTCTTTCAACAGCTGTTCAAAAATCAGACATTACTGATATAAGATTAAAAGTTAAGCACTGAAGTATTTCAGTCATTCTAATATTACTTTTTACCCTTTTATTCAAAGTTGTTATTCACGGTATTATTTACGGTAATTACAGTTTATCGGAAAGTGATTTTTTTGCCTAAAACCTAATCTGAGATTTACTTAAGTTCACTGATAAACGTTGCGACTGAAGATATACGAAAATAGCATATTAAACAAATATTGCCCAAATCTTTATTATTACAGAGTAGGACTTTTTTTATTATGCATTCAACGAGAAATTGATTCAGAGAGTTGTCTGAAACAGTTTAGGTCCAAAGATTTTCTGCCATTCTAGCAGCAAAATTCCGCACAACACTTGTGATCGTTGATTGAGGATAACAGCGATACCTTACAGTACTTGCAAGCGGGATCCAGCACTTTATGACGCTCTCTACAAACTACTCTCTTATCAAACAATTTGTAGCAATATTCAATGGACCACATCACTCTTCCACTGCTCTAATGTTCAATCACGATTAGGCCTTTTTCGAATTCTGATAAATCTTGCGTTTCTCCACTTTTATATGAACAACTGTGAATAGCTGATGAGCTATTTATAAGACTCCCAAAATACATCACTGTTGCTTTTACATATATTTTCATTTCTTGAGTGAATTGTTTTATCTTTTAAAGGTTCGCAATTTTCTTTGCCACTATGAATTTTGAATAGTGCTGCGAATTTGTCAAGATATTTTTGATAAAAAATATGCGGAATATTCTAAAATAAAAATGAGGAAAATCTTTCCTAAGTTCATATACCCAATAAGGCAAATCTCTTCTCTATTTAAAAATGAAAATTCTTATATTTAGATAACTTACAGAGCAATGAGTCAGTACTTTTACACAACAGAAACTTAAATAAATAGGAATAATTAAAGGATAACTTTTGTGATAGTATATAAGAAATGTTTCCTCTTCGAACCATTCATGACCCATGAGTTCGTCGAAGATATTGGCTCCGGCGTTTCTATGACAATCGGGATCAGTTGAAAGTGGGTGGAACAATCTCGGGTCTCCATTTTACAGGAAGCCTCCTGAACTCGAGGACCTCGCCTATAGAACTAACTTTGAAAAAAAAATCTTCCACCACTCGAGGATTGAACCGTGCTCATCCAACCCTGAATTCCAGTTCTTATATCATTACATCAGAGGGTTCATGTATTAATGGAAAATCAGAGGTATATCATTTTCCATTAACCTTAATTTTTAGCAAAATCTCGATTTTAACGATTTTTTTTTTAATCATTATTAATTTTAAACTTAGTAAAACATATAAACTTAGAGAAAAAGAAAATTAAGTTCATGATAAAAACGATAAGTACATATAAGGTACGTAACCTTTTAATAAATAGTGGGAGCAATAGAAAATATTTATATTAAAAAATTATGGAAAAAGTTAATCTTATTGATATTAACGAATAAGAATAAGAAATACTATAGACACATCAATGTCTTATATTAAAAATCTTGTATTTAAAAAATCATTTAATTAAACAAATAAGGTTCCGTGGACAGTTTCGAAGGCGTCGTAAGTCCTCCATCATCAGCAAGATGACAGATGGAAGAAAAAAACAGGTTTATATAATGAAAAATAATGTATTCAAGATTAAAGGATCAATCGTTGAATAGCGTTATAGGAACGTAGCGGTCTTGTGTTGACGTTCTCGATGACGAAAAAGTGAGATGGGTTGATGTCATCGACAACGTCAACACATTTTCGTCATCTACAAAGGAAATCATGCTAAAGAGATAGAAGATCATTTAAGTGTTAGCTATAAAGAAACTTGAAACATTCAAAATGCTGGTATATCATAGTGTGTCAGAATTTCTTGGACAGAAAGGGGCATCAGTACTAAAATTTCAACAAGAATGTTAAAAGGATTTGAAACCAAGGAACATAAAGTTATAATACAAGGTTGTAATTAAAGTTCGCCGCTAGAGGGGGCTTTTACAGCTATACGAACGGAAAACGAAAACAGAATGTTCAAAAACACATTTATTTCACACAAACAGTATCAGACGTTTGAACGAGTCATTTGATGTTGCTCATTATGGTCTCCTTGACAAATGTGAGTCATTTGCAGACGAACTATATGCTCAACCGCTGACCGTAGGTGATCACCCGTGATAGTTCGCACATATAACGTAATACTGTCTTTTAGTTCTGCTAATGTTGCAATTCCTCCACGAGACACCACATCCTTTAAGTATCCCCACAACTAAAAATCGCATGCAGTTAGGACAGGAGAACGTGGTGACCAGGCAGCAGGGAACATGTGACTAATTACTCGATCATTGGTAAAGTGTTGACGCAACAAAGTTTTGCACGAACTTTCCGATATGAGAAGGTGCACCATCTTGATAAATGAGATTGAATCAAGGACTGTCTTTCCTGAAGCTGTGGTGTTACAAAGTTCTGGAGCAGTTCACGATATCTAGCCGCAGTCACGGAACATTTCGAGGAACATTAGTAGTAATTTCTTCAAAAAAGTAAGAACTCAGGATAAAGTTGGATGTGACCCCACACCAGACTGTAAGCTTGGGCGTATGCAAAGGCATTTCCTGGTAGCGCGTGGATTTTCCTTGGCCCACAAACGGCAATTCTGGGTGTTCATAGAGCCATTCAAATAAAAGTGTGCTTCGTCGCTCCATAGGATGTCCAATGCAGGCCCCCCATATCAAATTCCGGGCCTAGGTACCAAATACAATACCGGGCCTTTTCCCCCTCCCCCCATGTTATGAACAAAATCAAAAAAAAAAAAAAAGGAAATCTCCAATTTGACAACCAAAAAAAAAAAGAAATCTCCAAATCGACAACCCCGGGCCCCTTTGGATTTCAGCCCGGGCCCCCTTTGACGGCCGGGCCCTTGTGGGGGCACTGGTTCCATGGCCACGACGTGTCAACTTCCATCCTCGCCTGAAAGGTCAATGCAAAAGTGAGTCGTTTCTCCTTGTCGACTGGAAGCAGTTCTTATCTGTGACTGATCTTGTATGGAAAAAAATGAATTAAGTTTCTGAGGATCTTTCTAACTGTGCTCCAGGGTAGATCTAATAGTCGTGATGCGTCTTGGGCTCTACCTGAACCTGCAGCGTTCTCCAGCGACTGCTGAACGATTGATGTCTTCAATCACTTGATCACCGATGCACTTTCGTCCTCTGCAACGTTGCAAACTTAAAGATCAGGTTTCTTAAATTTTTTTCATCATTTTTCTCACACCTTGTGGCAACATCGGTCCATAGCGTACTTTTTTAGCCCGACGAAATTCACGAATCGCAGCTACAGCATTACCATGACTTTCGTAATAAAACTTGACCATCGACGCACGTTCTTGTTAAGTCATCGTCATCACGGCTGTTGCTATTAACACGTTCTCAGTTTACACCTATTATTTTATAGCCCCAGTCGGCTGTGTTCCTGATATCTTTGCAAATCAGATTGTTTTCTCTTTTGCGTAAAGATTAACCCTAGGCAATTGTGATGACATTTGGATCACTTTAAAAACCATTCTGTTGTTATAGCACTGCATGTTTAATGTTTTACTACAATTATTTTCATTGTTGTAGCAAAAAGCGCCCTCTAGCGGACGATTTCGTAATTATTATTTTTTTGCAGAATCGTTGATTGCATTCTTTGAATAGTATGTGTACAACTTTTGGTGTTTCCGACTATTGGTTGCTGCTGCAGGATGCTCTAAATAGGCCAACTTTAATTATAATCACCTTGTATTTTGGACATGCTGTTAGAAACAGTACATAACGCCTTCTTCAATTTATTATAGTAGGAAAAATTACCCAGTGTACTCAAATATAAATATCTTCTCAAATAGTAGAAGATATACGACATGACTTAAGTATTTAAAAGTCAATAACGTACTTAGATTTTTTTTTTTCATTCATGATCACCTCGAACCATGAGATTTTGTTTCCAACCAAGAAAAAAAATTATTATCAAAAATCGCTTCCATTTCGATGTTCTGTTATATAAAATTTTATGAAGTTTCAATTTATAAAAAGATTGAAATTACGTAAATTATTTATTCGTTAAAAATATATTTCATAAGAACTAGTCGAAAAAATTAGTACATTTTAACTAAATTTTGATTTCTTGTCAGTTTCTTTTCCTAAGATACATTGACGGAAATGGAAATTCCAACAAAACGGAGTTACGCTAGATGAAGAATATTTGTCTACATGTGTTATTACATTAATACCAGCTTCAACGACACAACTCAGATGATACGGAAATGTCTAATTGAATTTTCCATTAGACACGTGTGAAGCTGTTCGTAAGTGTTACTGACACAGTGAAAGACTGTGATGACGGTGCTACGACTACACGGAATTGTCGCAAAAGCGACAACGAACTGCAAATCGGCAATTAACCACTTTGAACGAGACCTTCAAGAGGATGAATTTTCATTTCGTGAGATCGCGGCAAGAATGGGTATTGACGTCTTCACCGTGTACAACTGTTGCAGCAATGGTCCGGGAAGGCACTGCTATTAGAAGATATGTGTCCGGGACCTTCCGGTCTACTGAAGAGAGAGAGAAGTTCGGCGCATTCAGAGGATGGTCCTAGCGGATCCTAGAACGTCAACACCGGAAATTCGAGCCGTATTGAGACCCGGCTTCACCACAAAAACTGTTCTGAATCGTCTACTGGAAAAGATGTTAACGTGTTACCCTGGTCGGCAAGATCACCAGATCTTTCGCCAATACAGCTTGTTTGGGACATGATTGGACGTCGGCTCCTTTCTCTTCCGCGACCCGTAACGACCATTGCCGATCTGACCGTAAAAGGGCAGCAAGCGAGAACATCATCCCACATGATGATATCTGACACCTCTACGTTCGGATGAATGCCCGTGTGGCGGTGCATTCAACATGGTGACGACAGTGGGCACTGAAGGAGACGATATTCAACTTTCATCTGGCACTGCAGATTCATGCGAGTTGTGACATGAAACATATCAATATAATAACTCACATAGACAAATATTTTGTGTAATTTTTATTCATTTAGCACAACTCCTTCTTTGAGTTTGGATTTCCATTTCCGTCAATATATTTAAATAGCTACAAAATTTCAAACCAGTCAGATTTCAGCTGCTTTATACAGAAAGACAGACTGACAGAATCATATTAATACTTAACAAACAATTGATTAAATTTGACCGATTATTTTCATGATTCTTATGTCCCCAAGGATACTAAAAAAAAGTGAAATTTAGATTAATAATATGACCAATAATGCTGACCAATAAACTTACTTTTCTGTAGAAGAAATTTAAAGAATTATGAATATAGTTTTCATGTTCTAATTTTTTACTTAAAAATCGATTTACCAGTAAACAATCGTAAATAATATTAGGAAAGCAGCTTCAAATAACACGCAAGAATGATCTAGTCATATCTCAGTCAATATTGAATTATAACGATTTTAGCTATGCAACTATATTGTTGAAAATTACAATATTAACTCTTTGTTTACTTAGCAAACCAAATAAATCTCGCTTGTTTTATTGAAATCTCGAATAAAGCGAGAGGAAGACGAGAATTATATAAAAGGAGGCTTAGTTGGATGGCGGTCAATTCTTTTTTCATTAGATTTCCATGATCAAAATTAAGTGTGCTTAATATGACGTAATTTATATCTTCAACATGATTCAAAATTTTTAGTATTTAACACCAATTGTAAAGGATCAACAGTTTATGTTGCAAAACTATCAAATCGAAAGTAAGTCTATTTGCATTCATAAAGTATTCATTATCTATATATGAGTTTGCATATTTCTTGTTTAATATTCTTAAATTGCAATTTTTAAGGTAACTTGATTCAATAAAATAGATAAGATATTTTCTTCGATAGGCCTGAGTTAGGCCTTATTGGGATTTTGGGTTTCATTGTTAAGGAGTTATTTATGAGCTGATATTATTTATTAATCTCAATTTATAAAAAATTCCAAGCATTATTCTTAATTTCCCTTAGAAAACTTATTCTTTGTGTTACTACATAAAAAACATGTAACAACCAAATTCAAATTACGTTCCGAAATTTTCGTAAACCTAAAAATTGTCCTTTTTTTTATACATAGTCTTAGAATATTTATTTACAACTTATAATTTTGTAGCAGATTTGTGTTTATATATTGACTAGTTACTACATTCTGAAGTCTTATGATTAACTGGTTTTTTTCGAAGAATTCTTCGTTTCTTGCTTTTTAAGAAAAATTCTAATAAATAGTATTTGTACGTGTTTATAAATGAGAAACAAAAATAAGAAAAAAAAATTATATTTTTCTTTTCTAAGTTTGTATATTTTTTTAAAACTCCAGCAGTTAAAAGTCTTCACGACTAGATAGTTCCCAAAGCATAATCTACTTAGGCCGGGAATCATTTCCTGATATCCTTAATATACTTTATAGGTAAAAAAAGTGGATAGGACTAAGAATGTTCAATTAACAATTTAAATCAAATTTACTTCAATTTACACATCCAATTTACTCTTCTTGCAGGTCAAAAGTTATTTCTTTTAAAAAGCTGTAGGCATAGTCCATATCGATTCAGGCAGGGGGATTACCTTCATAGTCTCAGATGTTTTTGAATTTAACGTATGTTAAAATTCAGGAAAAAAGTAGATACCCGTATTTTTTGTTTTGTTCAAAAAAATTCCTGGCCCGAGATACAGGGCGCCAAAGATGGCACCTCGGGCGTCATTTCTCCCTTGCAATTTTCGAAACGCTCTATCTCTAGAACGGTTCAAGATATTTTGTTGCGGTTTTTTTTTATTTGAAAGATAATATTTGTCAAATTAAAATGATATACTTCGTTTGAAAATGTGTCTTCAAGTTCTCTTGCTAAAGCCTTCCTAATTTTTTTTTTTTTGAAAATTCAAAATTATTTTTTTTTAAAAATGCCAATCTTAAAATTTTTAATTTTTTGACTGTTGATCAGTGCCGTAGAGTACTACATTTCCTGAAAAGGAGAACTTCCACTTTTTGAGTTTAACATTTTATAAACAATTGAAAATTTTGTCATACATTAAACCATTTCTATTACCACATACTCACATATTGGCCTTATGAAAAGTTGCTTAAGCCAACCGAGTGGGTATACAGCGCTACTGAACATGGAAAGGGGCCTTGCGATGGTGTAGGAGGCCTGCTGAAGCACCACGCTGCAAAACATAATCTTTCCAGCCCAAATACAGCTGCAATTCAGAATGCCGAATATTTTACACGAGTGTTGAAATCATACACGTCAACAGTCTTCATTCTGTTGCCTAAAGAGGAAGTTGAAGAATTCCGCCAGCAGAAAAAACAAGAATGGTCAGACCAAACTGCCCCTGTGAAAGGAATTCAGAAGATACATGTGTGGACTCACAATGATGGGCGAATCTATATTGCACGGACTTTAAAGAGCAGAAAGAGGAAATTTCATTTGAACAACCAAGATCTCAGAAACAGCAGGAGAATATTCAGATTCACAACTTACAAAGAGGGATGTTTGTGGCATGTGTGTAAGACTGCGACTGGTGGATTGCAGAGGTTATAGATATCCACTAGTGCTCACTTCAATTCGCGATGTTTTAAAGATTGTGGATACCCCAGTTCCTATTGGTTTAACAGGAAGGCATCAATATCAAAGGAAGATAATGATATAGTTGAACAAATTTTTAGTTCATTGAATTGGCTAATTTCAGAGTTCTAAGCAGAGTGCACAGAAGTGGTATGCCGTGAAACCTGTTATATGTTTAAAAGTTTTGAAAGCTGTGTCTGTTGACTTATTTTTATTACGAATTAAAATGCTGTATGTCAAATAACATTAGATTTTTATTTCATGAGGCCAATATGTGAGTATGTGGTAACGGAAACTGGTTTAATGTATGATAAAATTTTTAATTGTTATAAAATATATTAAACTCAAACGTTCTCCTTTTCAGGAAATGTAGTACTCTATGGTACTGATCAACAGTCAAAAATTAAAAATTTTGGGATTGGCATTTTTGAAAAAAAATTATTTTTGATTTTTCAAAAAAAAATGAGAAGGCTATAGCAAGAGAACTTGAACATACATTTTCAAACGAAGTATATCATTTTAATTAGACAAATATTATCTTTCAAATAACAAACACCGCAACAAGATATCTTGAACCGTTCTGGAGATAGAGCGTTTCGAAAATTTGCCGAAAATCGCAAGTGAGAAATGACGCCCGAGGTGCCATCTTGGCGCCGTGTACCTCGGGCCAGGAATTTTTTTGAACAAAACAAAAAAAATACTTTTTCCTGACTTTTAACATTTGTTAAATTCAAAAAAATCTGAGACTGTGAAGATAAGATTTTTTTCTTTGCCTGCCTGAATTGATACGGACTATGCCTGTAACTAAATACGCAAACATGGCTACTTGTTAGTTCATGATCGAAAAAAAACATGATTGTAGGATACTGATAGAAAGTTGGAATGATTCAGAAAACAAGTCTTAGTGCTTAGTGTGTATGGCAGGATGGCAATCGCTGAATATATACAGTAAAAATTGGTTTATACGTATTTCAAGGGAAAAATTTTAACTAACGCTTTTCCGAGAATTACGTAAAAATCAGGTTTAACTTTATTTTTAATTAAACTTAAATAATATCTCTCGTAATACACATATGTGTAATAAGTACATATTTTTCAATATATGATATGCATAGCTGTAAAACTGTCAATTTCAAAATAGTGTATTCATTTTCATAGAGGTTTCCTGATTTCGTTTATAAGAAACTCGAAGGGATTGAATAAAATACTGTAGTTATACCCATTACACAAGTACAGTTCTAAGATAAATGAAAAGCAAAGACTCCCCAAATTTTCACTAATTTTCCATCACATTGTTACAGACTTTTCCATATCTGCAAACTTTCCCTTTTGTTGACGGCTGCGTTTTACAGATTTTGAACCTAACTTTTAACGTTCTTTTAAAATTGACTCCTCTTTACTAATGACTGCACGTAATGCAGTGTAACTTATATTTAAGCTACTCGCTATTTCTGGTTTTGATTTTTGCGGGTTGTCTTTCACTTCCCGAATAAATCTAACTTTTCTCCTAAAGAGGAACTTCTATTTCTTCTATTACCATGGCTGCAAGAGAGAGACTGAAATAAATGTTTCATCAATACGAAAATTCATTCAATTGGATTCCCACAGTTTTTGTCTCTGACCGACCTTCCATTAAAAGCCGCCCAGAAATAAATCGATACGGAATGCTGAGCTGTAAATCGGTGCACCTTGATAATATCTATTGTAAAAAATGCATACAATTCAATTTCGTTTTCAAAAATATGCTACGTATAAATGTGAATTACGTTTCGTATATCAGAAATAATTTATATGTAATTAAATACAATTTTCGCCACGATGTATAAACCAGAACTACGTACAACTGGGTTACGTATAAACCAATTTTTACTGTACTATCCAGCCTAGTATAAACCGTAGATGAAACTTTGGAACGGCTAGAATGTTTAACCAAGGCAAAGAGCAATTTCCCCTAGACAATCAAAAGATCGTCCACTCTGTATGGAAGTACTGTTCGAGTATGATTCGTTGACCATTAATGTGACATCTAGGTGTTACTATGGCCTCTTAGTTCGCGAATTTGAATACAAACAATACATCCGGACTTATTTCAAGATATCAAGTGTTTAATCTCTCAGGTCTAAATCTTTAAATCTCAGGTCTACGGGAATCTTGATGATGCGTTACACCTTAACGTTCAAAGGAGCAGTAGTAACTGTCAGGAATACAAAGATAGTAATTTTAACTATAGAAACTGTTTTGATCTTACTTTATTATTCTAGAGAAAAAGATGATGTCGGATTAAATTATTTTAATCACTTTAAAAATATCAGTTCAACATATTCAACAATACTCCAGTAAATTCGATTCAATGTTTTAGTATTACTTTTATAAAAATACACAGCAATAGTGCTATCCCTTTTGAAAGATAGCTTCGTCATGAATATAACCAACTTGTAATTAATTTTTAATTCTTTTAGGAAAAGTAACAGAATATTACGCTGAAAATTATTAGGAATTTTATGAAATTGAAATGTTCAATGAATTTGCAAATATATTTCTCATTTAATGATAGTAATTGCGCGCATGTCTTTGACGCTTGAATTTTCTTGTTACTGTATAAGAAGTACAAACAAAACTTCATTTTTAATTTTTATGAAAGGAAAAAATAAGGAAAAATAGGCTAATTTTGGCAGCTAGTAGACAATGTAATTCATCTTCGACTCGGAATTGAGTTAATTAAGAATACTACTTGGGACGAATGCTCATTGGAGATGCAAGAATTTCTTGGAAAAAAAATCGGCAAGGTATCTCATTTTCTAGCATTTTTTGTTTTAGCATTTCTGGCTAATTTTGGCAGAACCTTGCAGAGAATTCCATAATTATTTACTTACAAGGTAAATTGCCGTGTAATTGGTGAGTTGTGTGACATAGTATGTTATAGAACGGACAACTAATTTTATTGTATTTAATATTTGGATTAAATTCAAATTAATGAGCTTGAACGAAAAATTAATGTTTGCATATCAATTGCTTGGATCAAAACATTTTGAAAGGTTCAAATCTCATTTTGAAGTAAAAAAAATGTTCTTTTTATCTTTGAGATGCCACATTTTTACTTCCATTAAGAAAGAGACTTGATAATTGATTTAAAATTAGTAATGCTGACGACTTTAATTGGACATTATTAGGCCTATATGAATTTTCTAAGCACATTTGGAATCAACAATGTTTAACATAATGGGCATAAAACAAAGAAAATTCTAAAAAATAAAGAAATAAAAAAATCTCTCTGCCAAAGTTAGCCAGTTTTTCGATTAATTGTTAACTGCAAATAATAAATTGACAATGAAATATCTTTTATTTTGAAAAGAAACAATTTCTTAAGTAATATATTTATCATTTTAGGTCAGAATGACTACAGAAACCCACGAAATTCCTTGTCATTGGACCTCCATTGGAGAGAAACTGAATGAAATGAGGAAAAACTCGATTTTAACGGATGTGGTGCTGTATTGTAAGGGAAAGATATTTGAAGCTCACAGGAATATTCTTTGCTCAGCTTCGCAGTATTTCTACCAGATGTTTACCAGTCGAATGAAAGAATCTACAACTGGTAAAATAGAATTGCACGATGTTGAACCAGATGGTCTGGAAATGGTTTTAGACATTCTGTACTCGGGACGGGTGATTAACCCCAGTTGCAACGTTATAATTAGACAAGTCGTTAAAACGTCCCATTTCCTGTGCCTTGATGATATCTTTATTTATTACCGAGACGTACTTCTCAAGCAGATTACTGCTGAGAATCTGCATTTTATTTGGAAAGTTGGAAATGAAACCCAGGATGAGAAGATCTTATTGGCTGTTTACGCTGCAGTGGAAAAATACATGAACACATCGATATTTCTAAAGATTAATGCAGTCAGAATAGCAGAATTAGTGAACTATCTTAAGAAGAAAAGTAGACCTGAATCTTCTTTGCTAAGAATTGTTATTCTTTGGGTGACTGCATCAGAGAAAGATCGTATGAGTGACTTCAGCATGCTTCTCAATTTGATCAGTTTTGACAAAATAGCCAATGAAGAGGTTTTGGGCATATTTTGGGACCCCGTGGTTCAACGAGCAGAACTGATACGGAACAAATTGCTGGAAATTTTTTATTCAGCGTTCCAAGCTATGTCGGCTCTCGAAATGGCCTGCGAAGATCTAAAAAGTGTTATCTTCCTAGGTCAAAATGAACATAATACGTTTCAGATCCAGATAGTAAGAAGAGGACTGTGGTTGGATCCGCTACCACTTAATACGGAATCAGGCGGTGATATTCAAATAGCGCAGTTGGTTTGCTATCAGAAAGAGGAGTTGTGTGTTGTGACAAAGGAAAACGACAATTACATATTCCTCAACTTCTTCAATCCTCAGCAGCTTCAGATCTTGAGACGGAGGGGACTTGGTGCTGTTTGGGCATCAGATACTGTCTGTGCTGCTCAGTGCGGGCCTCTGATCATTGTTTTTATGTTTACAGCGGGAGGGAATCATCTGACAGTCTTGAAGTATAGCAAAATCAGTGACAGCATTACACTGAAAGAAGAGTTCGAAACCGTCGAAGCTGTGGTCAGCATGCAGCTGCTTACCAATAAAACAGATATATATCGAGTGATCGAATGGGCGAGAGACGATAAACCCAATTATCTATCATTCGCCAAAGCAACGGAGGAACGTTTGGAGGGAACTCCCTTTAAATATGGTCACTCTCTTTTCAACATTAAGGCAGATTCATGGTTCGCTTATTTGGCACCTAATCACATTGTAGTCCGGTTCTTTCCAGGCCGAAGCGTCTACTATAGCCTGAGTTGGGGTTTATTCAGTTTTATGGAAGACAACAACCAACTTGCTTCAGTAGTTTTTCTTCGGATAGTTGGTAGCAGTCTTTGGTGTGCGACATCTGACGGTAAGATTTTCATTCAAAATAAAAATCAACCAAAAAGTGACTGGAAGATAATCCACGAAGATTACAAACCACTAATCAAATATACAGATATGACAGCAGTAAAAACTGAACTTGAGACTCAGCAAGCATTAATGATGGCAGATTAATGTTAGCAAGCACAGAATTATTCCAGTTTGTCAGACCTGTCTACTTTTTGTTAAAACATAAACTCACAACTCACTTATCGCACATCATGTGTCGATTACCTAAAACATTGATATCAGATTCAAAAAGCGTTTTGCAACAAATTGTTTCATATCATCGTACAACCCATGTAAATCATTTGATAACAAAAATTTATGTATGAAAATATTTCCTTACATATTTTGTTATTTTTCTTGTTCATTTAATTTATAATTTATCTGGTATGATAATTTTAAAATATTTAAAAATATTATGAATGTATAGTATTAAGGATGAAAGAAAAATTAAATGATGTTGTTTTCTTTTAATTGGATAATATTAAATTATTTCGAAAACTATATCTCGACTTAGGAGATATTGCTAATTATTATAGACATGACAAACCGCAGGGGCAAGGTAATTTGTCTTCCATCAATCACGAAAGGGACAAACTTCACATGAGAAGACTCGTCCGACGTTCGTATGATCCTGAACTCGGGATCAAAGCTGGCACTTCAGCTGCTGTAAATTATGCTTTGCTATTTAATTTAAATTGGCCAAAATATCCAAGCAATTTAAAATAAAGAAAAGGTAATTCTTCATGATAGATTCATGTAGAAAATGACTTAAAAAATTGACCATTATAATATACTCAATAATCCCTTTTTGCTTAAGAATAAATCGGTAATTAAAGAAATATCAGCAGTGAAGACAGCACGAAACACAGTTTCTTTACAATGTATTAACATCTACTGTTACTATTAAATCTAGACACTACATTCCTAATTATTTGGACCTTAGCCTCCCTTAATCTTTGCCATTATCCATCCTCTTTTCTCATCCAACCTCTTATATCTAAAAGTTGCCATGAATCTCTTCTAATTATATTCTCCATCTGTATCTCGGTTTTCCATGTATCTGCCTAATCCTTCAATGAATAGAGGGATTCTTTTTACTAGCTTAGATAACAATCAACTGCCATTACCAACTTCGGAAGCCAGAACTCCATAGAAACAAAGGATTGCCTAATTATTAAAACATTAAAGTGTCTCGGTAGCTCAGGTTCTCCACAACCGTAACCACAAAATGGACTCCTGATGAAGATATTTTCTGACATTTCTTTGTAGAATGGAAAAGGTTTCTAAATGTCAGGATTGTTCAGGAAAAAAAATAGCAATAGGACGTACATCGCTAATCCGGCATCTTAGGGACCGGTAGGGTGCCGAATTAATGATTTTTGTCGGAACAGAGTGGTTAGGTTAGAATACACTTATCCAACAGCTAATCACCTCATCGTACGTTTAAAATACTCCGTAAGTCAATACAAGTTAGTTAAAAAAGAAAAAAGAAACATGAAATTAAAATCAAGTGAAATTTTAATGAAGCACAGATAAAATAAAGTTCATAACTGTAGCTTCCAAAGTGATTAGCTGAAATTTGCAACTAAGCACATTTACATGTCATATCAGCAGTCACGCCAATAATGTAACAATGTTTATGCAGCAAGTAGCGCCATCAAACAGTAGCGGCAGGTTGGTGCGGCGACACGGGGAAATTTGAAATTAAGCTAGCCGAAATTAGTGCCGGATTAGTGACTGCCGGATTAATGATGGTGTACTGTATTACTGTAACATATGAACATTAGTTTATGTTCGGACTTGTAAGAATCATAGTGCTAGTAAACAAATGTTAAATTGGATTAGTTAAATTAAGTTGAAGAAAGAGACTAATTATTTAAAATTACAGCGGATATTAATGTTTACAAGTAGAGTACAGAAAATTTAATGATTCAGCTTAGAAAGTGAACTTGAGTATTCCTTAGAGCTGCAAGTAAGATTTCAAGTTTAGTAAGTTCAGTAGATATCTACTCAATTTGTATGGGCAATGGATATTTAGCTTGTTTAAATTTACCTTCTATTGAAACACTTATTCCGAAGATAGCTTTTGACAATATATAAATAATTATAGGTGAGATAAAGAATTAAAACATAGAAATATGGCGAGATAATATCAAGTTCCTTGCTAATACCAGCTTTCCTCCAGTTAATTTCCTTTTATTTGAAAACACAAAGACTAGGGCATCGGTTTCCAATTTGGGGTTCCCGATGCCGATTGCGGTCCATAATATTGTATAATGATTTTCACGTGGATATACGAATACATTTGTTTTACTCAAATATGCGTTTTTATACGTTTTACTTTTAGAATGCTTTTACAACATATACTTCTATCTCCATCCTTAAGCTTGAAGAAAGCAATAAACAACTAGTCTGTACCATAATTACGACAGTGTCAGGCAGAGCGCAGATAGGGTTGTTCTCAAGTCGCACGCGCATGTTTTAGCTTCACCTTCCCCTCCTCCGTTGTACCATGGAATAAGTAAATAAGAAGAAAAGCTTCCAATATGCTCTGTGGTATATATATATATATCGCGGGCGACGGTGGTGCACTCTACGGGCTGGTTGGACTGTTATTCCAAGTCACGTGTCTTCATGATAGATGAACTACAAATCAGTGAATAATGAACTTAATCAATTTCATTATAATTAAGCTACTAAATTTCAAATTTTAATAATAATGTCACCTCAATTTGTAGTATACAGATTAATATTTATAAGCCTATACTTATAATTAAGTAAAACATGATTTTCTTTACATTTTATTTCTCTCAATTTTTTTTTTGAGGGGGACGCATAAATATGGCAGGAGTGTTAAAAGGTCCTCGACGTGATAAAGGTTGGGACTAGCGAAAGAAAACTTATTGTTATAATTTATTATATAACTTATATAATTTTTTATATAACTTATATAATTGGCCAAGTTCGTCTGTCTGTCTGTCCGTCTATCTGTAACTCGATATAATTAAGCTGTTAAGATAGATCCAAGGTTCTCAATGATACCACTGAATCAAGGGTACTCAAATTGGATAAAATATTAGTTTATTTTGTCATTCCATATTGTTTCCATTAAATTTTACCTGAAATTCTAACAAAACATAAGTTCAAAACCAAATAATTTTGTTACCACTGCATCCATTTTAATGAAATTTGGCATA
>JAFIDM010000004.1:37019105-37090025 GCA_023159025.1 Thereuonema tuberculata | reverse complement strand
CAAATAATTTTGTTACCACTGCATCCATTTTAATGAAATTTGGCATACTTACTCAGTTGTTTACGCTGATTTCGAAACTCAAAACCATTTTTGCCGTAGAAGATTCGTTCACAAGTTAGCACAGTCTTTGGATTACATTTACTTTATATTTGATAGTTGATTATAAAATGATTTTTCAGATTTTTTTGGGGAGGGATGACCATCAACTGTCTGTTGCCAAAAAGCAAAACGCTTCCTGATTTGACACTAGATGGCACGATCTTCCCATGATGTCCATTCATTTTCTTTAATAACTTTTTTTATTTTAAAAGACTAGACAGCAGGAGCTCACGCTTCGCTCTTGGCCAAAGGTTATTCATATCTCGGAAACGGTTGAACTAGAAATACGAAATTTGAATGATAGTTCTTTGTCAAAATGAAAAAGACCCATATCAGACGAATTTTCGATATTGGCATCCTAGGGGTGTAAAGGTGGGGGGAAAGGCGCAACTTCCTTGAAAATGCCACATAATCTCCTGGAGGCGACAATTGGAACCATAAAAATGTTGTTTAACAATTAGAACTAAAATATTATTGTGCATAATAGCGTCACAGATTAACCTGGTGGCGACAATTGAAAATGTTGTTCTGCATAATAACTCCACCTATTAACCAGGAGACAAAAACTAAAATTATGGGGTGTAAATGGGAGGGCGGTGAGGGGATGGGCAACCATTGCTGAAGGATACTTCTACAGGGTTTTTGGAATAGATACAGATTTGTAATGATTACAGCAGTTTCTATGAACTGGGTGAAGGTTTCAAGTGATAAGGTTGTGGAGAAAAGAAAGGGGTGGTAAGTCTTATATTCTCCGATATTAATTTCATATCTAGAGATCTCGAGTAACAAAATTCAATATAACAATACTTGTACCTATTACATGATTTTTGAACCAACTGGGAAAGTATCGGAGTGATCTCACAATTTCAATTTGGTTCTCCATCACATCATTGTTACTCATAGGAAGAACGGGTATTCTCCTAGTCAGTTATACCTATTCATATTTACCTAGAATTGCACAGCTCCATTATAGAGTATTGAAATTCAATGTAAATTATTACTTAACCTTTTTTGAAAAGTAGAATATAACTTATAATCTATCTTATGTACGTAAATACACATGCTGTACTTGTAGGATCCTTCTAGAGGAGCCAATCAACTAAACTAGATCTGTATATATAGTATTATATATTTTAAAAGATTGTTGAAATTATTAAAACAATGACAATATACGAGAAAGCAAAGCACAGCAATTCATAAGGAAAATCGTAATCAAATTACACTAGAAGTTCATTGAGTGAAAATAAATTATGTATAAAACCCATTTTAACATTTATCTTGTTTTCTACAGATGCCGACATTGGAAAGTGATCTTCCAGGTCATTGGACAATGATAGGAAAGAACATGAATGTAATGAGGAAGAATTGTGTTCTGACGGATGTAATTCTATTGTGCAGAGGACAAACATTCAAAGCTCATCGCAATGTACTTTCGTCTATATCAGAGTACTTTTATAATATGTTCAATCATGGATTCAGAGAATCGAAAGATACTGTGATTGATCTCTCTACTCTTGAACCCAAAACATTGGAAATAATTTTAGATATTTTTTACTCGGGAATACTGAAACCGCTAGAGTTGGATTGCCTTACTGAAGTTCTCAAAACAACAAACATGATGCAGCTTCAGGCCGTGTATTTTTATTACAGGTGTAATTTTCTTTCTTTTCTCAATGACGACAATTATCAGCAGTTTTGGGAAATTGGAGAAATACTGGGAGATGACGTCATCATAGAAGCTGTCATGAAGATTCTTTGTTGTCATGTTTTCGATATAAACTTCCAAACACTCAGCGTTCCTAGACTAAAAATGTTAATGAAATTCATTTCTAAGAAAGAAGGTGACTCCAATTACATTCTTTTAAAAATGATAGTACAATGGATGTCGGGACAAGTAGTAAATGGCTTGGAGCATTTTCCGGAAATCATTAGCTGTATTGACTTCTCCCAAATTTCAGAAAGTAATCTTCAAAAGCTGTTCTCGGATCCTATTTTAAATAAGCCTAGTGTAATCAAACTCAAGCTTCAGTCAGCTATTTGTAATGCTTTACAATTTCCTTCTATTCGAGATGCGGAGTCTAGGCTTGGAAAGGCCTGCATGACTGTATACCTTTTAGGTCTCGACAAACAGAATCAATTCACTGTGCACAGATCGATTATGGGGCAATGGGACTGCTTCCTTCGTTCCACGGACTTGACGGATAGGACCATCGACGATGTACTACTGTGCTGCAACACGTCCAAGCCTTGTGTCATCGTGAAGGAAAACGGTACAGATATTTTCAAAAACGTCTATGAAGCAACAGGCTTGTTGACACTGCGAGTCAAGCAAGGTCTGTGTACTAAACATTCTCGAATCACTGCAGTGGAATGGAAGCAGAACACAGTCATTATCAGCTATATTCCTGGAAGGTCAGACTTTATCTTCTTCCGATATTCGAAGTCCTTTTCTGGAATACGATCCGAAATTTACAAAACCAGAAATACCATTGTTTCAATACAACTGATTTCGAACTCCCAGCATCTATTCAGAGTGACGGAGTGGACAAACAAGAAAAACAATGGAAATACACTCAGTGCTTCATACTTCTGTTTGAAAACAAAGCAATTTAAGCTATTACACACCCAGTGGATCTTCAACAAAGACAATAATTCGAAATGGTTTTCTTATTCTCTTTCAGACAAGCTTATCATCAGATTCTTTCCTGGAAAAACGATAAAGATCTCAGTAGATGGTGGAAACATCGAATATACGACGGAAAATAACAATTTACCAAATATAACTTGTCTTAGAATTCATAATGGCTTGCTGTGGGCTTTGACTCAACAGGGTGAGATTTATGTTCAAGAAAATGGAGATCCAGATAGCAATTGGAGACTTATTTATAAGCATACACCATCAACACTAGAAAAATACTTACAAATGATTATTATGGAAACGTGATTGTTATATCTGGATTTGAATGACTGGTTGGCTGTGTTTGGAAAAGAAAGAGCAACACATCTTACCATCTGGATACCCTCGCAGAATATCACCCTATAAAACCTTTATCTTTGGTGAGAAAGTAGTCTTTTAATATTTTTTAACTTAAACATTAATTTAAGATATTTAGAAGTTCCAGCTTGTTTCATTACATCTGATAAGCTAGTAAAATAAGTGACACAAACAAAAAATTCCAAAGTCTGCGGATTTGATAGTAGATACAAGTTTAGATTTTTTTGCAACAAGTAAATATAGTATAAATAAAAGCTTAGATACAACAAAAAAACAGTAATTAACAGCATGAGTTTGCTCAGAAATTCCTGCTAAACTGGAAATGCTACACAGGTCTTAGCAATGGAAGCAGGCATAAAAAGGTTTTTGGACAGAATTTTGATTAAACATAATACCGTAAGCATTTTATGAATAAATTATCAGACGATGCAGTTCAAAAAAATTGGGATGAATCACGAATTAGCTTGCATTTCTATATATTATCAATCAGATTATCTATCAATATGTTTTTCTTATTCTATAAATCTTCATCAAATTATCTAGATAACAGAAATATTGTGAAAATCCGGGATTAAGGCTAAGTTCAGATTTAATTTTTCATTTAATTTTTGTTTAAAAATTCGAGTGTAAAGTTTAAAAATGATTTCAATGATAAACAGTTGTATATCTGTGCTAAGGCCACCGAATTTATAATATAGAAATAATTAGGCCTATAGTTGTTTTAAAAATTAGAAACTTTATAACGAGGTTGGTCAGAAACTTTTGTAAAAGTATCAAAAAAATTTCATTCCGATGATGTAAAGTTTTTGTAAACAATTAAAATCTGTCTTTCAGAATTGCATTCAATAATCTTGGAATTTTGTTAATTTTCTTCTTGATACATCAAATTTACTTGACTTTTTTTCAGTGATTTGAGAGCTCAAAAGATCCACAGGTTTTAAAGCGCTATCTTATGAAATAATAAAGTAGCAATTCATCGTATGTAAAATAAATTAGAAAATAAAGCAATACAACAGTTTTTGATATTCAAAAAGTCCCTCTTTGTTGTAAATCCATATCTCGATAAAGAAAGAATTTTAATTTAAAATCTTTAATAAATATAAATCAGCTTTTGAAGGATGAATGCATTGTCTCATGTTTCCATGCACATCAAGTACTGGATTTTGGTTGCAGTTATCCGTTCTGAAGATATTAAATAGCGGATTCATTAAGTTATTACAAAAGGAAAAACAAAACTTATATGCAACATTACCCAGATATATATTAACGTAATACTTTGTTTTATAATGAACAAATAGGAAATTATTCTAAGATCTTCGAAAGGAAAAAATTATGAGATACTACAGTTTCAATAAAATTTGGAAAATTTTTAAGGGCATGATTTTAAGGGTCTAGATCAAATGATATATAAAAGTATGGGTGCTAACAGTGTTACATTTGGGCTCTGAATATTTAAATTTGAATTAATTTTTCAAAATTGTCTATACAATCTTATGAATTGCAGTTTGTATAAAGCATCTGTAATATCAGCCTTTCTCAACGAAAATTACTTTATTTCTTAATACTTAAGTGATTATCCATTCTTAGATGTGATCTTTACAAGAATATTGCACCTTTTTCCCTTTAAGATTTACCAATCATCATTGGATCTATGGTGTCAATCCGTATACGTTTTTGAAAAATTATCCCAAACAAAATGATCGATAAACTGTCGGAAACAATTATTAACTGTAAATCCGTTGTTTCTGCAGTTGAGTTGCATCATTCGTTATTAATTTAATTTACATTAAATGAAATAAGGATTCCAGAAACTGATCAGTAGGGCTCGGATTATATGCGAAATGCATATTTGTTATTAAGAGGTATATCAACAAAATTGTAAGTTTTCTATGCATATCTTTGATAGAATGACCTATTTTAATTAAAAAAACATTAGATATGCATAGAAAACTTACAATTTTATTGATTTACATCTTAATAACAAATATGCATTTTGCATAAAATCCGAGCCTTACTGATAAGAAACCAGTAAGAAATTAAAATTAGAAGAACTAAATTAACAGATACTAAAGAAACAGACCGTGGCAGTATCCGGGCCGCGACCAAATGTTTGGCACCACTGATGTAATCAACGTCCTTTTGACTCCAGTGATATAAACAACAATAAAATACGAGAAATATGTTTTAATTAACATAAGAAAATACTTCTAAAAAAGTAATGACTTTTGTTTTTCCTACATCCTTATACATCGTTTTCTTTTACATTTTACTATTAAATTTTGATTAGCAAATTAGAAGAATTTAACAAAATAGAAAGTTCTAGAACCGTTGTTGAAACAAATAAACAAAATCAAATAAACAACTTTAATTTTTTTTCTGATTTAGACAGAATAACAGTAAACACACATATTTTCGGAAATCAAACAGTGCTTGATCCACGTAGTATTTTCATTTATATAAAAAAAAAAATTTTAGTTGAGAGGATATTGAAAGTCAACTGTCTTTCCTCAACTGTCTCAATCTCTTCCATTAACTTCATTTATTGTTATGTAAGTAGTGGTCTTGTCAAATATTTAACATTAATTTCATTAGTAAATTTTACCAGCAATTATTGCACTTTATAATGAAAGATAAATCTTCTTAAAAATGTAATTGCCTCATCTGTCTCTTAAAATCTTTTCGAAAAGCTGAATTACGAACAATTTCCTAAAGAATTAATTTAATGTGGCATCTCGGATCTTTAAACAATGTAATACATTCGTAAAATTAGGATTACAAATATTATGTTAAATTTTTAAATTAATTTTCAATCACTGGTTTTGATCTTTTTTTTTTTTTTCGATTATAATTGTAAACTCTTTTGCGACAAAAAACTTCAAATTCATAGTGAGATTCAGCGTTTCTTTCTAGAATATTCCATGCAACCCTAAACTGAATTGATCAAGTGAAAAGAATAAAATCTACGCATTTACCTACTGGGGATATTCTTCAAGCATCATGTGCCCAATTTCTTCAAGATTTAACATTTTTAAGACCATTTAGTAATTTAAAAATGTTCATATTTTAAGAAAGAATAGAAAAAATCCTTTTTAAATTCTAGAATATGTCCATTCTAAGCAGATATTGTCTTTAGAAATTTTCATACATGACCTTCTAGTCTGCCTCCACAACTAACGGTTATTAGCTCTTGCTTTCATGGAGTAACACACTGACATGACATCTGCTTTGTCTGTTTTATCTTTGGCACTTATATATGACAAGTCTGTTGTTTCGCACTAAGAAATAGCTAGCCATTTTGCCTTTGGCTACTACAAGAGGGTATTCAAAATTCATTTGGTTTTATATCATTGAGGAGGTGGGTCGTCTTTGTTGTCTGGTTGTTCGGCTTCTGGTTGCGTTTCTTGTTGGTTATCTGTCTGTTCTGAAACTGAATTTTCTATGACTAATGATCGTACAGCAGTAGGCATTAGAGCTTCACTTTCTGCAATTCCGTTCTCCAGTAAAACTGGCCTCAGTGGAGACAAGATTTCTTCACTAATGTTGGGCAAAGACTTGCGGACTTTGGCTAAAAGAAAAAAGAAAACCTATTTAGTTCTTTGATAGAATCTTTGAATGGATTATAAATACACTTGAAATAATACAGTTCTTAACCTTTTTTTATCATGGATCCTTTGGCAGTCTGGTAAGCCTATGGATGTTTTCTTAGAATAATAATTTTAAATGCTTAAAATAAAATGTATAAGATACTTTTAGGAAGGCAATTTATATTGAAATACAGTTATTCTATATTAACAAAACAAATTGGTGATTCACTGAAAACCCTTGGAATTGTAAGATTTGCAGACCTCAGTTGCTTTTCCAATCAGAGTCATCGGGATCACCTTAACGAAGATTCCCATTGCTTACTGGTCCCATCCAAGTTCGCGGCTCCCCTGAAATCTATCCATGGACCCCAGATTAAAAAAAAGCCCTGTTTTATGCTATTTATAACGGCTTAATCTAAATCAGTGCTAAAACTTAATAGATGCATCATTATATTAGGTTGTTTACAATTGCTTTATACCAGCAATTCTTTTGAGGAAACAGACAGTCGGAAAATTCCAAATGTCTTTCGTTCTAAAAACTTGTTCGATTGCCAGTTCTCGAGTAATTTTACTGTAATGTGTCGTGTTTCATTGTTTCATGTATGGATATTTCCCGTACTGAGTACTGCTTGAATTTCAATTGATTCTTTTAGTGTAATCTTATTACGATAATTTTTCAGTGAGTAAATGCCACACAGTTTGGAAACATAATTGAAAAACCCATTTTTATTGACATCCAATCAAATCAAATCAATCAAATACTACTGTATAAAGCGAGCAATTCTTGTAAATTTTATCTTCAAAACAAGCCGAAGGATTTTGATGAAATGCGGGGACTTTGGGGTGCGAGAAAGCGATTTAGCTAGGTCTCGACTTCGGGAAAACTCATTTAGGTGGTAAATGATTTTTTGTCTACATTGTTCTTACTTTATTTTCGTTTCATTTATTCTTAATAAATTCGTGTTCTGTGCATTTTTTACGTGTAATAAAATAATAATTTTACTTAATAATAATTTTTAAAACTTTTTCCTTTCAACGTCGCATGTATTCACTGCGGAGCTGTCCATTTCCTCGAAAGGGAGTTAAATAACCAGGTGATTGGCTACAGTGTTCTTATTTTATTTTCGCTTTATTTTAACGAGCAAAGCTCATCTTCCAGATACTGCTAACTATCAAATAAACAATGGATTCGAAACACATTGTTTCAATACTTTGTTTCAGCACGTTAGGTTTTCAGTTTGGGAACCTCTGCATTTCTGTATCATCAAAAAAAATAAATAAGTAAGCCTAAATAATAATTTAATTTCGAGTACTTATTCCAATGGGTCAATTCCATTCTCTTAAAGAGATAAAATTGGAAATCAAAAATAAATAACTTATGGCTTAAATCTTCAGGTGATAGCCTTCAGTCTCCCAGCTGTGGAATCCTTGAAATACAACAGAGTAAATAACTATCTTAACTAGGTCACGTTTCTTCTCTATTTATTTAGGTTTTCTGATGTTCCAAACTTACCATTAAGTAAAGCCTCGAATTCCTCTGTAGTCTTGCAATGTTGGAACTCCTCTGGATTCATATTTTCTATAATATTTATAACTTCCGGCTGAAATGTTAAGGAAATAGAATTAAACAATGTTAACTTCCTATTTCAAAAACTCGAAATACATTTTATTATCAATTACTAAATTCGTTTTACCCTCAAGTTTGTAAAAACCAGCCTCTGGTTCCGGTTTTTAAATTCTGCTGTGAGTTGTTTAATACTCTGAAAAAGAAGAAAACAGTATATTAAAAAAAAATCATTATAGAAAATATGTAATAACAAAGGATTTTTTTAAATAATAATTTTAGTTATTTAATAAGTTCTCGAATTTGATTCAGATCAACGAGATAACTCCAATTCTTAGCGGCCTTGGGAGCTATTTCATTGGATTTCCGCTATTAGCTTAGATTTAAAAATGCAAACATCTCATTGCAGTTGTCAGCTATAGCTTGATGTGTAAGGTCTCGGAGTCACATACTGAAGGTTGTAAGTTCTAATCCCTATATCTACTGTTTTTGTTTTGTTTTTCTATTAATTTTTTTTTCTCAATGTCCGCATGGATTTTTTTTGTTTTTTTGTTTTTCTTATTTTCCTAACTTTTTTTAAATTTTCCTTACGTTAATGTACTTTCTTTTTTTATTATTATTATTATTATTATTATTATTATTATGGGTCGCCCTTAAATTTATGCTTTGGCACAAAATTATTCAAATTAAATAAAACAAAATTATATTTACTTGTTTTTTTTTTTGTTTTTTTTTGTTTTTATTGTATAATATTTGAAAGTGGCTCAATGTATGACATTGCTTTGAAATATATTTTCCTTGAATATTACAGTAAAGAGTAAAAATTAACAATTCAACGAAGCAATTTTCAATTAGATCTATATGAGATTTGATTTATAAAGATGGGGAAAAAAATGTACTGTTACAGTAAATAACCTCTAAACTCTAAATGCATTTGAGGCGTTAAGGACTAATGCTTCTGATAACTTGTTGAGATATTCAACACTAAAGTTAAATACTTGTACGAAAATCTGGACTGCACATAAACTTTTTTTCTTGCTATTTTTGGGAATAATAGTGATAAGGCTTAGTCCATTTTACCAAAAGGTAGACAGGATAGTCCAAACAACTTAAAATCTCGGGATTTGAGGGTTAGTTCACTCTGCCTCTTACCGCCTCATTTACAGGTGGTGCAAGCAACGGACCATACATTTAGGGCCTACTAAATGTAAATCCATACATTTACAGGTGGTGCATGTGTCGAACTGATATTGTTCAGAAATGGTCTAAAACGGAATAATTAAAATTTCCACGTTGCTTAGAATATATTTATTCCATTATTTTAAATAACTTCCGTTATTTAATGTATTCTGAGCAGCTTGGAAACTTTAAAATTCCATTTCTATTGGTCTTATTGGACACTAATAATAAGTCAAAAGTTATTTGTGTTTTTTCAAAAAAAAAAACAAAAAACCAAAAACAAATAAACGTTCAAAATTATTACCTGGGCAATCGTATAATCAGTTCCAGTTAAGTATGATCCATCGAATACGACAGGAATTCCTATATCCGCTGTAAATGTTAAAAACAAAATAAGAATCAAAGAACATTAATTTGGAACATTAAAAGAAAACAAAAAAACACACATAACTAAACAAAACACAAATATTCACTAAGCTATTTTGTATTTGTACTGGGAATCGGAGACAGTACTGTTTCGAGGTTTGTTAACCTCTCATCAGTCCGATCACGCCCAGTACACCTAGCTCAGTGAAACAATATACAAAACGGAAAAACATACAAATCAATGACCCCTCAATTAAAAAAACATCAAAACAAAATTAGGAATAGAAGGGGATAAGTAATTAATCTTTAAAGGATTGATTTATTGAAAGGTTAGTAATTACAAACGAAATTTAACGTACAAATATTCCCAGTACAAATACCAAAAATAGCTCAGTGAATATTTGTTTTTGTTTAGTTATGTGCGTTTTTTGTTTTCTTTTAATGTTAAAATTGTTTTAACGCACTTTAAATTTCATTTGTGACATTAAATTGGGCTTTGCTAACAGTAATAGTGAGTCACACTGGGGACAAAAAAATAAAGAACGTCAAACAATGAAAAACACAAAAAACGAAAATGCACAAGATTAAAGGATGTACACCCTGAACTATCATGTACGGGAAACTGGAACGGCTGTTCCAGCCAGTTTTAACCTTCATGGTAAGTCGAGAGTTTCCCGTCCGTGATAGCTCAGGTAGACGACAGTTTCCCGTCCGAGTGCCAATCCTTTAAAATTGTGCATTTTTTTTTTTTTTTTTAAGTTATTAATAAACTTTATTTCTATTGATATTCTTGTTTTGGGGTTTATTTCTTTGCCCTCATTAAATCCCTTTGAGTCTGATGGTGTCAGGATAAGGGGTTTAAAGTAATTTATTTATTGCTAATTTTTTATTGTTCTCTTCTTGGCTAAGATTACACTTGCGGTTCAGGAGGTAGGATCTTTAATGCACTCTAGCCTTATCATGGAGGGTAAAACTGGTTGAGGACGACTAATAAGACAGAAACGGCCATCCCAGTTTCCCGTCTGTGATAGCTCAGAGTAGAAATCCTTTAGAATTATGCATTTTTGATTTCTGTGTTTTTTATGTTAATAATACGCACGTTAAACTTTATTTCTATCAAACAATGAAATTAATACATCCAAACAAATTATACAATATCAATTTACTTACTGGAAGAGACTTTATTTACTCTATATTTCAGGTACTCCATTGCAGGAAAATACAGTGTACGATCCGATTTAACAACTATATATTCTGCATCAGAAGTTTGCTGAAAAAGAAAAAAAAAATACAATCAAAGTAAACGTGCCATATTATAGACTATTAGATATTCATTTGGTTAACCAGAAACTACAAGCCAATTACAGAAACTAACAAACCTTTTAAGATGACTTAAATCTTTTGCGACAGTAATTTTGCTCTTAGAATGTAAAGCAAAAGTAATACAGCTGTTACGTACATTGGCATCTCATTATGTTATTCTCAGTGACAACCACACGACGATCGCAGTGCGTTATGTAGATTGATAGGTGAAAAAAAATATTGTTTCGACATACGGATACACTTCGGAACCTAATCTGCCATAAGTCTTGATATATGATTTAAGTCCGGGTGTGACAGTTAAAAAATACTCTACATACTAATAATGATAATGTACAGAGTGGCTCAAAAGTAGATGTATTCGCGTAAAGTGTAGATCTACTTTAGCGCAATCCTCTACTAAAAATGTAATTTCTATCCTTACTTACTGATTTCTCCATGAAAATAGTAGGTCTTGCAGTTTTATAAAGTAAAATCAGCAAAGAGACACCGATTCCAATCACAATTCCAAACTGTAAATATAACAAAAAAAAAAAGTTAATTTAACAATTACGTAAAAAAAAGGATAATTAAATCTAGGATAAAAGTTCAAAGGTAAAGCAAGTATAAATAGTAAAAACTCCATCGTAAATGACAACACTTCATTCGTCTGAAACTTTTTTTTTTTTACTGACAAATTTTCGAATTTTACTCTTTTTTGTAAAAATAGCTTCAAAGAGCAAATACAACATAAAATAACGGTACTGATAACAGAAAAAGATATTTGTTTTTATTGAAGAATTCTTAATAAAAAACTTGTAACTTTTTGAAAGAAAATATATTTTTACTTTTTCATATAATTGCCTGGAAGTTTTCTTTTCTATGAATGGCAACAATGGGTAGAGCTTTTAACTGAATGTTGCAATAGATAAAGCAATAATTCTATTCTTCTGGGCTGTGATTTAGTACAATTCTAGTTGTTTTAATTTATTAATTAATCTTATACTGTAAATAAGCTAATGGAAGTTGCCTAAGCAAGTATATTTAAAGAAAAGCCATTGTACATTACAGAAAAAAAATAAATGTGCATAGATAAAAAATATATACTTCACCTCTGCTCCAAGAAAAATACAACTCAGAAAAGTTGTCGCTAAAATAAGGAAATCGAATTCTGCAAAAAAAAAAAAAAAAAAAAAGAAATAAAGTTTGATTCGTAAAAAGACTTAGAAGTAATTTTATATCAAAATTCGTCTAACAGAGAAAGTAAATATTAACAAGGAAGGCAACAAAGCAATTCTTTGTACTGAATATAAAATTCATTTAGAGGTGATTAACACTTAATGTAGTGACTGGGAATTCAATTAGAGACTTTTCTTTTTCTTTTTTTATTAAAACTTATGGGCATCATTCCTTACTTTTCCTACACCTTCATTTATTTAAGTTTTCACAGAGAATTTGTAATTATACAGTATGGCAGGGAAGTTCCCGTACCTCCTACTATTACGTAGAAAGAAATGTAAATATTTAGAATTGAATGTCATTTCGAATGTTGACACTAGAATGCAGGTGACATACACATTTTACAAACATTCGAGTTAATCCCACAGCTTGAAGTCGCGGGTATCTTGGAACGCGTACGGCTACAGCAGGACGGGGCACCTGCTCACTTAGCGCTTACTGTGCGCGGGTTTCTTCATGAACATTTTCCAGGACGCTGGATTGGTCGCGGTACTCCAGCATCGCCATCTCCATTGAAATGGCTGCCACGAAGTCCTGACCTCATGACGCCTGACAACTCATTGTGGAGAATCATCAAGGCCTATGTGTCTGAACGTCGTTATGCTACAAATAAAGAATTGCGCAATGCAGTTGAGGACGCATTTCGAACCATCACACCAGACATGCTCCAAAATATGTTAAGTGGGACGTGGCAATCTGTGAACCTGTGTGTACAGCATGATGGCGAACACAAAGACCCATTGGACACAATGTATAAATATTTTCTTAAAATATGACTACCAGTGAAGGGATACGCGAACTTCCCGGCCATACAGTACGATCTGAAGGTATCTACAACAGAATGAAAAGCCAAGTATTCATTAATAAATTATCATCTTCCAAATGATAATTTGGAAAAAAGGATCAAAATAAGATTCCTGTAATATGAAAACTTTTATTATTATTATTATGTTGTTTCAAACCTTGGGTTTCCCCAGCAAAAACAATATGGCGGGTCAAGGACCAAAGCACATACTGCCAAGTGTAAAGACGTGTGCGAAAATGATTAGGGATGTGTGATTGTGTCCATAAATTTCCTAACTATGCGTGTAGTGTTGAGTACCACAGCTTTCTGCAGTTGTGCATAAGTGTTTTTGTGAAGTCCTAGTGTGCTGAGACTGTGATGCAATGTGTGAGGCACCAGACCAGTGGCAGACAGAACGATGGGTACAACACGTACTCGATCCTGCCTCCACTGCTTCTGGAGCTCGTGTGCTAGATCAGTGTATTTACTGATCTTGTCTGCGTGAGTTTTCTGCATGTTCTTGCTGATAGGCACTGCAATATCAATTAGATAGGTCTGTTTGTTGACCTTATCAACAAGTGTGATGTCTGGTCTGTTGTGATGTATGGTTTTGTCTGTGTGAATGGGGCGGTCCCAGTATAGTTTATATGAGGGTGACTCTAATACGCTTTGTGGTATGTACTTGTAGTACGGGACCGTGCTCTTAATAAGTGAATGTTTGTGTGCTAGTTGTTGATGAACGATCGACGCTACCTGATTGTGTCGGTGGAGGTAGTCTGTTTGAAAGAGAAGGGGACAGCCTGATATTACATGGTCGATCGTCTCATGCGTAGTGTGGCATTTCCTGCATTTGTCGTCATGTGTGTTTGCATCGTGTAGAATGTGTTTCTTTTATTATTATTATTATCATCATCATTATCATCATCATCATCAAAAAGGTGGTTTATCTCTATCGTGATTAACATAGTAATTTTAATTAAAAGTTTCGCTTTTTAATTTAAGGTTATTTAGCATTTTTTTTCAATTCTTGTCAATGTATCTTGCTATTGTGTTGTAGACGTATTAATTCCTTTAAAATAATAATAATAATAATAACTTACTGTTGGTCTTCCATAGATGTGGCACCATTTCATATTCTATCATGAAAATAACGGTACTAATAATCACAGCTGAGAGTGTAGCTTTAGGAATCCACTGGAACGTAGTAGTTAGCAATCCCAACGCAAAAAGAACAATAACACCTGAAAAAAGGTCCAAGAGATTCTGAAATAAGGAAGTTAATAGAATAGCAATAAGATTGGATACTGCAGTAACAAAATGCGATCAATAGTAAGAATAAATGAGGTGAAATGAATATATGAGAATTGTCACGGAATAACAACACCTATTATGTAAATTGAAAAGTATAGGATTCATATTTATAAAGTATAAGAAAATAAATACAATTATAAAAGAAAGAATGTTAAGTAATAAATGGGTGGTATATTTATGAAAAATTTAACATGTTCGAAGTACATTTTAAAAAACTGCTCTCTAATTGATTAATTGGTTAGTGCTACTTAAGGCAGTTTGATCAAATCATTCACATTTGACAACAATACAAAATTCTCTATATCTCTAGAAGCATATTATAACCTATATTTCTTATTGATAGTAACGAGACATTGATGTTGCAAGGACAACATCGGTTATGGGCTTTAATGGGATGTTGTAATAATGAAGATAATATTTTAGAGTATATTGAAAGAAAATAAATCTTAACACTTGTTTTTCCGAAGACTGCAGAAATCTTTGCTATCGGATTCAATTCTCTAAAAAACAATGACAATCGTTCCTTTCTATAGAAATAGTAAGGAACACATCAATTTGAAATGGCCCATAATCCTCTTTGTATGTACCACTTGTACCTTTATTCAAACACAATACTTTGAGAGTTGCACGACAGCTAATTCAGAAATGGCATTTAAGAAAGCCCATCTCTTAGGCAAACATTATTCAAGATATCTCTGAAATCAATAGTGCTGGCTACATAGTCATTACAAAAGCTAATTATAAGATATATACTTCAAGAGGAATAGTAAAGCACAAATTCTCAAAATTTTTTCACTTTTTTTATTCTTAAATCAATAACACTAAAAATAAGACCTTTTGCAACTTCAAGTTATTTACCTGTAAAAACTCCTCCAAAAGGTGTTTTAACACCACTGCTATTATTTAATGCTGTTCTACAATAAAAAAGAAAAATAATAAATAATATCTTGCGTTTGTATTTGTACTTAGGCAATTAACTTATTTTGTTTATTATTTATGAATAACATATATTAAAACTATACTATATCTTCATGAATTACTTATTAACTAAATTTATTACGTTATTTTACGTATTATTTATTTTTATTGATTATTTCCGTATGGATTTTTAATACTTAAAATCAGTCTGTTAATTGTAATTATAATTTGCATTTTTCCAGAAGCTTCTCGAATACAGATTTCTAAACCCAATTTCCTGACCACAAATTAATTAAATCTAGAAAATGGACCTACTTATTATCTTCATTGTCAATACCCTGTTTCTTGTTCAGTTTCAACAGTTAACAAGATTTCTATTAGTCAAATATTTAATCCTTTTCGTTTCTAGATTATTTTTTTAGTTTGACTGGACGACAAGCTTTTGTTGATTACCATATTTCTTCATATCTAATTTTGGAATAAGTTGATCTGGTAAACAAAACCTTAATATCGAATCAAAAACAAGCTACTGACTTGCAGAGGGGGGGGGGGATAGAGATTGCTATTGTTACAGACCTCCAATGCAAACGAGATAAAAACAAACAAACAAGAAATTCAGCATTCTGCATCTGTTCTTTATTTTTGTTATTTATTGGAGAGTCATAGGATTTTTTGTACCTTCCTCCCACTTGATTGCTTCCATAAAAGCAATCAATTTCTTTTTTTTTTTTGGTTGAATCGAGAATCATTCCTCCCTTTCTTTCCCCACTTCCAAATTTCTGCGCCCTTAAGTGGTGTTGACATCGAATTAAAAAATCTGCAAATAATCTCCAACGTAATTTTATTTAACTGTTTTATCTATAATTCCCGGTATTGAAAAATCCAAAAATAGCTCAGCATATCTTTAATTGTTGTGAGTTTTTATCTTTTATTGTTGCTTACTAATATTCTTATATTCTTACGCATGTTAAATTTTGCAATTATATTTTATCTATAATTGTTAGGCAAATAATTATTCATAGAAATGTTGCTTTAATCAATTATAACCAGTATTTACTGTTTGAATACAAAAAACTTAAATGATGATCTTAGTTTGAGGTAGGAAAAAGTATGGAACCTCCAAATCTAAAATAAAAAACAAGAAATACACAATAAAAATAAAATAAAGAAATTCAGTCTCCACTAGCCTCGATGAATTTTCTTTGCGCATTAATTAATCAAAAACTTTTAATGTGTTTAAGCATTTTTAGGTGCTTTTTTTGATTATTTAAAGCACACAGAAATTTCATTGAGGTTAGTGGAGATTGAATTTCTTTATTTTATTTTAATTGTGTATTTCTTGATTTTAGTTTAGACTTGGAGGTACATACTTTTTCCTATCTCAACTTACATTAGCCTCCGTATTAAGATCTGATTGTTTACAGTGAATGCTCTCAACTGACCGTGAAACAGATGTTTTGGGAGTCACTTGTAAACACTGGGTCTGAACTTTTAATGACCTCTGTATAGAAAAAAAGTATAAAAGTGCTGATCTTGTGACTTCTTTGGAGATGGTCTGAAAACGTTGACGAAGAAAACAAGTGAAGAAAGGTATAAAAATAACGACGAGCAAATCATCTCGTGATCAATTTAATAAAAACAAGAAACTTTTGACAGATTACTTTTCAAATTTGAAGTCATTTGTAGAGCAACTGAAATCCATTAGAAAAAAAGATCAGTTTTAATTAATTTGTAACAAATTATGATGTTCCGGATCATGATAACTGCCTTAGTACGAATAATAACAGTTTATAGTACATAGGAATGAATAGTAATGAATAACGAAATACTCGAATTAAAAGTTTCTAACTGTCTTAAATAATTATTCTTTATGTTTACATATACAACAGTATCAACCTACAGAGAAGCCTATAAATTACCATTTACCTTGAAAAGCTTCCTGTTCCAGGAAACGATGATACGAAGGATCCCATGATATTACTAACACCTAAATTAAGTTTATATGAATTAATATATATAAGATTATACTTGGAGAAAGCTTTAACGTACAAAAGATTTATCAATAAAAATGACTCGGCCCAATGTACATAAAATGCCTTCGCATCCTAAGCTATCATCAATTGGAAACTGGGACAGCTGTTTTGTCATTATTATAACTCTTCAGCTAGATTTACCCTCGATGGTAGCTCAGAAAGACTCGAAATGTAACGTGACCCGCTCTCACAGTGCGAAAGTCTTATTATATACATTGAGCTGAATCATTTTTAAAGATTGTATTTATTTCATATTGTTTACATCATCAAAAATTATACTATTTAACTGAAATACAAACCTACTGCTGTAATTTAAGTGTAAAATTTTACTATTAAAAATGTAATGTAAATTTTTTCTGCACTAATAAACTTACCAAGGGCAATTAATTCTTGTGTAGAATCTAGTCGCAAACTTTGAGCTAAATTAAAATTGAATAAGTTTATTAGTATTTAATATTTTTCTTAATATAAACATTGTGGTAAACAAATAATAACAACATAATAAGTAATTTAGGCCACCATAGATATATAATTAAAAACACATTTATAAATACTAAAAATTTTACAAACGTTTTCAAAACGTCCTGCGTTTCGTTTCAGTTTTATTATTTTCACTCGAATACGAAACGCAGGACGTTTTGAAAACGTTTGTAAAATTTTTAATATGTATAATTGTGTTTTTAATTATATTTGTGTGGTGGCCTAAATTACTTATATCAACGTTTTACGCACGTTAAATATTATTTTAATAACAACATGCATTATTTTTTATTGTCATTTAAAATATGCCTTGGAAAATTTCTTTACCTGTCTATATACCAAATACCAAACTGGGCAAAACATTCTATTATAATCAAGAAGAAAAAATATAATGAGTTTCGAGAGCTCAAATTTCTTTCTTTCCATTTTTTTCCCCGTTATCTTTTATTGAAATAAAATTCAAGAAACACACATTTTGTTAAAAAAATTGTATTTAAAAAGTTCACATACTTTACATGACGGGAACCGGTTATCAAGCAATTACATAGGGCTTGAAAATCTGAAAAAAGTTTGTAAACTTATTTAATACATTTTTTAAACCAAAACGTGTGCTTCTTGAATTTTATTTCAAATATTATTAATTATCGTTGATACGCATAAAATATCCTATCTTTTATCCATTAGAAAAAGTATAGAAGTGAATTTAGAACACTTGTATTTCATCGTTGATATTCTTTAATTAATATATCTGAATGGAAACAAGACCTAAAACTACTCTAGTTTATATACTACTACATCTGATCATTATCAAAAGATTTCAGCAGCTATTTATTCTAGAAATATAAAATTTTATTGAAAAGTTTAATATAGCTAATATGTGCTCCTTATTGACTGGGGTAATAATAATAATAAGTAAAAAGTTAAAAAAATTAAAATATAGATAAGGAAGTTGAAACTTGGAAACTGTACATAAATATTTAGACAAAAAAATAAAATTATTTGCTGTTATTATTAATTAATTAAATTCTAAGCAAAACAAAAAAAATTGAGAGGAAATTGAAACTTCAACCTACCAAAAACTTTGGCTATGGCAATGTGTTCTAAAATGGCTAACAATGGGATTAAACCTAGACTTGATCCTAGATCCTACAGGAAAAGGAATAAAACATATTTGCATTAAACACATTTTCTATCTTCTCTGAAAACTGTCTACTGTTGTAAATAATATGATATATTTCTTAATTCTCCATTTTTTTATTTGAAATTAGCTTTATCAACAGCAATGATTAAAAAAAAAAAACATTTTTATAAGGATTCTTCGGTATATTAATAGGCTATATTTAAAAAATCTAAAGAATGCATTCTTCAACTTTACAAATCGCTAAAATACTTTCTCTTAAGTATTATATTATTCTTTACATCATTCATAATCAAAGTTCAACATAATAATGTGGACGTATTGATAATAAAGAAATATGCAACGAAATGTAAGGGTGAAAGGTTTCCTGTATTATAATTATTATTTTAAATAATAGTTATATTCATTCGAATCTGCAAATCATTAAGGAAAACAGAATAAAATATTCATTTTGATAAATAAAAGATGAAGAATTAAAACATATACGGTATTATAAATTAATTTTGTGAGGCTTTTTTTTTAAATAATTTTTTTTTTTTAAATATTCATTGGATAATTACTCATTTAGCAGGTTTAAGTTAGAACTCTGGTGCTGGAGAAGACTTCTGAGAGTACCATGGACTGCAAGGAAGACTAACAAATGGGTTTTAGATCAGATTCAGCCAATCTATTCGTTGGAAGCATTGATTTTAAGGCAAAAACTATCCTATTTTGGCCACATTATGAGAGCGGATAATTCCATTGAAAAGATAATCATGCTTGGGAAGGTAGAGGGGAAGAGAAGAAGAGGAAGACAACGAAGAAGATGGTTGGAAGATATAAAGGAAGCTACCGGGAATTCTTTGCAACAACTACGATATGCAGCAAATGATAGATCTGTTTGGAGAGCCTTAGTACATGAGGTCACCAGAAGTCGTAGACGACTTGATGGAACCTAACAACAAAAAAGTTAGAAGGCACGTTTGGAAATTCAGTGAACTATTGATTAGAGAACTATTAATCTAAATGGATTTTTTTTTTATATTAATCTAAAAGAATCTAAATGTTGAAATTGTGGCCGAATTCCTTATTAGTTTTGGTTCCACACTGAGCTTAGAACTTGGAATTAAAAACCCCCATTGTACATTTCTGCTCATCTTAAGAGTTTCCATATCTTCTTTATCCAAGAAATCTCTCTTTCGATATGGGAACATTTCAAAAAAAAAAATTATCTTCCTATATCTACTAAATGAATACAATCAGAACGTCTTCGAAACCGGAATCAACACAACTCCAAAACCCGCTCTAAAATAAAATTGTCAAGTTCTATTTTCTTGAAGATTTCTTTATCACTTACTGAGATAATGTAGAGAATATTTTCCGTCGTATTGCCTACTTCTACAGTGAAAGGTGGAAGCTGAAATTTCGGGATTCCTGGTTCAATATTTCCAGTTAGGTTTAGTTCATCTACACCATGGACGTGAAGGATGTAAGCTACGAAAGCTGCTATTACCACTATCAAGGCATTGCGACCTGAAAATACAGTGAAAAAGAATAATTATTATAAGTTTACCCCATAATGAAATCGCAGTTTATTATACTGAACACTACATTTTAGTTCTATGAGATTCCTAACAATATACAGGTAAAGGTACAATCTACTTCATGAGAATAAAAATACCACTTCAATATACTACTTTACCAAGAATTGGTAAAATCCCTAACAAAATAAACAATAAACAAGTAAAAGAAATTAAGAACGCCTCATTAATAAAATAAAACCCACGCGGACATTCAACGTGTGTATAATCAATTTCAAAAAAATAGAAATAATTTCTACAATGAAACGTCCTCGACAGGAATCGAACCTGCAACCTTCTGATCGGAAGTCAGACGTCTTATCCATTAACTCTTTACCAGCTCTTTTTTCTTTTGCACAAAATTTGTATAAAAATAGTGTCATTATTTGCTAGTTACATCTAACACATTCTCCGTAAATTGAGGGTATTTGAAATCAAGTAACTTTACACTCAGCGTCACTTGCGAATACATCCGTATATCGCTAGTAAAGGGTTAAAGTTCAATAATTTTCAACTGTTATTTATTGATACTAATAAAATTTACTATTCATTGTGCCTTTCTCAGTTCATTTTGCTTGATAATGGAACTTAAAATAGAAGTTTCGAATACGTATGCTGATGTTTTAATGTAAGTTTTTATCCTTTTTTATGTATGTGCCGATATAGCTGGCTTTTTCGATTTGTTACTTATTGAATGTGTTTTCTTCATTTTTGGAAATAAACAACTGTAAATATTAGCTTATTCCAGAATTTAAATTCCTAATTACAGTCAATTCTGGTTAATCGAAGGTTTTACATTCCTGTAAAACCCCGTGATAATGGAAAACGCGATTATTGAAAAAATGATCCTACTGCAAAATTGGAGTTACGTTTCCTCTTCACTTTACACTTTCGCTACCCTGATGCTACCGAATTTCCAGAACGAAGCAAGTCAAGCACACGAATAATATCTACATTAAGCTATAATGTATCTTCATAACCAATTAATCATTTCTGTTTTATCGAGCTGCAGCTTATGATTGAGAAAACACTGGGCCAAATGAAAGATTGGCTATCCTGTTCATGATAAAGTAGGCAACTATTTACGTAATAATAACTCCAAATAACTCCTAGTTATTACCATTCAAATATAGTTACTTGTGTACCATTCAAATTGGCTAATGATTTCTGACCACTCCGAATTAGGCAAGTTTTTTAATAGTGAGCGTTTCTTCCTGTGTTTCTAATCACTTATTAACCTATTTTTTTCCAGAAACATCAGCCAATAAGTGATTTTAAAGTACTTCTATATATCTGTTTGTAAAATGTAACTTTCGGGAACTTATTACATTTTTCTCTTGTATTACTATACATAGCCTAAATAGGCTCAAATATACACATTTCTTATTCTACAATATGGAATTAAGAACAGATACTATTTCGGTTACTTTGTGTTATTTTCAATGATCCAATTGTTTAAAAGCTAGTTTTCTACGATAATTGGTACTGGACAATTGTTTCTAGTTGTTTTTCCACAAATTCTCAGTATGGCCTCAATTTGGGCTGACAACGAGTTAACAGTCGTACTGCATGAATGCTCTTTATTTTTACCAGATACTCCCGAAAGATCATTTTAAAAAGCCTCTAAAAAGCGAAATTGTTCAATGATTTCATATGGAGGCCTAATGCTTTTAATATCAAGCGCCATTTTTGTAGGAAGTTTCTGACAAGATAAAGTATTTGGCAGTATGGCGAGAGAATATTAATATGTAACATTTTCCTCACCTGTGCACAATAACCAGACAACCTTCCGAAATATCTTTTCAGCTTGGCTAGGAGTTTCATTCTTCCAAGGCATTGCATTCAGCTTCTAAAAATCAAATAATTAATAATTTTAGAAACAAAACTAAAACTTCGAATTAAAAATCAATAAAAACCGAATCAACTAAATAGATTTAAAAGATTAAAGTTTCATAAAAATATATAAATAATAAAGGATTAGAACTAGTGATTGCGATTTCTCAATCGCAGAAATTCTGTTTTGGGGATTCTACTTAAATTGAATAAAATTTAATTTCCAATGAAAGAATTATTAATTTTTTTTGAGTTAGAGCTCATGTTGGCATTATGTTGGTAATGAAAAAGCTGACAGAGAAGCCAAAAATGCTACTTATTTAAAGGATATCACTTATCCCTGTTCTTCGCCCAAAAGTATTACCTATAGAATTAAAAGAGAGGATCAATTGGCCAATTGGCAAAACCAATGGAGCCAATCAATTAAGAGGCGATTGCTCTATAACTATATTAAGAATGTTAAAACCAACTTTCTTTAAGCTGATTTTGTTGTTAATCAATTCTTAACTGTCCACAGGAATTTTAATAGTTATCTTTTTAGATTTGGAAAGAAAGATGATCCACTGTGTGGCCGTTGTGCTCTTGGAGAAAATGAGGATCCTGCTTCGGAGAAGTCAGGATTCAGGTAGATTAAAAATTAGAGAAGATTTTTTAAATTTATTAATGAAGAAAGGAATTTTGGGAAGTATGTCTGATGATATTTTTGCGAAAATGAAGGAATTTTTTTTTTCGATATATACGAAATATTGAATCTATGGAGCATAATGGTTAACTTTGATTCACTTAAATGTATTGTAAATAATTCTTATTTTTAATTTTATTAAAGTTTTATCGGCATTTCCCCTTTAATTACATTATATGTATTATATGTATTTCGATATTTTTTTTGGTGGTTTTGTTTTGCAGTTCGGGGTTGGCCTACATTTTTCCTGTTACTTCTGTCGTTCATAGTGGCTACCGAACGCGAAGACTTCTTTTCTATGTTAAATTGGGATATTTATTTATCTACTTATTTAATTTGATGGTTTTCAATATTGTCAAGTGGTGTGTTTCTGGCAAGTATGGGTCAATGGGAAGGATGGGGTCCGAACTGTACCCGACTCCTTGGATAGGACCTTTGGCGGTTCTTGGGGCTGTTCGGTGTGGATCCCTTTATAACTTCACACGCCGTTGGTTCATAATTTTTATTTTTTGTTTTTGTTTTTTGATGTTTTGTGTTCATTTATCTTTTTTGTTGAGAAGTACTAAAACCTGCATTGTTAGTACATGATTCCTTTGTCTGTTTATTTTCTTTATTTATTTACATGTATATGACTAATGTTTCTGGGATTCAAAATTTCTGACTTTTTGATTTTCTGTTTCCCGAGAATTCGGGAATTTACTTGAACCCCTGAGAATTCCCGAGAAATCTCGAAAGAAAAGCCATTGTTTTAAGATAATTTTTTTATTAAATATTAGAAAACAGTAGAATGTGATATTAAGAGATTGGAGTATTTAGAAGGCAATATGAAATACAGCTTACACCAGTAAACTTTATTTTCTTTTTAAAATTAGATTGTGTAAAAGAAAACTCAGAGGAAAATAATTTGTCTCTGCTACTGATGAAAATATTACTCTATCTGCCATTTTCAAACAATAAAATGTAATTCAGGTTTCGGAAACCTTCGTCGATCATTAGAAAGAACACAATTTAACCAAGAAAAACATAAATATTACATGAAATGTTCCGTAAGAAATGTAAACTGATGAAGAAGTTCAGTTATTTTGTGTTCATATATCTAATACTGATCGTTAGTGTTATCAAGTGACTTGCTTAAACTCTATGAGAATCATTTTCTTGTTAAAAAGCTGAATTATTTCTTAAAACTGAAAATCCTTGTTTTCATTTCGTTATCCTCAAAGTGTAATAGACAACTTTTATTCCAGGAAAAAAATAAGGCAGTTGGTAGATGGAGACAGACACTATCTGAAAATCATTCCCTAAATTTTTTTTCCTACGACTTGAATACCAGTGCGTCGTAAGTTAGAATAATTATGACTTGAAGCCAAGCACAGATTCTCGAGAATTTTTTTCGCATTTTAAGATTCTCAAATTTTTACAAAAAAAAAAAAAAAATCTTAAGAAATGAGAATTTGAGAGAAAGAGAAATTCTCGAGAATTCTCGAAACGAAAAATCTCGAACGCAATCACTAATTAGAACGTTGAGGAAACTACAGTTGTGAACCAACCTCTGACGTTTTTAGGGATTTTAAGATATCTGATTAGAATTATCTCATTTGAATTATTAGTTCACATGAATTTATTAAATTCTATTAAAATTTCAGCTTACTGGAATAAATATTTACTGAATTATCTTGATTTCAACAGACAAACGTTGGTTTGAGTTCAAGTTACTAATCTAAGGAGTCAATCTACAGAAACCCAATTAGAAGCTTAGCATAACTTTTACCAACTTAAACGTAACATATAAAAATTTAACAATTTGAGCTTTCTGGAAAAATGTGCTAATGTTAAGAAACGTAAGAATATGCCTCCTTAATTTTTTGGCTGAAACACTTATACAATAAACAGAATATAAAAAAGATGCAATAATAAGGAAGTTATAGTAGTTCGTTTCAGATTAAGTTTCCACTGTTAAGTGTCTAACAATGTCTTTGACGTATGGTTTCTTTCTGTTAGGTCACCAGAATAATGAATTTTAATTATTACTATTCATTAATAGAAAGTTAGTTTTATCAGCCACTTAACAATGGTGCACAGAAATCTGAAGCAAATTATAGATCAAACAGGACATTTATAATATTAAATAAATACTTATTAACTTTGGAACAGATTCAAAGTTTTTGTTAACTTTATTTCAAATGGAAGTGCACTTGATATTATCTATACTTACTCTTAAAAGTAAAAGAATCAACATACAGCCAAGACCAAGAATCAAATCCCAGGGTCTGAAAGAAAAAAAAAAAAAGGTTAGAAATTAAACTCAAAGCCGCTGTTAGTTTTTTCTTATTTTATTTAGAAACTGTAAACCATGAGAAAATTAAGAAATGAATACTTTCTAACTGATCAAAACAATTAGGGAGATAATGAAAAAATAATACCAGCATTAAATTCAGCGTTTTATTAACAAACAACGTAAAATAAGCAAGAAGAATATGAAAATCAGCAGAATAAGTCCATTATCATGGGGATGACACTGCAGATCAATATGGCTCTAAAGATTGATTCATTGGATTATTAATAAAAAAAATATTATTTAACATTCACTTCTTAAATACCAATCAAGTCAATTTGTTAATGCTAGCTTGTTAAGACTAAATGATTTCAAATACCTGGTTTCTTTTATATGTAAACCAACATTGTAGATGACTTCAAGGAAATGATCCGCTTTAAATTTTAAACCCATTAGACCCTGAAATAAAAATAAGGGAAACACATAAGGATTTTTTTCTGTCACAGATATCATGAAGACTCTGAAATGAAATTTTAATTATTAATCAAGGTAAAAAAAAGAGTATAGATTATTCAGGAAAAATGAAGCAATTGCCATTGTACTTTTTAGTGTTTTTAACTGGCTAAAGTCTTCCAACATATATTTTTAACGCGAACCCACCAACTATCCAAGAACAAAAAATAATGACCACTTTAGAAATTTTCCCGAGAACTATCAACTGGAAGGGTAGTGTAGTAATCTCCGTAGGAAATCGTACAAGAGACGTAAAGATCCCTTGACCAAACCTACGCAATCATTAGAGATACGGAAGAATTGGTGATGACCAAAATATTATGGATGCGAAGATTCCGGGTGACAGGAGATATACCATTGTTTAAAATTACCATAAGGCCTATGCGAGATAAAAATGGAAATCGAAATCATATTGTTGGACGAGTGAAAATTATGTTAAAGGCAAATATATACATTTGCTTGGATTTATTTTCAGGATGTTTCTTGAGGGAGAGTCCTAAGACTCAACCACGCTTGTTTCAAATGGGGAACGAAGGCATATGACTAACAACGACCTAATCTGACATCCCTGATCAATAATCGTTGACAATCTATAACTCCACTTTGTTAAAAAGGGATTCTTTAATTCTTTTAATTTACTTAATAGTTGTAAAGTTCTTATAAACATACAGCTCAGCCTTCGTGTATTCATCATGCGACATAGATTGGATGCCGGCAGTTTATGTGATACCACAATTTACATAGGTGTACCCATGGTTTTGGAATGGTAGGGGTTGCAATGACCAAAACTAAAATAGTGTCCTTTTTCGGATTGAGGAATGAAGGGGGAGGTTGGTTACCAACCAATGAACTTTCCAACCATAAAAAAAAAGGTCCAAATTCCTAGATTTCTTTCATTTTCGGATGCAATGCGGGGTTACAACTCCTACCAACCTCCACCTCTAGATGCAAATTACTATTAACCAATGGCAAACTAATCTTGAGAGTCATGTGACCCATTAATAACGTTTATTTCAGTTAAATAGTGTAAGCGAAAACACATCTTCCATTTTAAGTATAATTTCTAAAGTTTCTAAGAGACCATCAAATATCTTTTCTAAGTTATGTTTAATTTTGAAGAAGTAGGAATTATAAAATATAACGGTACCTTTATCTGTGTTGCAGAAATAATAAGAGCTGCGGCTGAAGAAAATCCACTGATCACAGGAGCCGAAATAAAATCAATTAGAAATCCTGTTATTAAAACAAAAAATACTATAGAAGAAAATATCTCTTATTATCTATACCTACACTCCGTCTCAGAATATCTGTGGACCATTGTTAGATGACCAAGAATGACAGTGATGTATGCTTTCTCTCTATTTGGTCTCACTAATAATGCCACCAGTAATAAATTAAGATTTGTTATTGTGGTGATCTTACACAAAGAAAAAGTGCATCAATGTCACTGTCAGCAATTTAACAATGGTCCACAGAAACCTGAGACGTATTTTGTAATAAATAAGAATCAAATAAATTAATCAGGTTTCGGAGCTCTGCTGAAGCTATGTCAGAAGTCTGCTTCAGCAATTAAGTTCATTCCAATTACAGGTCCAAAACGTAAATGGCGGTACAAGCCTTAAAACAAAAGACTATCCGAGTGCATGAAATATGAGTTGATAATCCTGGCAATGCATATACGCATTTTTATTTTATTTTTAGTATACATAGTAGATATATATTGTATATGATTTGTCCGGACTATCAATGAGTCTTAAGTGCAGTCAGATGCTCTTCTGTTGTGATTTGTACTGCGCAATTGCAGATGCACTTGTATGTTTTTTTATTTACTAAAACTATTCTTGAAAAATATTCAAATTTCAAACATAATGTTGTTAAAAGATTCAAGAGGTATTTCTTAATTTCATTAAATTTTGACTAAGATTTATTAAGTGAGAAAATATTTTCGAATTGACTGTTGTGATTATGACGTCAGTTGTGAATGGTCTGTTTCCCTTAAAATATTTAATTAAGCGACCCAGTAAGAAATAGTGTTTACTGATTTTGAGATATTGTTGCCTCTGGTATTCAGATTTTAATAATTGGTCGTCGATTTAAAAAAATAAAATAAAACGATTTATCGGTTATACGGAGTTAGTGCAGCTCCCAAATGACGTCACGTATTATTTTGTATCGAATTTTTCCTCTTCATTTTAGACTGGATATTCATATTTTCAAGTAAGGCAAATTTATTTTCATATATCAAATTTAATGAATGCCCATAGAAGTAAGGAAAATTGAATGACTGCTATATATTTGCTATAGCGTTAGTGAGCTCTAATTCTTTGAAAGTGTAATCAAAGAGCTATTATTATAATCAGATGGAAAATAAATGACACATGATAAAACGAAATGAACTTGCTTTTGGAATTTGTGGCTTCTGAGCAACTATCAATAGACTTGTAATGATAAACTGATTGAGCAAAGCGATGATAAATGTTCATTCAACCAAGTCATTTATCAATGTAATGACGTCAAAGTACCAAAGATACCTTAGATTTTAATTAATTTAGAAAATATCTTATCACGACAACAGACAGACAATTATAATTATCAAATGTTGTATCAGTAAACAAAGGACACATAACTTTTATTTAACTCTTTTAAAAAAAATTATGCTTCACTGCCAATATCAAACGAGATAACAAACCTACTTGGAACGTCATAAGATCAGTAAAACCCAAGTAAACAAGCATTGCTTAACTTTATGTATTCAAATACAATAAAAAGGAACCGTATACAGTTTAATAAACAATCTCTCTAAATAGATAAATAAATAGAAATTCAGATAATAGATAACGAATTCGTTAAGGAAGAAGAAAGAGATTTCTTGTCCTCAGTTATTCAACCTGAAGAAGTTTTAAAGAAAATGAAATATCGTTGTTGTTATTAAAGAAGACATTTTAGGAGTATATGTGTATCTCATGATTAAACGAAGAGTACAGATAAAGACTTGCTTAGCTTTTGGGAGAAACTTGAATTAAACAATTATAAATGGACAGCAATAACATCTTCTATTCTCAATGTCACGCAGGCGACTTATCACTGAGCTTCTTAGACTTTCTTCACGCATCGCGCTCATGAATCAAATAAGATAGAAAAATCTTGATTATTATTGTAATATCGATAAACCACTATCTATGGGAATTCCAGAAATCACTGAGAAAGAAAAAGTAAATAAAACATAAATGTAGGTCTATTAAAATGTGGTTGTCTTCATATCAGCAAAAATTTCTAGGTTTACTTAACTAGATGTCAAGAGAAAACAAGAAGTTTGAAAGAACTTAGCGCCTACTTTCCTTAAAATGGGATTTATTTTTTTTTTAATTTGTTCTTTATTTTTCTTTAAGTATGTTTGAAAAATAAAAGAACTAAAAAGAAAAGAATTTATTTATTTTCAAACTCTAATATCTGCTGAATATCAACAGTATAAATTTTGCATTTTCTGAATTAAAAAACTAACTAAATTTTTATTGTAGTTGTTTTTCTTTACGTTTATTTTCAAATTTAAATAAGCATAGTTTTAATATATTTGGTTCAAAAGTTATTAAGAGAAGAGACACACACGGACTGATATGATTGAAAATAGGCTTACACAGCTACGAAGTCTGTCTGCATGTCACATATGATAAATTTTGTATCATTGAACGACTGTTCCTGAAACTTGACAAACAGTACATTTTTTAAAATCTTGAAATTTTTTCAAAAACTATTTCTTTAAAATTTACATTTTAAAACGATTGGAGGATAGAAATGAGTCTACTGGGATTAAACGGTGACGTGCATTATTTTTTTATCGTTATCTTTACCGGTTTTTTCTTTTAAGAATTATATTTATTTATTACAATATCTCAAACGGTTCCTAGGGCCTACCCAGCCCCCTCTCGCATGGGTACCGGGTTTCTTTCCCGAGTTCTAGGCGGGCGGGCGCCGGGCTGACCACCCGGCCCAAACTTCGTCCCGTGGTCATGGAAACGCTAGGAGCCTGACCTCCCGCGCCCCGTACGCTGAGTCTGGCGTATGATGGGGATTAGAGAGAGAGAGAGATTATGATATCTATCTATGGGAAGTAGATTCCAAGTTCTCTTAACTTGTTCATAGACTACAGAATTTCTGGCACACACTGGCTATCAGAGATATCAAAAAAAGAAAATTTCCCGCAGTAATCTGAGCAAAGACTTTACGCATCTTCAGCATTCTTTTTTCTGTTTTGTTTACGATACACCATTTGGGAGAAACTAAACGAGACAGGACTGACGAACAAATTTGCGAGTAGGAGATGGGGAAAAAATATGCAACGGAATTCAAGAGCTTAGACCTTTATTTTTCTAGACCTTTATTTTTCTAGACCTTTTATCAAATCTTTTCTTTGCTGTAACGCATTGTTTGGAGTCATACGATTCTTCCTCACTGAACATAATTCAACAATGCAAGATGACAATAAAAAAAAATTAAAAAATGAACAATTTTCCCAAACAATTTTATAGGCCTATATATTATGATCATTAATTCTTTCGATTTTTTTCTCTTTAATTTTTATTATCTTCCTTTTAATATTATCCTTATAAGTTAGATGGCAAACAATATCATAGATACAAATTTTCTTGTTTAAATCATTGTAAAACTTGATATATAAAGTCTATGAATAGTAAGTTGATATAATAAAAGTAAAATTTAAATTTATTGTATTAACTATCCAATAATAACCTCAAGATATTTGTAATGTAAATATAGTAAAATTTGCAATATGAAATATTAAACGTGAGAAACGATATTTAGTAAGATTTTCTAAATGAAAAAACTAGTGAAAAGCTAGTGAATTGAAGGACTTCGTTTCACAATAAATTTGATTTTTCAAATAATCAAACACCAAGCTATTATTCAACTCGAATAAACAAATGTGTATTTCTAACATTAGATATCGTAGAATAGCTACATAACTGCACTTATGTTATTTATTCATCTTCCCGTGCGTTTTGATTCTTCGAAAGGTTTTCTGAAATTAGTAGTTAAGGAGATTGAAGAATTGGTAAAAAGATCCCGCCAGGAAACGGGATGAACTTGTGGCACGTGCCAACCGGGATGTACCGATAGTTAGCGCTTGTTAAGAGGGGAACTTATATATGTCTTCCTCTTGCTGATTATCGGCTTTGTGTTGTGAATTAGGATCTTGTCATAATTTTTATGATTTATGTTTTCCTTTTTTTTTCTTCTTTTAATCATTTTTTAATTTTTTTTGAAGGTTAGTTCGAAATGAATCTAATCTTTATTGGATAAGCACAAAATCATTAATTTACTTATCAAAAACTATCACGGAATTGCAATCAGAAGTTGTAATAGATACTCAAAAGAGAAAAAAAAATCTGATAAAATTAAAAAAGCTCTTCAAAACATATAGCCTTCTTTCTTCGAAACATCAAAATATATCAATGTTTTCTTAAGTTTTATGAAACTGCATTTCTTACATCTTTGCAATGAGTTTATAACTGAATTTATCAACAAATATGCTGAGATAAAAGTATGGCTCGAGTTGTTGTGTCAGTTATTTTCTTGTTTGTTGTGTTTTTAGTGACCCGATAGGGAGGAGTTACAATTACAATTCCCACGTCTGTGTATGTATGTGGATGTGTGTAGCGATCTTCGTAGCGCTACTGATGAGTCATATCTCGTTGACTCTCTATGACCTGGAGGTCTGGAAAAAAAAACTTTGAGTTCCGGTACAAACCACTTCCGGTTTTAGGTGACCACTGACCGAGTCAGGAAAGTAGTGGTAATTAGAGAAAATTTGGTTTTATTTGTACTGAATCGACTAAACTGGGAAAGAATATGATATCCTGCACACATTGTGGCCACTTTCTCAAGAGTCGTCTTAACAGTGCAAAATGGTGGTAAAGACACTAAATGAATTCAATATAGGCATCGCTTGAAATTATACTTGGTCCTTCAATTACAATAGCTTGAATAAATGGGTTTTGCGCGCCAATCAGTAGTAATTTAACAACTTAAGCATTGATAGATTGCAAACTGTACTTGATCGCTATGTTTGGGTTTGCTACAAAATCGTGAATTGACTTGTTTTTGTTTTGTTTTTTTGTCTTTTTTTTTTTTTTTATTCTTTCAAATTTTAAATTTTACAGAAATTCAATTGCAGCAGCTGTTCTTTAATTTCAAATTTCTATTAAAAGTTTGGAGTAAATTGTACTCACAAACGAAAATGCAATTTCATTTTGCTTCTATTCCTTCTGCTTTACTTTTTAAATAAAAATTTTCAGGCAAATCGTTAATGATTTAAAATCTACCGCTATATCAATTTCAATAAAGATACATTCACACGTTACTGAGAAAGGGAAGGATGTTCACAAAGTCGAACAAAAACACGATCTTGATTAGATCCTACCTACCTTGATTAGAACTTTCAGAATGCCAGAAACAACTGTCTCATTACCTGTAGGTCTTCCTTGCCAGTGAGATTAACATTTTGACCGCTAATTTATTAAGAATCTTAAATTCCTGTTCTCCTGATGCTCTTTACGTTTTAGATCAGAAAAGAATCAGAAAGAGAGGAGGAGAAGCGAAGCAAGCATTTAATAGCATCGAATTAAAAAGGACTAACGAATAAAATTTTAATCTTCTGTAGTGCTGTGTATTAACAGAATTTTTCACTTTTTGCAGGATTTTGTAATGATTTTGTATTTTGTAATTTATAGGACATTGAGCCTTGCCATTGTTGTTAATAGATTTGTTTTTCCCGCTGCTTTTTTTTTATTAATTTTGTATATAAATTATTTTAAACAAATGATTATCTTTTCATTCTAATGCATTTCAACAATTTATAATTATATTACTTACGTAACAGCAAACTTTAAATTTCAATTAAAATGCTACTTATTATTAATTACACGGGACGAATATCCATAATGGTATTAAAGACATTTTTACATCGTTACATTAGATATCCCATAGTTAAACAGTATGTGAACTACTTTGCTGATAAGTCAAAGTTTGGAAAAAAAAAAAAAAAAAACCGGAAAAATTACGGTGTCTTTATTTCCTATATCAGCATATAAAGATTCATGTAAATAGTGATTTTTCTTTTAACCCAGATTTCTTGTCTAAGAGTCCAGTTTAAACGAAAATTAAGGTGAGCAAACATCAAATAGGGTACTCAAAGTTTAATAGTAGGTTTTGGCTAAGATAATTAGGCGCTGGATTTATCTTGAAAAATCGAGTAATGATGACTTTTGATTTCAAACTCCTTACTAAATCAGACTGTCATTCGTATTTCTAGCCTACACGTATAACTAAAATATTAGCTCTCTAGGATAAAAAGTCATTATGATATGTCACTGCATGCGACAAGTATTGATGATTTCTGACTCAAGCTTCATGACTCAATAATCCAATACCTCATATAATAGTTCAATGTACAAAATCAACAGATATTTCTTTCATAGCCTTGATATGCCACCGAAATTTCAGCTCACCGAAATAGCCTAATGTAAGTAATTTTGAATTCTCTTACAGATAGATTCTTCCTTCCAAATAAATTGCAATATAAATAGGTCTCTCTTTTTTTATTTGTTATTCTAAATCCTTTGTTATTCTGCAACAAATACCTTTTTTCTTACTCTACATATTAAAAGACATTATAAATAAAAAAAAAAAAATCAACTTATAATATCCTACGAAAGCGGATGTAAAAGAAAAAAGTCTTTCCAATATTTCCAAAGACTTATCAGGAACTTCGAAAATTTAAGATTAATGATTATTACAAATTTATTATTACATTCAGATAGAGTTTTCATTTTTTTTTATTAAGAATACATTAAAAAACAAAGAGCGAGATTAAAAATAATAAAAACATGTCTGTAATTTCCCGATAACATGGAAATACCAGTGTTGACAAGTAGAAGATATTTCTACATAGGAAAGATTAAGATTAATTAATCTTCCTCTTTGAAGACTCTTATCTTTTAATTCACAATTTGCAAATAGCAACGCAGTGTCAGGCCGTGCACCGAAGTGACCTAAAATATTTTCATGAAATTTGGAAGGGGAATAATACTTTCACTAGTCTAAACTATATGCCAATTTTTTTTTTAATTTATTTCAGTCAAATCACATCAGTTCCTCAACTACTAACATTAATAGTTTAACCTTGTCAGATTATTCATCAGGTGAAACATATATCTTACTACTAAACAGTGAAATATGTAATTCTACAGAATAAAATGCTACACAGGACAGTTTCTTCTATTAGGCAAGACTAGGCGGCCGCCTAGGGCGGCCGAAGGACGGAAAAAAATTATTATAAATATTTATATCAAACAGCTAAATTATTAATTATTAAACAAAGAATTCTGGAAAGAGGCGCGTGCGCTATCTCGCGATCAGGTGGCGACTTGATGCATCCTTCCCTCTTGCGCCCTGTGCACAAAGACATTTTTGTCTCGCAGATCATTCTCTAGTGTCGGTTGTATTGAGTGGTGTCAATAAGGGTGGGGGAGGGGGAAAAGGAGGGGGCGGCATTTTTCAGTTCTCGCCTAGGGTGGCAGAACACCTAGAAACAGCTCTGATGCTACATATTTTTTTTCATAAGAAAGTATGAAATAAGATTTTATATACATATTGTTAATTACTAATACGTACATAAACGGAGTATGTTCGATACACTAGAAATAAAAGCAAAGAAAATAATTCAATAGCGTAAATAGGGTAAAATATTCAAAGAGTTAAGTTTAGAACGCGGTACCCCAACGGCCGCCCGCCGTGTTGACTTGCTGCATACTGTTATCTCAAGATCGCAGTTAGCCAGATGAAGGTTAGTTTTTCTAGTAAAAGATCGTGCAAAACCATTTTGAAGGAAGCATTCTACTTTTTATTAATTAACTGTTCATTTCACATTTCCCGCCATATTCAAAATAGTGCCACTGCCGCCGGCTATCGGACGGCCATTGGGGGTACCGTAATCTAACTTTAAAACCGTTCAAAGTTATTCAGCTTTGTGCGTATAATAGTTGCAGTAAACTTCTGGAAGTATCTAAATTTATCATGGTTATTTTAAATATATAGGACTTTTGGGGACTATTATAATTTTATCGTTATTATAAATTTAAACTTTTGAGCTTTGTTAAATATTGAAACTTATCTACTTACCTAAATTAAGTAATCCGAAGAGCAATTCAATAACACCGCTAAGGAAACAAAGAATAACTGCGTAGCCATTCCCCCCTTTGTCTACTTGTTCGTGTGTTAGTAAACCCATAATTGCAGTCGGACCAATCGTCACTTCTTTGGTGCTGCCGAAAATGCAGTACATGAAGCACGACATGAAGGCCGAATATAAACCATACTGAAAGAAATAGGAAAAAAAATATAATTGTAAGATAATAAATAATAAAATACTTCTAAGGAAATACAATTATAAATATTTTGTTTTTTAAGTTCAGTGAACGCAGAGAAATAAGCGAAGAAAGTTTAAGAAAACCGATTAACTTTGATTTAATTCCGTGAATATTGACAATCACTGTTAAAAGACAATAAGTAATTCAGAAAAACCATGTTTATACCGATAGATCAACAGTCATTAGCTTAGCTAGGGGAATGGCAAAAAGGGGGGGGGGCAATTTTGGTTTACTTCAGTGCTCGGAGAACAGGGGTAAATTACTCTAAATGGGGTAAAAATGAAAATCGAGGGCAATGAAGGCTCATTAAACATACAAATAAATATGTTATTTATGCAGATTCAATTCAGTCTAATTAAAAACAAACCAGAACCATGTATTCTATTGTAATGTGTGATTAATTATGAATATACCAATATATTTGTAATAAATATTTGAAAACAAAACAAATTTTTTTTTTTTCTTTTTTGTCTAAGTTTGTTTGATGTGTATTGAGATAAACGGCAAACTCAGCGACTGCCCCGGGCAGCACAAACTCTACCTACACCGCTGTCAACAATCACAAATAATTGTCATATTTGAAGATTATGTGTAATAATATAAAAGATATATGATCTTTAATGCTCCAAAATTCTTTGCAACTTGATTTTAAGTAAACATCAAACAAATGAGCTTTAAAAAAATCAACTAGTAAGAATATGAAGACTAGGTCTTTAAGATTTCGTTGATATTTCCATGGTCTTTTAGCTGTCGCAAAGAGAATTCTGATTTCTGTCAATGTGATAAAGCAAACTTTTCGTTATTCTTGGATCGCAAATGAGAGGCACATATCTCTAGAGAGTTTATCTCAACAGATTTACATCAGTTCTTTCAGAGAAGAAGTTAAATAAAATTTAAGAAAGTTGTGTTTCTAGTTCTTACTATCATGCTTGGATTTTACACCACAGAAGAAATATATATCCCAGAAGTAAGTGTAGTGTTTTCACACGCGGCATTTAAAGTTCTTCAGGTAAAAGGAAGGTTCATGGTAACATCTATCAATATTTCGGATGTCGAATAAAAAGAATGAAAAATAAGGTCTGTAGGAAGTTCTGTCCGATTTTTAGGAAAAGAAATTGCTGATTATGGTGGAGAGCGTCTGCTGTGAAAATCACAGCTTCCTATTGGTATGGATATTAGAAATGGATCTTATTCCTATATTCGTTGTCTACTGAAGTTCTACCAGATCCGAGTTGTTCCTGAAGACTTAAATCTGCGATTCTAAATTTTTCGAACCAATTTCGATACGTAAAATCTGTTACAGTATCCGGTTTTAAAACGTCATGAATTTTGGTTAGCAATCACCGCGTTCATTGGAACTGAAAATATTAATATATAATGAAGTGAATATAATCAACGACTATTCTTATTTTTAGGAAAAAACCAGCACTTAAGGAACACGTCAGAGCGGTGAAAGTAGGCAATATGAATTATAGCACCGTAGCCCCCTTGTATCAAACGGTTCATATGCTTGACCTAGAGAATCCTATCATTAGAGAGTTTTTGCCCAGCTAGCTATTTTAAATGGTAGCGCTAAAGTCACATGACTGGTATTCTGCGCATGCATCACTGTTCCGTAGAGGAAATACCGTTAACGTGATACGTTAACTTTCCTCGAATACCGTATCGCTTTACGGTAGGAAACATGAGTTCCGATAAACCTCAGAGAATTTGATTTAACATGAATGACGACTTGATACTCTTGCGCGAAGTTTCAATTCATTTTCAATTATTGCTGGTAAATTTAAGCCATCTGCTAGTCGCTGTATATCGTTTTTTTTCGAAACGAAAATACAATCGACAATCCTCATCATTCATTTCATTTAAACTCAACCTTGGATGTTCCTCTTCTCGAACCTGAATGTTTCTTTCTCTCGGGATATTGTGTAACACTAGATCCTAAAACAAATCATCGTCAATGCCTCCAAATGCAGCGATCTGAAGTATGTCTTCCATCTTGTTTATTAGCTTACCGTGTCCTCTGACCGTTATGGCAAAAACTCTCTTCATGACAGAGCCCGCTATTGTGGTTAGCGTATTCGTTCACGTGACATTTGCGTTTCCCATATATAAATCACGTTATGGCAAAAAAACTCTATTTTTGAAAGGGAAGACAATGAATATATTAGAAAGTTTAAAGAGTATTTTAAATGATAGGTCTTGTAATACCAACCTTTCGGTTGAATCCGAGGAACATTATAACACATAAAGGCTAAGATTTAAAAAAGGGAAGAGAAAACGAATAAAAGAAAAAGATAGGAAGAGGAAAAGAAAATTTCTCTTTTTTTTTTCCTATTCCTCCGTTTCTCTGGTTTTAGTTTCAGTTGAAAAAAATGTTAAATTAGAATGAAGTTAAAAGTTCAATTTTAATTTACTGTAATGTAATCTAATAATGTTTTTGTACAACATAGAGTTTGAATGTGGACATGTTGTATCCTCATGATCTCTATCAATCTTTTGTTAAAAATTCAGGTTTTTATTCTGAGACTAAAATCATTTTGAGGGGTTTTTGATATTGCTGTGTAGAAGAGTTTTGTTTGTTTCTTAAGCAAAAGGAGTTACCGTTCATATAATTATAATAAGTTTTATGAAATAGGCCTACTGAAGATAAAAAAAAAAACTTTATTCCTGAATAAGATAGTAATTGTTGTCTTTGAAATTTATGAAAATAACATTTAATAATTTGCTTAAAATTCTATCGATGTTTATTTTATTACAGATTGCCTGGAAATCAGAAAGGCTTAAAGTAGGATCCAACTATAAAAGCTTAGGTAAGAAGATCATTAGGTTCAGAAGTAAGGAATTCTTGAAAGTTTTTACTGAAAAGTAAATGGGTGAATCTACGGAAAACCTGTAATTCATGTCACAGAGCAATAAATTGAAAATGATTGAAAATATTTGTCATTTTTCAAAATCACACATTGAAGTATAAAATATACTATAGTTTAGTATATTTTTTTTTTTTTAATTTATGGAATTTCCAAAAAAAAAGTTGTCCACAGAAGGTGATTCGTCACTTCCGTGGACTGTCACAAGCTACAGTCGGATAGCTTCTAAAGATCCAAACTGCTTTATTTTTTAATATTTTTCAAATAATATATATATTGTGAAATCAGAAGATACATAAATTTAACATAATATTGAGTGAAATTTATTTTCGAATTATCAGTAAAATTTTTTGGCTACCTAAAGTCTTGTCACAAGGTTTTGCCATCGCTTTTGTGGACATTCCTAAACTTTCTAAAAAATCCGAAGCGCTAGTGGTCTTCCATTTCACTTAAAAACAAAAGTTTACACGGCGATTTTGGATTGGGAAGTGATTTTATTCGTCTGAGTCGCACATTTGTCAGGAAAATATTACCTTTTTATTCATTTTTCGTCATTTGCACAGCTCATCCCGCCACTTCTGTGGTCTTGTTTAGAACCTAATTTTTCTATGGAAATATGATTATTTCTAGGCATAATAATTGAAATATGGTAAACTTAATTTTCTGAATGACACGTGTTCCTAACCTCAAAATGAAGAGCACATGGGCCAAGAAACATAAGTATTCGTCACTTCCGTGGACATTTGGGGTCCATGGAAGTACGATCATCAACAATAGCGGCTACTATGTTTTTCACGAAGACTTTTCTTTCACTTCCAGTCTTTGTTAAATGCCAATAAGGATATTTATAATTATATAAATATATACAATATAATATATGATATAAGTAATTATATATTTACATTTTTATAGACGTTTAAGATTGACAGTCTGATTTATTTTTATTGTACATGATTTCCTCTTTTGATAAAAAGTTCTTTTAATTCATAAATTATAGTCTTCTATTTATTTATTTCATAGTTTTTCCCACGTAAATTCACTATTTGGAATATAATTTATATTAAAATTCGACATCGTTATCAGCACAAGTCACTTCTGTGGACCTAGCCTACCATCATTTTTTTTAATTTTTTTTTTAAAAATAACCAAAATGCGTTGACCTTAACCACATATATCATGGATGTAAGAACATCAAAAGCAACCATCTTAATTTTTTTGAAAAGGAAATCTTGTAATTTAAAATCTCAAAAATTTTTGACTGAAATTGCAGGTTTTCTGTAGATTCACCCAAATACAAATAATTTTGTGAAGTTAATGTAAATTATTATTGAAAAACGGAATTCAGTACTGAGACATAAGTCATTCATTTCAATAAAAATTAAGTAGGTTTTAAACGGCATAATTAATTAGGTAACGGCAATAATACATAATTATTTGTACATCAATGATAGTAAAAAAAAAAACCACAGGGATAGTAAAACTTTACACCATCCTGAAATCTACAATTACTACAAAACGACTTTATGAGAATGTAAACAGAAGTTAATGGTGGTAATTAGCAATTCGTCTGGAATGTCTCCAAATTCAAACTTGAATCGTACGATGCTGTGAGATGGATTTGTCTGTGTTTGTATCCAATGAATGAAAGTTTCAAGATGTTGTTTTGCTGTGTTTCGCAACATCAGAACAACTGAATCTTGATATTTTTGAGCAACGCGACGAATTGTGGCCTTGTACGTTCAAAGGAATATGTGCCTAAAGATTGGCAGTTCGCGCTGGTACCAACTAGAATAAACTGTAACTTTGTTTCTTTTTCTTCGCCATAAGCAGTTTTTGCAGCGTTTTTGTTCTTGTAACAGGAAAGAATCGAGAAAATGATAGGTTCCTTCCTTTTCTTCGACATTAAATTTCAGGCTTTGTCACATCAGACTTTATTTATAATCTTTATTGAATGATCTTCTAGAATACGTATGAAAACTGTAAACATATTAAAAAGTAGGAATATGCTCCATCGCTTAGTGGGGACTATATAAGCATACGACGTGGCCAGGGGAAGTTAAAATTTTGAGGAACGTGGGTTCAAGGGTGGAGATCAAAACAAATGTTTGAAGTTGGCTCATAAATAAATAGATCAAATTAAAAAAAAAAAAAAAAAAAAATCAAGTCAGCCATTTTAGCGAGTGATTTCAAGCCTTATTGAGAGATGGAAGACGGAGACCAAAATAAAGCTGCTTATTTTTTAAGTTGAAACACGAATAATTTACATACCAAATTTAATGAAAACTAGTTGACCCGTGCGAATAATTCGCAACAAAAAACCACCTTTGAGAAATAATAAACAAATCCAACAGCTTGTGTGGATGTTAGTTAAACACATTGTCAATAGATGGCGTCTTCTCAAGTTTTATAAAAAAGTTGACCCGTGCGAATAATTCGCATGGTATCTTGATCAGTCACCGAATGGTAATGTGGAAATAAATAAATGAAGAGATTGTCAATAGATTGCCTTCTACATTTTTACAAAAAAGATTTTTAAAATAAATTTTTTTAACGAAAACATTAATTTTAAACAATCTATTTATTTTTCATCATTAGCGGTGAACGTAATCTTGAAAATATCTCAATCATTGATTTTGATGAAGTATTAAGGGAAATAAAAAAAAACCTTTGAGAAATTAATATAGGTATATGAGAAGTTGACTAATTTTTATGTTTCTATTGAAATAAATCGTTTATTTTTATTAAAATATAAATCTTTGTTTTGTTTTTTTATCTGTTGTTACTAAATAAACGATGAAATATCATTTAAAGTGCATTTTTATTCAAAAAAGTAAATAGTTGAAGGTTACAACGCTAAAAGAATATTTTCGCTTTCGAAAAATAATGCGCTTACGTTAAAGCGTGTCTACATTTTTATAAAAAGTTTTTAAAAATAAAGTTTTTTAACGAAAACATTAATTTTAAACAATTTGTTTATTTTTCGGCATTAGCGGGGAACGTAATCTTCCAAATGATGCCTCAATCATTGATATTGATGAAGTAGTAAAGGAAATATGGCGTTCCGACAAAAAAAAAACCCTTTGAGAAATAATATATAAAATAATAATACATGAGAAGTTGACTAATTTGTATGTTTCTATTGTAATAAATCGTTTATTTTTATTAAAATATAAATCCTTGTTTGTTTTTTTATCTGTTGTTATTAAAAAAAACGATGAAATATCATTTAAAGTGCATTTTTATTCAAAAAAGGAAATAGTTGAAGGTTACAACGCTAAAGAATATTTTCGCTTTCGAAAAATAAGGCGCTTACGTTAAAGCGTGTCTACATTTTTATAAAAAGTTTTTAAAAATAAAGTTTTTTAACGAAAACATTAATTTTAAACAATTTGTTTATTTTTCGTCATTACCGGGGAACGTAATCTTCAAAATGATGCCTCAATTATTGATTTTGATGAAGTAGTAAAGGAAATATGGCGTTCCGACAAAAAAAACCCTTTGAGAAATAATATATAATGATCAGTCCAGTCGTTTTAACATAATGCACACACACAGACAAATAGATAAACAAAGACGAAAAATGTTCAAGTAAAATAATAAGACATCGGATTCTCAGTCCATTTCTTATAGCAGATTTTAATACTCTACATTGTTACATTTAGATGGTTGAAAAAAAAAAAAAAAAAAGCAGTTTCAACATTTTTTTTTCTATACGAAAACTTAATTATTTTTGTTGCCTTTCTACAGTAAACTTTAAGGGCCAGCTATTAGGATTCCCTTAAGTGTGTGTGTATGTGTGTGTATTCCACAGCCCAAACAGGGTTGTTGGTGTGTGTAGTCAAAGCTCTACAAGTCATACCTCGTTGGTCTTCACATGGCCTGTAGGTTTCGGGAAAAATCCGATTTCCTGTTTTAATCAGGAAATAGTGATAATTGGGGGTACATCTATACTGAATTGACTGTGCTGAGAACGAATATCTAATCTTCGTCCTAATTTGGCCACTTCATGTTCCGGGTCATTGGGAAAGTAGGCAACAAGTCTCCTGAAAACCGATTTATATGCTAATGATACACCGAGGAGACAGTGATGGAAGTTGGACTTGGCCCTTGATATATAACGACTTGAATAAATTAGTTTTGCGCGACAATCAATAATAGTGTCACTATAAACAACGCAAGAATTTGATAGATTGCAAATTGTACGGGGGCGCTTGGTTTTAAGATTTACTACAAAACTGTGAACTGATTTTTTATTTTTGCTTACAGTATTTGTTTCAGAGTAATAAGGTGCACAATTATCCAATTAGTGAAGTACCATCTGTAACCGGAATTTAGCAGCTGGTCTAACGATTCAGAAAGGATTGTATTTGTAACTGAGATTAAAGCCAATCTCAGCTTATAAATTGTCACTTTAGGTCAACTCCTAACAAGCTATTTTGTATGTGTGTGTTTATTGGCAAATACATCTCAAAGACCTCGTACGTAATGCGCTTCCTCCAAAGAACTAGGATGTGAGTTTTTGTGAAGACAATCCATATAATAAACATTGCATGTATAAATTCATTTCCCTCTTTACTTAAAATGCATGTTTCTTTGTTAGTTGACTCTACACTGGAAGAAATAGCATAGGGAAAAATTCATTTTTAGCGACCCATTTGGGAGCTATTGTGATAGCGATCAAAATCGGTAGCTATTCCTGTCCGTCCGTCCGTGTCTGTCCACCCCTAACAACTCCCGAACGGAAGGTCGGATCGACAAACGGACTTCACTATCGCGTCAGAGGCACAAACAAACAACATACGAATAGGGAATTTTCAGGAGCCAACGCCCCTCCCCCTGTTCGAGATATTTGGCATTGTTTTCATTGGATTTCCGCTATTAGCTTAAATGTTAGAAAGGCAACCATCTCGTTTCAGTCGTCAGCTACAGCTTGATAGTTAAGGTTTCTGATTCTTACACTGAAGATTGTCGGTTCAAATCCGTATATATACTTTTTATTTGGGGGGGGGGAACTCTTAATCTTTTTTTCTCAATGTCCGCGTGGGTCTTTTTTTTTCTGATTTTCCTAACATTTTTTTTTATTTTTTTCATTATTATGGGTCGCCCTTAAATGTATGCTTTAGCAATAAATTATATTCATTTGTTTTTAGCTAGTGTAGTAAAGTTGTTGAATTTCCTACCTGCAATGGTAATCCTGCCACACTAGCATAAGCCATTCCTTGTGGAATGACTGTGAGACCCACTGTTATACCAGCAATGGCATCGTTCTGTAGTTTATGGAGATTGTAATGGGGTAACCAGGCAACGATGGGAACTCTTCTCTTCAATGTCTTGAGAGTGAAGAAGCGACAAACACAACGACGGATTTTCTCCCCCACCACCTTCGTCACGGGTGGGGGTTTGGATTGAGATTCTAAGGCATTTTCTTCGACTCCTTTCAACGACTCTGTGAAATGAAAAAAAAAAAATATTTGCATAAATAAATTTTAATTTTTATTTATTCAATATAAGCAAGTCGTAAAATAAAGAACAAAACAATAAAAATTAAAGAAAAAAAAATCAAAAACTACTTAAAGACCATATCACGAATTCCAAGGTTACTGACAATTAAAATTTTTAAGAGAAACAATTTATTACAGAGGTCGAGCAACTTTCGTTTTAAAAATTAAAACCAATCTAGTTTTTATTAAAATATTTTAATTGAATTTAATAATATTGCAATTCGGATCTTGTGATTTTCTACGGACTGCAAATTTCGAATTTTTGTATTAATTGTGATTTCGTGTCTGGAACGAGATATTCATCCCTGACTCTACGAAAAGAAATAATTCTTAGTGTCAAATACAGTATTAAATTCCTGACCAAAGACCAGTGGCGATTGCAGGAATTTAAGTATGATTAAAAATTATTGATGAAACATAAGTAATAAATTTATCGTCTTTTAATTTATAATCTTAAAGGAAAATTATATTTTGGAAGCACTGGAGTAGATTCAATCAGAAATGTCATTTGCTGTAAATGAATTTGTAATTTTTTTTTGTAGATATTAATAAATTAATTAAACTTATTTGATGTAGTTCCAATGTGTTGTTTTTAATTCATTATTTGCAAATTAAATAATTATAATAAAATATTCACGAGATTGATTGAATTATTTTATTAGTTAGATATCCTAACTGAATTATAAGCCTTTATTATTGAGAATAAATGAGATTATTGTTTAATGTAAAATGTAATTAAAGGGATTTAATTCGATGAACTACTGAAATTAACTCAATAATCTTAATTTACGTAACCAGAATCGGCTATGCTTTGTTATGCAAATATACTTCAGATATAGAATCAGGATTTCGACCAAATGAAGAATTTTTCGGTTGTATTTACGAATAATTCATCAATTGTAATTTAGCAATAACAAATCTCTGTGATCTCAAATGTAAGAGAAAGTGAGAAATAGAGAGATGGACGATGACCAATACAGAATATTTAATTTCAGATATATCTGTTGTAACATTATATGTAAAACAATTATCAATCTTATTTATGCTTTAAATAGCTCGCAATTCAGTTCAGCTATTCATTACCTTGAAGGGACTGATCGTATAGTGCTGGGGTATGATCTGGGAAGGGGAATGGAGGCTAAAATAATCGTGCTCAAGTGAAAACATAAATAGACATCGTGACAAATATTAAAAAAATTAACCCAGCCATTTTAGCAAGGGATTTGCAGGTTATTTTTGAGGGATGGTAGAGATGGAGACCAACATAAATATACTTATGCTTAAAAATGATCCCTAAATAAGTTATTTACGATATTTCATGGAAATCCGTCTAGGCGTTTTAATGTGTTGCAAAAACGAACATTTTTCTTTACTGTTTGTCTGTTAAAGTGGAATAGACTTCGCGTACTCAGTCGATAATATGCGTAATTATTATTAGTATCTGAAAAAAACATTTGTAAAATGTTTGAGTTCTTAAAGGTACTGTAATTATAACGCAATCTGTTACATATTTAGTTCTATGTCCTATAAATTACGCCCTTGATTAAAATATTCATTAGATCATTTTGAAATTTGCCTCCAAAGAACTTTATTCGGATTAGATCCGGGCTAAGCTTTATATGAAAATACTTAGGATATAGTGAAACTTAAGCTTTCCTGGGCTAACAAATCTGTAGGGCGTTGGCCCCAATACCTATATATATTTTTGAAGTACCTCATGTGTACTTTCATCTCACAAAAGAACACTCACATTTGAAAGATACAGGGTGTGTCGTCTCCTTATAAGATTTACTGTATAACATATGTTGTTTATAATACGTTAAGGCTTTGTGGCGTCATTTGTGAATGGTCTGCAGATTATATATGATTATGATTATGTCTGCAGATTAGTAATATGTAATTGTCTGGATGGATGAGGATTATTAGGTATTGGTTTGGAGGGGTGGGGGTTCAAATCATTGTTCTATGGTAAACTAGTTCCTATTTCTTTAAACATTCCTATAAAACTAAAATACTCGTCTTAATATAAAATTTAGCCTCAAAATACTGAATGGTAATAAAATCCAATTAAAAGTTTATGAAAAGAAAAAGTCTTAGAATTTAAGAATAATTTTTTATTAAGAAAATTTATTAGAAATTTCTTATAAATTTTAATAATTATTTTTTTAATTTATTCATGGCTGTTAATTAATTAATTTTAATGATATTTTAATAAAGTCCGAATGGATTAATTTCTAAGCTACAAAGAGATAAAAATATTCTTAAATCGAATTATTGACATTGCTATGTCAATTGTAATTACTGCTTGTATTTATAGATATCTCTTTCTTCTCGCAACATCTGTGTGCTTCTTTGTGTGTCCATATTCATGTAATGTTCTATAGACTGCTTCAACTTTTGCTTGCAGACAAGTTATATAATATATTTCCTCATAATTGTGCTGTTAATTCATTTTAATACTTGTTTGTAATAAGTTTTCATAATTTGCTTAATTACGATTTTGGCGTTATGTCATCGACCGCTTCCTAGTATTAGATAATTCCAGTCTCATGCAAATAAAAATACAATTAGGATGTCCTGATAGATCTATCCTGTCTCCAAGCCAAAATTCAATCAGCTTCCACGGAAGAGATGAAAAACTACATTTTGTCAAAGTAGGTCAATCTGGTTGAAGATGAATTGCCATGAGAAAATTCTTTGGGCTCTTTATTATTCTGCAGAGATTAGCAAAAGAGACTAAAAAAGAAAATAACATTTTTTCTTTTCGATAGAGCAATTATAATAAAAAGAGAAAATTAAAATATTTGAAAAAATAATTCTTAATTTAATTATGTAATATGAAAGAAAAGAAAAATTAACTTGCACAGAGAAGAAGCTCTTCCTTTCCCATGTAAAAATATTTCAATTGGGCTTTCTTTTGTATAAATAGATTAGAAGAGGCAATTATTACAGCGGAACACGTTCATTGTAGTGACCGACTGTTTAAACAACAATCAGCGACTGGAAGGTTCGAGCGAAACTTCTTGGTCTACGACTCATTGTTAAAGTGACAATGATATGAGTTTACGTGGACATCACAGTGAAGCGATTATATGGACTGCTCCATATTGAGATGTGTGTTCCGATTTGGCGGAGATAGGATGCTCCGTTTCAAAGATAACCTGATGTCACGATAATTTCTATTTCACTGGATTATCAAGGATTATCAAAAGGACACGCCGTTTTTATTCGACGGATGTTACAGTATTGTATTCCGAATAATTACGTTGGTTTACTCAAAGTTAAAGTAAGGATTTCAACTTTGAAAGGCTCAAGTCATTAACCCTCTTTTCCAATGTTTCTTCCAGGAATTTTCATGTTGCTTAGCAACCAACGATCGAAGAGTTTTGATCTAAAGAAGGATATGCTATGATGTTTAGAATCTACTTTTCTTTACTGGGAAATAATGTAAGGTATTTATTTCTTTTCCATTAATAGTTGCGGTGATATATTCCTGACGATAGAAGTAAAATCGTTAAAGGGTTAAAGTTGTTAAAGTTTAACAGAGCATAAAAGCAATGAAGATTAATCCAGTATAGGAAGACTTCGAAAGATAAAATATTAGTCGCAATAAATAAGATAGGGCTAAAGATTTATCTGTGATCTAGAAATAATAAAGATTAAGGAATCATCAAAGGGCTTAAAAGACTTTAATTGAAAAAGATATTAATCGAGGACTCATAGATGAATAAATAAAGATTAAAGCATTAAAGGTTTTGAGTAAAAGTTTTAACAAGGATATAGACTGTATTTTTCTATCCGAAGATTCTGACCTTAGAAGATAGGATTAGTAAATATATATACTATGAAAGATTAAAGGTTAAGAGTAGCAGTTCAAGTTAAAGATATCAAAGTATTTCGGACGAAAAGTTCAAAGTTAAGTTCAAGAGTGAAGTCCAATACAAAGTAGTTCGAAAGAAAGGATTAATGTAAAGTTAAAGAACTATGAAAATAGTAAAGAGCTAAAGAACTCTTAGTCTATATAAATATTAACGAATGGACATTTGAGTTAATATTTAAATGCAAAATAATTTATTATCATACAAGTGTTAATCAAAAGACATCAGTCCCAGCGAAGTTTTTGATCTGTAAACGGATTAGCTCCGTCAAAGAAATAAAATGTTATTTTGTTTTTACCCTTGTGTCCAAGCCTATTTGGTTAAGTGTTAAGTACACGTTTAAGATAAAAGTTTTATCCCCAAATAAAGAGAAAGTTTCTCAAAGTAAAAAAAAAAAATTTCTCTGATTGAAAAACACTTTCCCATTCTCATGGGTCGAGATTGACCAACAGCATGGCCCACCCTTGCACCTAATATAAACCCGTTGGATTTTTATACTGGGATCATCTTAAAAATTTTGTAAAGGCTAGTTTCAGTAGTTAATAACGAATTGAAGGCTGCTAGAGTCGTCTTCAAAACTGAATACTAGAAAGATTCCGAAGTTCAACTTTTAGAAATCAAATGTCCACTAACTAAATAAAACGCCAACAACTTCAGTGTTCTTAGCTTGTTACTATTGATAAAATATGAATTTCTCAAATTTCTCTAGAATTAGTACACTGCAGAAGTAAAGTAGGTAAATACTCTACTAGCTATGTTTTAAGTTAGATTCATAATTAACAATGTGCCAAATTTTATGGAAATCCGCACTGCCGTTTTAGCGTGAAGCGCTTACAGGCAATAGACAAATGGACAAACAAAGAAAAAAAAAAACATTCAGAAAATCCATTTTCTTTGTGTTTATTGTGGTTAATTTTTATTTAAAAAACAAACGTTATTATTTATTAATCATTTTCTTCCGAATTAAAAACAAAAAAGAAGTGCAAGCTCAAACACAAAATACCAACATTAAAGTAAATAATAAAAAAAGGTTTTTAAAAGCCTAGATCTTTCTCCGATATCGGCTCCTTTATTTCAGTATAATTCATTCCCTGTGATCGCCATTTACTGACTCTTCTATTCCATTGCGCTATGCCATTATTAACATATGTGTGATCCATATTTGAATAGTCTTGTTAAGTTTTCTTTCGACCTCTTCTCATCTACGAGAGCATATTATGTCCAAGACTCACGACTGGTTGAATATTTTTTTTTTTCTTTACTGCACTAGTATTGATAAATTCTTGTGTATTTTTTTAAGAACAATTTATATATTTATGTATGCATGCATGCATGCATGCATGCACGGAAAAGCTTTTGAGGCGCATTTTCTGAATCGGGTGTTTTTTTCTCTTAATCCAAATACATTTGAGGAAGTGTTTAGTTTTATTTACGTTTCTCCTTGAAAACCCATTATATGATTTGGCAATTCTTCCCCTTATTAAAGTTTAAAATTTAAAAAGTTCTAATCTTCTTTATTTAAAACTTAGAGTGAAATGATTTAGTGTTTCTTCTTCATTTATATCACAATTTAAAAGTATTGTTAGCTACGAAAACAATTTTTCTCATTTTTATTGAGAGCCGACGATTCCGTTCTGGCTTGAAATAGAATCTCCGTAAGGATTGTTATACCGGGTGAGTCAAAGTGATTTGAACGACTTCAAAAATTCACTGTAAAAATTGTATTGAATATTTTAATAAATGAATTGTACATTTGGATACAGCAACTTCTCAAGTTTTTTTACCAGATGTCAAAACTGTTCAAAATGAGCAGCTTTCAAATGTCAACGAGGTACTCAAGTTCCTCCGAAACTCGAAGTAGCAAGAGTCTGTCGAGTCGAAGTTAGACACTTTTGGTGTCGGTAGCAATGTGGCGCTGTAGACAACATGGCTGCCGCAGGGGAGGAGAAAGCGTACTGTGTCTCGACACAGTACGCTTAATTGAATGGCTGTTACCACAGCTGGAGACAGACAGTGATGGATTCATTTTCCAGCAAGATGGGGCACCACGTATTTTCACAATGCACTACGCCAGCACCTAAACGAACAATTGCCGCAACGGTGGATCGGTGCAGCGGGATCTTGCGATCAACAGTTGATGACGTGGCCATCCCGTTCTCCGGATCTCATTCCTTGCGACTTCTTCTTATGGGAGTATGTTAAAGACACGGTGTTTGTACCTCCCTTACCAACAGATCTGGGCCACCTTGAAGATGCGCATCCGCGCTACAACTGCCACAATCAACAGACCCATCCTACTTCGCATTTGAGAGGAATTTGAGTACCGTGTTGACTTTTGTCGTGTGACGACAGGTGCTCTTATTGAACAGTTATGACATTTGGAAAAAAAAAAAAAAAAAAACTTCAAAAGTTGCTGTATCCACTGTACAATTCGTTGATTAAAATATTCAATGCAATTTTTATAGTAAATTTTTGAAAACGTTCAAATCATTTTGACTCGCCCTGTATTTATATCAATGAAGTGGGTCCGGAAGTCCAGTGGTAGTGCGGGGACTGGAGGAGCACAGGTTCAATTCTTCGCGTTGAAAGGAGAATTTTTTCTATGGTTATTACTTCTCCTCATGGACCCTGGAGTTCACCCAGCTTTCAGTCAAATGGGTACCGGGTTTCTTACTAAGGCGGGCGGACGTCGGGCTGACCATCTGACCTCAACTAGTCCGTTTGATCGAGAATCACTGGGAGTCTACCCCTTCTCTGCTCATCAAAGGACCTGCATGGCCTGTTAGAGTACAGCTTTTCAAACATGGGATGTTTTGCATTTTCAATCCTGATGATAATGTTCTGTAGGTATTTATAAATCAATATTTTTGCTAATCTTTTACAGGACAGTTTCAATGTGCAGTGCACATCATCATCATCATCAACTTAAGGTAAAATGAAAGAAAGCAGGAATGTATAGGAATATTAGGTTGAGAAACAACGATCATTGGTTTGTTCAATGGTCAATGGGATAATTTGTTTACAGTGCTCGCGCTTAAAGTTGAAACTCCCAGAATGCAAAGCAGATTATATATTGTCGTTTCCTGGCCGTTCGCTAACATTGAAATAGAAGAGGTCGCTTCTCTTCTATTTCAATGTTAGCGAACGGCCAGGAAAGGACAATATATAATCTGCTTTGCATTCTGAGAGTTTCAACTTTAAGCGTGAGCACTGTAGAATGATTGGTTGTCTGGAAGTAAACAACAACACATGTAAAAACAGTGACCTCTACAGGTAATCAAGTGAAATAAGATTATAAACAAAAGGCTTATGTCCATTGTTTTAATATAAATTTATTGTTATAATTTTTTTTTAATGTTTTTACAGAATCAAAACAATGTTTTAAATTCAAGTTAGACAATTGATTATTATACGAATCAGACAAGTAAATCCAAACATACACACTACTTGTAAATCCAAACACAGACTATAAATTGTTTTTTAAAAAACTTATCACTTGTTCTTAGTATTTTAGTTTCATTAAACAAAGGATAATGACTTTGTTTGATGGAGTGGGAGGCATCTAATGATGTATCGGTGTAGACGTTTCAGCATGCACATCGATGCTGAAAGATATGCTTTTTTAAAGGTTGGCCGCTTTCTCCGACATAGAAGCAATTTGCGCTATTTCTATTTGTTTATAGGATTAATGTTTGCAGAAAAATAAAATGGAAAAAATATTTCTATTTTAATAATAATTCTGTAAAACTACGAGTAAAGGTATTATTCGTTTGCCAAAAATCCACACGAGATAGGTAAAAAAAAAACAGACTTCAACTTAGCTTCATCAAAATTACAAAAGATCACTTGAGTTGATTCACGCAGTGATCAGAAAGTTTAAATTCGTGTTATCACATTCTTAAACGTCTCTTACGATGGAATCATAAGATGCGAACAAACAAGAAAGTAAATTATTACATAAGAAATCTCAATTTCCATAACTAATTTTAGAAGACCTTTTCCATTAATTAAACATCGTTAATTAAATTGAAGAACTTGTTAACAAAACGTAAATTACTGCATGTAATAAAGTAAAATAAAGCTCATCACGGACATATTTTGGATTTTTCTGAATTTTTGGAATAGAATGGAAGATTGCAAAGAAATAAAAAAATATTTACTTTCATAAAAGCTATTTTTAATTTAACATGAATACAAATGGAACAAAAATTACATATTTATTTATTTGGCTATTTAGTTTTTTAGATTGCTAATGACATAAAGGAATGTCCTGGATTCCTGTAAATAGAAAATCCAGAGAAATTCCTCAGCTTTAGGACCCCTATAGCATCAGTTTATCTTTCTAATGTTTATTAGGTGACTTCTGTATCTCTCAGGAAGAAATACTGAATGTGCACTTATGCATTCACCACATAGGCAGGACATCAATTCTCATAGTTCCGGATTTTGGTATTCCGGATTACAGATGCTCAACTGTACTTAATTTACAATTAATTTTAAGAAGATTTCCGTCTATGCATTTCTCTGTAACTCTATCAATTTTCAAAAAGGCTTTTTAGTTTTATTTTTTATTTTATGCTAACTCTCAAATTCCACGATAGACATAAGATTTTTTTTTTCCGTTTTTTTTTTTCGAGATTTATTTTTTTTTTTTTTTAATAAAAACCAACTATAATTTTAAACTACTTACCTACAGAAATACGAATCATCTGTTTTGAATGACTCTTGAGTCGCCAATGAAGTTCCAATTAGGAACCTAGCAATTGGAAATAAAAAATAAAATTAGTAAATTAGAAATTTTAATGTAAGTTGTATGCTAGATACAATTATCCAACATTTTCTTTGTAAACTAATTACATTAGAGAACACCTTATCAACAAACTCTTCTGGCACTATATTCATAATGGAATTTCGGGATTTTCTTATTAATGTAAATTTAGATATGTAAATGTTTACTGCACTGCGAAGTCAAATTTGTCGTGCATCTCGGCAAACAGTTTTATTGCAATCTTCGTTTCTGCCAACATTTGGAGAACCATCACCAAATAATTGGGAAAGAATTGGATGAGAAAATTACTTCCCTGAAATGTAACCACGAAAAAACACGAACTTTATAACGTTTATGTAAAGTTTAAATTTAAAAATTTTAAAAAGATATATGTATATATCGAGACAGATAGGTCTCGACTTACAACCATCCCACATACGCCATTAGTACTTACGACGAAAACCTCAGAGGTTTTACTTGCACTTTCGCGATACATATGAAGCAGTCGTAGTAATAAGTATAAGCTAGGATGCAGCACGAGGCTCAATCACTAACACAACAATCCCACTGCGCTGCCAGCGGTATGAATAATGGTATGGAAAATGAAATTTGTAATACATTACAGTGCAGTTAACTTTAAAAAGTGTTTGGACAGATGCATGATTTAGTAATGTAAACTGCAGATTTCTGAATAAATACTGTACAAGACATTCGACTTAGGACGTGCACGTCGGAACGTAATCCAGTTCTAAGCCGAGGATATCTGTCATAACTATCTATATAGTTTCCTTCATGATATTCGATTAAAACGACTGGTTTCTATAAATTTTATTCGAATATTTTTGCTTACTGTAGATTGTCCCTGGTTGGAAAAAATATTAGCTAAATGCATCGACAATTCGAAAGCCATCTTGAACGAAGACTAGTTCATATGTATCTACAATAATAAGTCTGATTATTGAATCGACCTCCAATTTATATCTTCCACTTTATTATGGTAATCGGTTATAATTTTTATTATTATTACTTCTTATAGCTCGTGTAAACATGACAATAAAAGTGAAATCAGATATAGAGGTTTAGATCAGGTATATTTTTTTAACTATAAATTGAAAAAAAAAATTAATATCTTAAGGCTGTATGTAATTTTTTTCGGTTTATATGTTCAGTGATATTAAATAACTTAAATATTATCTTCCTGCTTATATGATAATTTATTTAAATTAATTGGATCAAAATATAAATTGTAATATAGTTTTTTAATTGAATATCATTCATAATGTTTACAAGGCCAACTAAGAATGCAGGCCACGACGCTGAAAAGAAACAAGGTAGCGATAGTGATTAGTAAATCAATCACAATGCTTCGTAACGGTTTCTGATACGTGAAGGAAGAATATTATTCAAAAGTTGTTAATACACCGAATTCCTAATAATGATTTAAAAAGAAGGATGAGTAGAGTATAGATTAGGTCACCTTTTAGAATAGACTGCGCCGGGGTGGTCTAGAAAATGCGCGCGCGAGTCTGTTTGCGAACCCATGCTATCTTAAAAAAAAAAAGTTAAAGTACCCCTCACTGCAGGCCTATACAGGCCTATTGGGGCGCAGGAGGTCAGGCTCCGGCTACCCACCCCTAATATATGGAATAATCGTCATTCTTAACTCAAATCTTGTTAATACACTGAATTCCTAATAATGATTTAAAAAAAAAAATCACTATTTATATGGAATAATCGTCATTCTTAGCTCAAGCCTTGTTAATAGACTGAATTCGATAACTTTTGAATAATTTTCTTCATTCACGTATCATAAGCAGTTGCGAAGCATTGTGGGATACTTCTCCACAGACAGACAGACAAACCGCGGCTATAAGGCTTCAATCAGAAGCCTAAAATGCACGGTAGTAGTCCTGTGCCGCAACGCACCAATACAGCAGAATAACTCCAATAATAAACAATAATAATTTGCTGGAAAACCTCATGTTTCACAAACACTAAACGCCACCAAGTATTAGTATATTAGGACTGCATTGATAGTATCAAAAGATGATCATGTTTTGTCGTCAATTAGCATTAATTGATTCGCTTCGAACTGCTTTTCTATAGGAATTCGTATCAACTTCACGCGTAAGTTTTCTTCACAGGCATTCAGTAGAAGAAATATATAAAATTTAACATCGGGAAGAGCTAATTAGGGAGCCGAATTCGAATAACCAAAAAGTCGTTTAAACAATTTCGGGAGGCGAGGTCCTCCTCTATGTAGGAATACAAACAGCACATTGTCGCTTATCTGCAATATGTCTGCCTAGTTTCAACAAGGTCCATTCACTGGTTCAGAAGTTCAAAAATTCACTAAGTGCCTAGCGTTCTTTAGGAACGTTAGACAGGAAGTAATTACAGTTATCTGCAATTATAATTATTTGACGTAAGCAGCCTCGGATTTGAATCCACTGAGCTAATTGAGCTTATTAATTTTAATTTAAAAGCCAAAACTATTCAAAAGCCATTGATTGACGCGTTCACATTAGAATGGAGTTCAAGGAAACTCCTATTATTTATTATATAAAAAGTAGATAAGAAAAGAGATATTAGATGAACCGCAATCAATCCAAATTTTGGCATCAACCTCACTTCCGGGAATCAGTGTAATGATTGAAAAGGAACAAAGAGGAATAGATCTTTCAAAAGCATAAAAGAAAATACTAATAATCTCGGAAAAAAAATAGTTTGAAGCGATATTATTTAAAACAAGTGAATATAATTTATTGCTAAAGAATAAATTTAAGAGGATCCTTAATAGTAATAAAATGTAAAAATAATAATAATAAAAAAAGGAAGTATATTAACTTAAGGAAAATAAGAAAAAAAAAACACGCGCACATTGAGAAAAAAAATTAAGAAAAAAAAAAAGTATATATGCGAATTCGAACCGACAACCTTCAAAATATGAGTCCGAGACATTAAGCATCATGCTATAGCTGACAACTGAAATGATATGATATGATTGCATTTCTAACATTTAAGCTAATAGCGGAAATCAATAAAAAGCCAAATATCTCGGGGGGGGGGGGGGGCTTTGGCCCCTGACAATACCCTATTCTTACGTTGTTTGGCCTCTGAATACGTTGGTGAAGTCCGTTTGTCGATCCGACTTTCGTTCGGGAGTTTTTAGGGGGGTTATAATCACAACAATGTCAAATATCTCGTTGGAGGAATGGTGCGTTGGTCCCTCGAAATACCCCACTCTTACAGTGTTTGGGCCTCTGAACACGATGGTGAAATCCGTTTGTCCTTCCGTTCGGGAGTTGTTAGGGAGGGACAAACATGGTCGGATGGACAAGACAAACGCAATAGCTCCCAAATGAGCCAAAAAAAAAAAAGTCTACAATATGATAGTATCTAAAAATCTCTTTACCCGATAATTTATAATACCAAAAGGTCGTGGTTGAAATTCTCTGAAATTGTTATCATATTGTGAAAAAAAAAAATCGCTCTAAAAGTAAATTTAAATAAAAAATTAAATAATTTAAATGAAATAACTTAAATTTAGAGCTTTAAGATAATACAGAAATGCAAAAATATTGCAACTAACGAAGTGATACATTCCCATTATATTTAGAGAGCTTGAATTATATATAAATACTCTCATTTATGACACTATCAAAGAAGGTAACACGTAAAACAGAGTTTTTTTTGTAGGTTTATAGTTTATCTGTCCTAGCAGAATCCAAGTAAACAAAGTTTTAAGCCAGTAGTTACCAGCATCCGGTAGCGAGGGGTCTGAGATAGGATTTGCAAGAAGATACGAAAAATATTCCATCAGATGGAAAAACAAAATCTAGGATTTTTGAATCTGTTAACCCTATTTCGAGAAATTTAATTGCAATGAACCAGACGCCATCTGAAACGTAATCTGTTCGCAGCTGGCTGAAGAGCGTAAATCACAATATTTCTGAATTACGGCAAATGCACATCACAATATTAATCTCTACATTAAGTTCTCACTGGGCTAATCAACAACAAAAGCTGGTTTCAATCATTAAGAATTACTGATTATTGTTTTCTTTTTATAACTTACATTTTCTTATTCCAGTGTCACAGATTGATTTTTCATATCTTAACATTGCTAAAATCTTAAAATTAAAAAGGATAACTTATTTTAAAAACATAAAATGTAATTTGTTAAGGGTTCAATAAAAATAGTATTTTTTCTTGCTGTAGAAATAACTTTCGAAAAATAATTGATAATAAAATGACATAGATTAGTAAATTTTGATTTGAATCAGTGATTTCAATTTTCAATTTGTTTTCATCAAAGAGGAAAAAAAATGAAAATGAAAATTAAACCAATTATTAATGCATAAAATGCAGTTCTTTAACCTACCATAAGCCTTCTAGTTTCTTATAGGATTACTTAACTGTAACAAAGTATAGGAAACTTCTTAGTACCGGTAATTATAGAGTTCCTAAACTGTTATAATGTTCAAGTTACTCCTGGGATATCAAAAATAATATGTTTTAATTTTACAAGTAAATATTAATTTTTATACAATACGAAAAAGTATTAATGAACAAAGGTAACAAATGAACAAATAACCTATTCAGGCGAAAGAAATTTTTATTTTATTTTATTTTTCCATCTTATTTCTCTTTTAATTTATTTTCAAGGAATAGTTTAATTATTTACTGATACTCGTCTTAATTCAAGAGCCTTCCCATTCTAACTCCCTGTCTCTCGTAATAATTATGAAGCCTCTCAGAAACAAGCCCAAACATGTCAGTAACAGATTAGAACTACATTATTAATAGTTGATAAAATATCTGATCGGTTAATTTTAATTTGCTACATCTTTTATTTATTCAGGTGTAATGAGATACATCTTGACATAAAAAATAGAATTGCTGCCGGTAACAGAAGTTATTTCGCCCTGCTACCCCTTTTGAAGTCATCGGTATTGTCTAGAAGGACCAAATCCAGGATTTATAAAACCATGATCAGACCTGTTGTTTTGTATGGGGCCGAAGCATGGACTTTATCATGTAAGGATATTTCCATTCTTGGTATATGGGAAAGGAAAATTCTGAGGAAGATTTATGGAGCTATTTGTGACCAAGGTTTGTGGCGTATCCGCACTAATAAAGAACTAATGGAATTATTTCAGGGGCCAAGCTTGGTTTCAATTGTTAAAAGTAAAAGGATCCAATGGGTAGGCCATCTCCAAAGGATGAATTTGAACCGTGGAGTTAAGAAACTTTTCATTGGAAAGCCTGGTGGTAGAAGATTAAAAGGAAGACCACGACTTAGATGGCTTGATGATGTGGAACGCGATTTGAAAAAGCTCCAGGTACGAGGATGGAGGAGAAAGGCGCAAGATAGAAAAGAGTGGGCTCATATTGTTAAGGAGGCCAAGGCCCTACATGGGCTGTAGTGCCATGGAGTTAGTTAGTTAGTATCTTTGTTCATTTAATAATTTTTATACGATACGAAAAAGTATTATTTATTTGTAAAATTTTAAATGTATTATTTAATTATTAAACTTCAATTTATTTTATTGGATGTAAATTATGTAATTTATTTTAGATGCTTAACCTAAAATTTTATTTAGTTACAGGGAAATTGAATATTTTGAATTATGCACCAATAATCTTAAGGGTACATAATCAATTAATGATAAATTATATCTGAGATAGGCGAATAAAAAGATTGAATTCTTTGGGCTTTATAATGTACGTGGACAAACGGTTCAGCGACTTAAAATCCAGGAACCATATCTAAAATTTTTCTTTTTATATTTTGCTACAGTGCAGTGCAATTAATACTTTTCTTCACAATGAAAAACAGACGCGGAAACATACTACTATTTAAATATACTAAAGATTGAGACCAAGTGTGTAATAAGTGACATCTGAAAATAGCTGTTCCACGCTTAATTGGCGATCATCAGGTGAGAGTAGTCACCCGTAAACAACAAGGTCGCAATATGGAAGTGAATGGAATATGAATAAGAAAAAAATATGGTATACCCATAAATCTAAACTAAAAACAAGAAAATACACATTAAAATAAAGAAAATTTATTAGTGTGTTTATTTATTTTAGGCGCTTTTGTTTACTTTAAATGAGCTTAGAAAATTCAGTGAGGCTGGAGGAGGCTAACATATGAATTTCCTTTATTTTATTTCAAATAAATGTTATTTCTTGTTTTTAGTTTAGATTTGTGGATGTACCATATTTTTTCCTTACTGTTATACCTACTATTTATTTCACAAGTGATTTTGTAATGAAGTACTCTGAAACTTCAGTGCTCTTTCATAATTAGTTGACAGAGGTTGTACACTGTCAATGTACAGTGCTATCGAAAGTAGTAGATATTTTGATAAACAGATGAAAACACGCTCTACATGATTGAAGTAATTGTGAAACTGTTAATCGAAAAATGGCTTACAATTTTCATCAAATCTTGATGGAAGTTTTTTTATAGTTAATTTCATTTGATCCCATTACATACCAAGTTTCAATGTTTCAATGGGAGTAGTTATTCCTTGCAATGAATAGACACATTCTAGATTTTTTTAGGCAATTTTCCCGTGAAGGCTACAAAAAATGAAGAATTTTCTTAATCTTTTTAAACCCGCGGGATTGATAGCTACAACAGAGCTCTTACGTTTGTAACGCCAAGTAAAAATTAGCTATTTTTTTCCAGAAAAAATGGCTACAAAACAAAAGAAAAAAAAAAGATTTCAGAATATAATTGTAAGTCATGTACTCATACCCCATCTGTCATCAAAATAACTCAAAATATATTCGTCTAATAAACAAGAAACTTTAATATAGGATGTTAGTTAGACCTTGTCAACCCGGTAACTTCTTCATGGGAGCCATTTTGGAAAGCAGATTGTACATTTTCACAAGAATAACTGTATCCTAACACAAGGCGTTAGGATACTGTTATTTCCGGTGCCCAGAATGCTTCACCTGTGTACAACAGTCGGCATGCACCCAACGTCAGTACGAGATCTAGTGACATTGAACACGCGTTAGTGACCGTGCGATAATTCACAATGGCAGGCAGGGAAAGTGGTGCGTTCCGGTTGATAATAACAGACACACGTTGCTTTAACAAGTTTATTTACGAGTCGAAGGGCAGCATCTCGGCAGCGAGACTTTATTTTATCAGGGATATGGTTTTCCTCCGAAAAGTGAAACAATGATTGCAATCAAGAAGAAATTTGAAGACACTGGTTCTGTTGCAACAAAACACGCTGTGAAAGGGTCACACACCACAATCTCTACCGAAGAGAGCAAAGGCATCATCGCTGAAATTAACAGGTCATTTGATTGTTGCTATTTTATGCAAAATTGATAGGGTCAAACTTCTACACCCTGTACAATGTTCAGATTGTGATACGGAAGACATTAAATTTTACAGATAAGTTACCGATCAAAAAAATCAAGAAAATATGTTCGCATTCATTTCTCATACCACGATATCTCAAAGCAAAATAAAAATTAAAAAAGAAAAAAATCGTTGAGCTGAAATATTTTTAAAGAAATATATGTTCATCCCAATAAAATTTTAATTTCATGATTTTACACCTGTTAAATTAGAAATTAAAAATCACTTCCTTTTTAAATTGTTTGCATTCTTCTTCTCAGTTGAATTGAACTGTTTATTTTTGCTTTTTCTTCAATTTTCGTAACCTGTAAACAATATCTCATTTACTAAGTTCTCAAGTTCTTTTTACGATTAATTATCTTTTCTATTTTAGAGATACTAGTTGACCCGTGCGAATAATTCGCAACAAAAAAAAAAAAACACTTTGAGAAATAATAAACAATTCCAAAGCTGTCGTGCATGTTAGTTAAACACATTGTCAATAGATGGCGCCTTCTTCATTTTTATAAAAAGGTGTTTAAAATACTGTTTCTTTTTAACGAAAACATTAATTTTCAACAATTTATTTTTTTAATTATTTTTTTTTTTTTTTTTTTAGCGGTGAACATAATCTTCAAAATGATGTCTCAATCATTGATTTTGATGAAGTATTAAGGGAGATATGGCGTACCGACATAAAAACACCTTTGAGAAATAATATTAAGGATTGCTGTGAGAATGTTAGAAATTGGTACGACAATTATACTTTTTACTTAATAATTTATTTACTTACTTAATTTTCTATCTTATGCAGTTCATTCTTACGATATAATGTTTCGTGTAAAAGGTTGTTGTACAGATACGTAGCTTTTATATACATTTAAAAACGACATTTCTTTTAAGAATTCCTCACTGGTAGTTTTTCGGTAAAATTTTAATTCTCTTTCAATAGAATTTTAGGTTGCATAAAGATTTCGGAGAGATGGAAGCAACGCCTTCATAAAAATCACGAAACTTTACGATCAAGCAGGAAATAAATCGTGACTAAATACCGTATTATAAAAATAGAAGTGATCTGAACGGTTTCTTAACGAGAAATGATCCTCAGAACGTGTTCCGACCCTTAATAACCGACTGGAATTGCACACGCCTAAAAAAAAAATACATGTATTATGTAAGAATGAAGCGGTTTCCTCAGAGGTTATCTGAACAAGTTGACGCATTGCCTCATGCCTTCAAGGCGAAGAAAATCCAATTCATCTTTTCTAAAAGAGATTAAGTAATAATTCTACTAAGAAACATTTTAAAGAAGTTATTTTTTTTTTTATTTTTAGGCGTTTGAGACTATTTACGGATATCCACAGTGCCGCAAGTTTATTATGAGATCACTCAGTCTGTGTGTGTGTGTGTTTGTGTGTGTGTTCCCGTCTGTTATTTTAGAGTGTTTTTAATCCATTAATTAGCGAGCTTTTGATAAGATTAAAATTAAGCCAATTTCGACACTTTGTTTTAAGAAATGCGGTTTTTAATTTTTTGTTCTTCCAGAAGATTCAAAATTTGTACAGTTCAGTCGCAGCCAGTAGATATTAGACTTTGAAAATAAATGCAGCCTTTTAGCTTTTGTTGTTTTCACGACTTTAAGAAAGAAACTAAGAAATTACATTTTCAACACAGTAGTCGACGTTTTACTTGTTTTATGTGAAACTGATAAAAATTCGTCCCATTTCACTGAGCTAGGTATGCTGGATGGGTCGGGCTGATGAGAGGCCAATAAGCCTCGAAACAGCGCTGTCCCCAATTTCGAGCACAAATATCAAAAATAGCTCAGTGAATTTGTGTTTTGTTTAATTATGTGCGTTTTTTATTTTATTTTACTGTAAAAATGTACTAACGCACGTTAAGTCTTTTGTCCTACTGATAAACTGTGTTCAATTATTGCTCGCTTAGCAAATCAACCAGAGTTGCATTGAATGATCACTTCACCGATTACCTCCACACGGCAGTTAGTTAGTAGATATCCTATGGTATTGAGGGTGGGTCTAACGTTTTTAGCTAATCTCAATAGGCATTGGAGATTAAACAAAAACAGAAGGGTTATAACGAAGAAAAGTTTACAATGCAATCGAAATATGGATGGCTGTCTATGACTAAGAAACTGAAAAATTGTTTGTCTTACAAAACAGATGCTTTTGTAGGAGGATTCTCTTCTTAAAAGATTCCTATTGATTTTGGTACTTGTCGGACCAGTTAAAGTATCCCACTAAAAGTCTTGCAGGCCCTTGGGTTCGCGGGAGGTGAGGCTCCCGGCGCTTCGTGAACAACGGGACTAGGTTGAGGTCGGGTGGACAAACCGCCCGCCTGTAACTCCCGGAAAGAAACCCGGTAACCATTTTACAGAGGGCTAGGAAGGCCCTAGGACCTGTTTTGGAGGAGAAATGGAGCGTGGAAAAATCCCCGCCCTCCACCTAGGCCACCTCCTAGGTATCGAACCTGCCACCTCCAACCTGCAGCCAAGCCTGTCAGAACAGTGGGTAAGGAAAACCGTCAAACGGCGTTGTCGAAAGTACAATAACTATAAAGTAACTCAAATGAATATTTATCTTAGAAAATAAGCATTTTTATAAACGTCAGTGGTTGAGACCAAGTGTTTATTAAGTGACATCCCAGAACAGCTGTTTCACACTCTTTGGAGATCATAATGGTCTACCTATCGATTAAAATTAATCCGATTTGGATAATCTAAGTAAATAATGAGGAATTCATTTTTTGTTTTATTAGAAAATTGAAATTTTTGTTGTTGTTTGTATTCATTAATATTAGGATTGGAAGTAAATTAGTCATTTCGTTGTTGTCGTTTTTACGACTTAAAAAAACAAAAAATAAAAAAATAAATGAATTTTAAGAAGGAACGTAGGCTTTTAGAAATTGATAGAAATTCAATGTTTTAATTCATTTTGTTTTGTCACATTTTAAGCGCTTATTTCCCAACTGTTGTTTGGGAAAAATTATTTGTAAAAATGAGGCTTTTGTAGGAGGTTTCAGTTCTTAGAAGATTCCTATTGATTTTGGTACATATCGGACCAGTAGGTAAGGAATTACAGCCGAAAACCTCCAAAAAGGAGTTATCATTATCAAATAACTTAAAAAAATGTTTATCGTAGAAAGTAGGCATTTTTTTTTAATATTAGATAAACATAATGTGAATATTTGATGAAGATATTTTTACGCCATTGTCTTACTGTTGAATTTGATAGAAATTGTGTCCATTGTGGTTCATTGTGAAAGCACTCATACAGGAATCTGTAAAACACTTTTCCATGATAAATAAAAACTAACTAAAAGACAGGCTGAAAGTTTACTGTTAAATTCAGAAAAAAATTTGATACATCTATTTCTCGATCTTGCCAGACGAGATTCTGGTTTATGGTATATCTGGTATACGGTATATATAATGTATATCTGGTTTAGGTAACATGTGATACACATTATATAAATTATATTGTGTATAATCATTATAATCATTACTGAATTCGCATGTTTTGTGGGTAGTGTTTCCGAATTACTGAAAAAAGTTGTTATGCTCTTACACATACAATCCATTGTATTACTACACCATAATTGATTTTTTATGATCTTACCACAGAATAATTGCAAGTATTAGTACCATTCCGCAAATGTTACCAAAACTAGCAGTAAGATCACAAATCCAAATCTAACATGAGATATTCTAATGCAATGTATTGTACAGCCATCTGTTGGCAAAAGAAGAAAACACATTTCTAGAATAATGTGTTCGATAAATTAATTTTAAAACGTAATGAAATAGTAAGTGATTTCTTATACACACAGCCTTCCGCCTTTCTGAAACAATTGAAATTCGCATTTCTTGTAGCAAATCACTGAAGCCGAATACATCAAATAAAAATTCATTAAATTTTGAGAAAACACTTTCAGTTTCAAATCTGCAGCCCTTCAGAAAAGTCTCCTTTTATGAAATCGACAATTGAAATCAAACAGTTTTTTTAGAGTTATAATAAATATACACTGGAAATACTACAAGAATTAATTAAAATCACGATTATCTAGTTAAGCAACTATCAGGTAAAAAAAAAAAGTATTAAGAGTTTTTTTTTTTTATACGATATGCAGAATCAGACATTACTGGCTTTTAACCAATACTCTGCTGTTGAAATCATTTTACAAAACATAGATGGTAGATAACACATTCATCAAAAATTTATTTATGCGTAATTCAAATAAATTGGTTTCTTAAAAACTATGTAGTCCTTAAAAAAAAAACAAAAAAAAAAAAACCATTCCAAATGCATATAAGTTCTTGTTAAAGACACTAGATAGGCACAAACGATTGGGAATATCGAATAACTGGTAAAAAAAAAAATACATTACTAAGAACTGAATTCACAACTAGCAAACTTTTTATCATTTAAAAATGAAATAACGCAACTACTTAGGGACGATTGAAAAGAACAGTAAAGAATTAAACAAAATTTACCAAGTTAATAAAAAAACAAGTTTTGAAAGAATTTACAGCTTACTTTCCTCAAACCTCTTTTTAAGTAGTCTAAATCGAATTAATTTTAACCAAAACACACGCAGATTTAAAATGGATGCACTGTTAGAAATAATGTCTGTTTTCAGTGAGATTTTGATGCTTGGCTTCAAATGCCTTTGATATCAATAATTTATCATCTCTCCGCACAGGTATACAAAAAGGAGAAAATTGTCCAAGTAGAAAAAAAAAAAATAAAATAGATGCCTCTTGTTCGAAAATACGCAGACGAAATTTCAAGAAGACCGTTCACTGGATAAGCATTTAAAAAAATAAATTTCATTATTAATTTTCCGAGGAAAGGTAGACTTACCAACATAATTATGTCTGTATGTTATCCAGTGAATATATTAATTAAGTATAAAATGGACCCAAAAACAACCAAAAAGATCATTAAGCAAGTAAAATTTGTTATTACTTAAAGTGATTAGTTTAAAAACTTTATTTTATGCTACCGACAAATTCCTTTTGGGCCTAGCGGAATGAAATCCAAGAATTTGACATTTTTCCTATTATTGGGTATTTTAGTTGTTTTTTTGCTTTTGTGAGGTCCCGCTTCCGGGAGCGAGATTCTTACATGTTGGAGTTTGTCTGGCTGATGAGCCCAAAAAGGACGAAACAGCAGTCTCAGACTCTCCCCGGTGACAGCTCGAAGCGCGAAATCTTTTTGGTTCCTTCCGTAGTTTACATTTTGTTCAATTAACATTTTGGCACGTAAAATTTTTTACTACTTTTGGTGGACCCAATTTAAAATAGTAAAAATGAGACTTATTATAGAAGAAATACAACGATTCGTTCTGCAATATATTGATATATCATATGTACATATTATGATAAAAGGAAAAGTTTACGTACAGGAATATTTGCTCTTAACACTGGTTCCGTAAGGTTTCTCTAAATTTCTCTCCTAATGAAAATAAGTATGAGAAAGTTCTTAATTGAATTTAAGTGAATTTCAATTAGGATATTGAAAGCGAGAATATAGTGTCATTGGCGATTACTTTTGCAAAACAGAAGATAGAACGATGTTGCTATTGTGAAGATAGTACTACTATTAATATACATTCAAACCGAATATTAGATGTATTAAATAATAATAAATAATACAATAAATTGGCGCACAATTGTTGAATACACGTTTGAGATATGTTCACCTAAGCTGGAGAGTCAGGATTTGAAGGTCCAATCAATGGACAGACAGCCTTCAGCTTTAAAGGACATAATTAGTTGATTTTTCATTGTAATAAAGGTTTAGCGATAATAGGATTTCGACCGAAACTTTGATCAGACGAAAGTTGTACCAAAATAAGTAGAGTTCTCATTCTGTACAATACCTAGCTTGCTAAAATAAAGTATTTTATTTGAGTTACTATGATTATGGAGTAACGACAGCAGTGATTTCTAGTCTTAACTGTTTGTTTTGTGGTCGAATGGGAACCAAATTCACCAACGGATCTACCATGTGACAGCCTAAACTTTCAGCTTGGTATGATAAATAACTTCTATTTTTCCAAGGAATCTTTTCCTGTTTTAAAATTAAACCAAACAAGATTCGAAATCAAATTGTTAATCCATTCATATTATATTATTCTATACTCATAACGCAAAAACGTACTTCGGAATAGGACTAGAGGCAATTGAACTCCTCTCCAAATTATTAAATTATTGTTTGTGCTTTTCTCTTTTTTTATTTTGAGTAATGTATTTTAAAGGATTCAAATAATTTAAAACAACAAATAATTTAAATATTTTTTTGATTTGATACAGAGTTTGTCCGTAGTTGAGGTGGACTCTTCGATCTTCACTTCGTCTCGTTTGGCTGATCGCAGGAACCTTTGTCTCCAGTACTACATATTTTCCAGGAATAGTATTAGAATAAAAGCCTGGTGCTTAAACCTTCCTATTTATTATGTATGCTGTATATGTTTTTACTTTGATTACAAAGTTTGCAACAAAATAATCTGCAGAAAAATACGATGTATATCCGAAATATACATAAATCTTACTAACTACAGCAATGGCAATTTCTTATATAGGTATGTATAAAAATATACCTATATACTGTATACTTACATATATAGCGAATAATTAAAACGAGATAGTTTAAAAAATAAAAATACAAAAAGGCTTCTGTTTTAAAAACTTCCATTTACAGAATAAGAAACTTTATGAATCTTATTTTTTGGAACTTATTTTACCTAATTACAAAGTATCCTTTTTCTTCGAAATTGCTGTGCAGGTATAAATTACATATTTTAAGTCCAAATACGTATCCCAGATCATAGATCTCAGGATCAGATCCCAGGATATTTTAAACTTTGGCAGAAAAGGAAGAGGTTTAGGGATCCATCACATTGAAAAATTACTTTAAAAATAATATCTAGATATAAATTTAAAAAGTTGAAAAATTAGAATTTAATAAATTAAAAAAAAAGCTAATACATTTTAGTAATTATTTAATCTTAATTTAAAATTAAAATACAAAAATGTATTTTGTTTTCCTCGCTTTTCATTTCTGCTCTTGACAGATCCTGAGATATTTCTGTTAAAACAAATCTCTGTGAAAACACACACAACTGAATAGGGAGGCAATAAAACTGAATATCTGATTGTAATATTCTTTTCCCCGTTGATAACGAATTGTAGAAAACAAGAAATTTCGGAAATTCTATGTTCAAATCCTTATCTACGACCTGCTGCATTAAGTTCAAGGTTAAAAAGCAAAGATCAGCTACTAAGGGTTGTCGCTATTTGTAAGAACGAAATTATATTTACGCAAAAGAAACTATATTTGAGTTCCAGTGAAAGTGGACTCAATTTACATCGGCTTATTTTTATTGAAAAAACAAATCAACAAAAGAAAGGACACTACGATTCTTCAAAGGTATTCATAGCACTTTTACGGAACTCATAAAAACAAAACTACATTAAAATTCAATTAGAAAAAAACAGATTAAGATAAGGAAACGATCTTAAAGTTTAATACGGGTAACATATATACTTATGAATAAAATTGTCGCTTAAGAGTCAAAAATTAAAAAAAAATATGCCTAATTTTGCTAGATTTAAAAATTATCTTATATATTTCATCAAATTTTTTAAAACATTTAATAGCGTTGTTTATTTAATATTGGAATTATAAAATATAAATGATTTTTTTTTCTTCTTTTTTTTATTTGAATAAGAATTTAAAATAAGGGATCAATAACTTTTGGAGAAGAAGAAAAGATCGGGGTTTGGAATGGTTAGGATCACGACACTACCGCCTTAATTCAAGGAACGATTTCATCAGTTTAGCCTAATTTGATGAGGATGCACGGAAAAAAAAAATCTACTACAACTCTACAATCAGGAAAGCACGTGTTGTTGCCAATCACTTAAAATCAAAGTTCAGGAAGGCCTTAGAGGAACTCAGATTTATATTTAACACTATGATTAATTAGGTAAACGGTAAGAGGGGAAGTGTTTAGTTTCCTCCCCCCAATTCCCGTACTCAAAATTCTGATGTTAAGTCAGAGTATGAAATTTTAAAAAAATTACACATGAATTGCAAAATTTTAACTCATTACTTTTTTCTGTAAATATATAGAAATGAAATATAATAATTTTTACCTATTTTTATTCAGGGATAAAATTGATCAAACAGAGAATAAATAAAAGTAAAAAGATATTCTAGTAAGTTATACAACTGAAGGATACAGAAAAAACTATCGCAGTTACTTCAAATGATTTATTGCTAACATTAAAGTGAAATTCGATCACATGGAACAGTGATTAGTAAAACATTTCGATTAAAGGTTAGTCGGTTGAATTCACGTACCTTTCGACGGAGTGAATGGCGCTTTGAAGCCTTGACGAATGGGACTTGGAGACGTCGCCGACAGCCGTGGTTGCGTCAGTGTAACTCCGTGCGTACAAAAGTATCTTGGCAAAGACCGACCAACTGTTGATTCAAGCAACTTCATATTCACCAGCCTGGTTTTATCAGCTGATAGAAAGATCGTGTGCGCAGGCGCCAATCAGCTCACGGGATTTCCAGCGAAGACTCGTCTACCGTCAATTCATATAAAATAGAAATTATTAATTGAAGGTTTATCACAGATTAAATAAGACTATTAGGAAATGCCAAAGGAGAATATTATATTTTTTATTCTTAAATGTGTAAGTAGGCCTAGAATTTAAAAAATAAATAAATATTTGTGTATAAATTCAATGGTTTGAAAAATTAAGCAATTGTAAATCAAATAAAGTATAAAATAAACTGATAAATAAAATAAAATATATGATCGGCTGAGGTTGCATATGATAAACATAAATTCGAAAATATTTAACTAAAAGATCTAATATAATTACAGAAAATTTAATAAAAAAAATAAAGAATAAGTTAAAAAAGAAATTGTATAAAAAAATTATCGTTTAAGTTTTTATGTAATTATGAAAATAAAGAAATACATAAAGTATTATTCCAACACAGTCCTTACCTAATTTTATGAAACAATTTAGAAAAAGAAAAAATAGATTAATGACAAAGAATTATAAGAAAAATTAAAAAATATTAAAATTTAAAAACTTGAGAGGAAGAAATGTTTGTAAAGAAATTATAGGGTTTTTTTTTTTTATGTATATTTTTTTTTTATTCTTTATCAGAAAAATAAAATTACCAAAAACATTTTCGTAATACAACAAAAATTTCATGAAACCACTTTAAAAAATGGAGAGGGGGGGGGAAATGCGACCAATACATTTAGAAAGACTAATAGAAAATAAATTTGATGTTTCTTTGTTTTTTTTTTTTTTTTGTTTTTTTGTCTTTCTTAAAAATAAGTGATTAATGTTCATTCCTTATTAAATCTTTAATGTAAGATTCACCAATAGAAGTAATGTCAAAACGATTAAAAAAAAAAATAGATTATATTAAAAAAAATAAAAATTATTGTAAATTAAAATTTTTAAGTTAAATTATTATAATTTTTAATCTTTTATTTTTTTTTAATTTTTAGATCTATTTAGATTAGATCTAGATATTTTAGATTTATATATTTAGCATAAAATTTTATTTTACAATTTATTATTGCTTATTATTGCTAATTATCTGAATATTATATATTTTTAAAGTGTTTGAAACTATTTAGCAATTCCGACTGATTTTAGTATTTTTTTTTTCCATTGGAAAATACACTATTGAAGTCTCCCCTTATATCTCTCTATATATATATATATATATATATTGTGCGTAACTGTTTGTGGGAATTGTATTTAATTACATATAAATTATTTCTGATACACGTAACTGAGTAACACGTAATTCGCCTTTATACGTAGTATATTTTTGAAAATGAGATTGAATTTTAAGTATTTTCAACTATAGAATTCCCCAGGTGCACCGATTTACAGCTCGTATCGATGTATAATCGTCGCGTTCATGAGGTTTCTGGGCGGCTTTTAATGGAAGGTCGGTCAGAGACAATAACTGAATGAATTTTCGCATTGATGAAACATGTGTTCCCTTCATTTATTTCAGTCTCTCTCTTGCAGCCATGGGTAATAGAAGGAATAAAAGTTACTCTATAGAGGAAAAAGTGAGATTTATTCAGGAAGTGAAAGACAACGCGAAAAAATAAAAATCAGAAATAGCGAATAGCTTAAATATAAGTTACACTACATTATGTGCAATCATTAGTAAGAATGAGTTAATTTTAGAAGAACGTTAAAAGTTAGGTTCAAAATCTGTAAAGCGCAGTCGTCAACAAAAGGGAAAATTTGCAGATATGGAAAAGTGAGTAACAATATGATGGGAAATTAGTAAAAATTTGGTGAGTCTTTGCTTTCCATTTCATTTATCTTAGATCTGTAATTGTGTAATGGGTAGAGCTACAGTATTTTATTCAATCGCTTAGAGTTTCTTAAAACACGAAATCAGGAAACCTCTGAATGAATACACTATTTTGAAATTGACAGTTTTACAGTTAGGCATATTATATATTGAAAATATGTACCTAATACACAAATGTTTATTATGAATGTTCTTATTTAAGTTTAAGTAAAAATAAAGTTAAACAACCTGAGTTGTACGGAATTCTTAGTTACGCATAATTTAAAATTGTCCACTCTTTGACGATTTTTCCTATCTTCAAACCCTTATATTCATGATATTTTTAGAGGTTTTGAAGTCAAACTTTTTAGATCTTTGTTATCAATTTCCTGCAATTTTTTCTCTTTTAAACCCCATCCCAGGCCGAATTCCGTCTCCTCCAATCTACGAAATCTAAATGTATATCACATATTCAGTTGCTTTTAACTTACTTTCCAAATTGAGCCTCATCTAATCATCCCTAAAGTTGCATTTCACTACATGACCACTAGGTGGAGTGTTGGTAATAGGAATTAATCTAATTTCTCGACTCATTTGGGAAAGATTTTAAATATAAAAGTTTTATCATTCATAATTCACTCAATGAACGTCTGTGTGGGTGTAGGTGTCCTCCCTTTAATAACTTTTCAACCCCTCAGTGTATCTTCTTGAAAATTAACAGGTATAATGAAAGATATAATTTTTACAGCCAGTTACTGTTGGGAAATAAGCCTTAAAATACGACAAAAATTCGCATACAAATTCATATGAATTAAAACATTGGATCAATGTCTTCAAAAAGGATATTAATCTGCACTT